>CM024611.1:11975425-12363166 GCA_014182575.1 Eucalyptus decipiens | reverse complement strand
AAAGAATGCCTAATTCTAATTTTCTTTTTCTCTTATGAAATTCAAAATTAAAATGGCCAAATAATTAAACCTGCAATTCAAATTTAAAACTAACATCCTAGATGAATGCAATCTAATTCAAAGATATCATCTAACTTAGATATAATCTAAACACGCATGTTAAAAAAAACTAACCAACCTATCATGCAATCAATCCTAATCTACATGGGATGGGAATGCAATTTTTTGTATTTTCAGGATAAATAGAACAACTATGAGATAAACATCAAACCAACCATGATCGTCAAGAATATTATCCATCACTCAATTTGAAATTCAAATTTGATTATCTCGCTAATAAAATCGATAAATTGATCTTAAGCCTTAAAGATCAAGATATCGGTTTACTCCCGCGTGAATAATTATTCCATCTAAAGCCTTATAGATAGAATAAAAACTCGTGCGGTTGCGATTTGGATGCTACATCAGGCAATTTCAATCATGCATTGGGAAATAAATCAAACAAAGAGACAAAATATTCAAAAAAACCAAAATAAGATAAAATAAATCTACCTAATAAAATAAAATAGATCTATACCTAAATTTGAATTTTTCCAAAAATCCCAATCTGTAGAATGGACCAACGGTGGGCGCGAGCACAGCACGGCTCTAGGGCAACGGTTGTGGAGGTATCTCGTAGTGGCTTCACAAAGTCACGACAAGTTCAATGGGATATCTTCCGGGACACCAAGAAATGTGGAGTCGGGTGAACAGGAAGCAACAACGTCGATGCGGCAAGACTAGAGGATTTCACTAACGTTGGGTTTGGGCTACGCGGGCGCAATTTAGGCCTGCAAAACCCACGGACGCGTCTATACCAAGGGAGGGACGCCGGCGACACCGTTCAAATCTTCTTCACACACCCTTGGACTGCTGGTGGAAGGCCGGGGATGATGCGGTGGTATGGTAGAGCGAGATGCGGCGCCCGGCGTGGCGAATCCCGTGGGAGCAGCACTGGGCGTTTGAAGATCCGAGTATTTGCTGGAGAAGCTGAGGCGCCACTCACGGACACAACACTTTGACGGGGGAAAAACTGAACGCCGGGAACTTCGAGACCACGCCCGGATTGACACCGAGAGACCAAAAAGGGTGCGGACTTGATGAATAATCGACAAATCAAGTCGTTGAAGCAAGAAGCCGGCACGGGTCCGCGGCAAGTGAGACCCAGCAGAGGCTTGATCGTGACCGGGGATCCGTCGAGCAAGAGTGACAAAGCTAGTGGCAACGGTGGAAGGGCAGCGAACGTGGAAGGAGCTTCTCCTCTCAATTCTCCCGTGTGTCCCTCAATTTTTTTGTGTACTCAATCGTGCCTCCTCGCCAAGTGATCCCCAGAGAGGACTCCCCCTTCTTTGACTTTTAAACACCAAAAAGAACCCACGAAAATTCAACAGAAGAAAACTCCTCACGATTTCTTCTCTCTCGCATGATCTCAATTGTGGCCGTATGTTCAATGCGTGTGGCCCTTTTTCCGTCCGTACGTGCACAAAGCCTTTTATAGAGGAAAAATTTAGATCTTCGAAGCATATTTTATTTCCAATTTCACTCGTGCATAATTCTCCGAATATATCATTGCACCACACGTGATATTCTCTTTTATATTTTTCACATATTCTATTCAAAATTTTCCTTTTTGCTCGAAAATACATCATTCGGCGTATATTACCTAAATATGTGAAAAATCTCGGTAGAATATGTGAAAAATCTTGTGTTCGCCGACGGTCCAGTAAAAAATAAAATAAAATAAACAAACATGTTCCTAAACTATATGCCATGTGATTTTATTTTTTCAGGGATAAAATTAACCCCTAATTTTTTAAATGTCTAAATGGGTCGCCAAAATTTAGGTGTCAACAGCTAAAAATCATGTGCACGTCATACATACAATGCACGTCATTTAGTGATTTTTGTTAGATGCATTTAATTAGAAATTGCTCATCATTAGAATTAGGTCATTAGATTAATTTAGATTGCATATTTAAGTGTTGCATTTCTTTAATTTCGAATCTCATGGAAAATACAAAAATTATTTTTTAGAATAAATCCATCTCATGCTTCAGGATAGACTACATGCTTATTTATGTCATATCGCTTAGGTCATATAGCCAAGTCACGTCGCCATGTCATATCATTTCATGTTAAATTAGTGACATGCATTAAATAAAACATGATTCTCATTAATTAGGTGAAAACAAAAAAGACAAAAAGAAATTGCATGTTAATTAGAAATCATATCTTAGGGTTGATGATGTGAATTCTGATCTAAGAAAGCAGATGCTTTCGTTGCTTTGAGGTAAGTTCCTGCAATTTATTTATTGCTTTTCTTGGGTGTTAAATTGGTGGTTTGTGTACCCGCATGATCACCTTACATGTTAGGAAAATAGACTTAAAATCAATCCAAACTGCCTGCAAAAACATTTTTGAAATTAAAGGAATGGTACCGAAAGGGCATTAGAGAAATCTAGTGTAACCAAGTCCCCGTACCCATAATCTGGTTCGTAGGAGTAAAGTAAATCTCCCATTACTTTACTTGGGTTTCTAATCGACCCACCAAAAATAGATTAGTGGCGACTCCTAATTAAAAGTCAATTGCATGTTAAGAACTTGAACCGAAAGTCGCGGATTGGTATGGGCTTGGGAGAGCCCGAGTTAAGTCTAGGCTTAACAATCCATTAGCCAAACCCTAGGTGGTTCACACCCCGAAAAATTGGTCGCGACAGCTTGGCGACTCCATCGGGGACTTGTGTTAAAACACTTAGTGGACTTAGGCCAATTTTCTTCTTTTTGAAAAATGTTTTTGTTTGGCGAGGATCCTGGTATGTCCCTAACATTTAGGTGTTAAATGTTTTTGCAGATTGGGAGGTATAAGGGGAGTAGTCTTTGCTAACCCTTGTCTTGCAGGTTGGAGTTGGGGATGAATGTTTTAAATTCAAGCTATTGAAGTGTTGTTTGATTTAAATTGTAGTGCATGCCCTGCATTTAGCACTACACTTTTGCACACACAACTTGCCGCCGGACAGGCCGCACTAGGATATTTAGGATGGTATTGAGTTGGATACGACTTCGACCGCGAGGCCGCGTAGTAGAGGTTGCCCAACTCAATCCCGAAAGTTTTTCTTGGTGTCAAGAATGTTTACCTCTGCCGCGAGGCCGCGTCGCATTGGGGTATCATTCTTGACTGGGCCGGAGTTAGGAGGACTTGACTTAGTATGCGAGGCTGCAACTAAGTCATCCCACCCTTTTAACTCCACTTTGCTAAGCCTGTCTAGAGTAGAAATCGAACCTCACATCTCATGTGCATGTCTATGTGATTGCCATTGATTTTCTTTGGTGAAGTAAGTCTTCTATCCCTATACCATGCAATTTATTTTGTCGTATTATTGGGTCAGTCCATGACAATCTAGGTCAATCATTGATTTGATTCATTTGTCAATTGGAAATAAAATGAAAATTGCTAGGGAATGATGCATTTGAAAAAAACTTTGGAGAATTTCTTTTTACATCATGTCTAGAAAATTTGGTTTTACTAGGATATCCATTTTTTAGGAAATTCCCTTCTTGCGTAGACTTTTCATGAATAAATAAAAAATGAAAAAAAAGTTGATAGATCATTGTCATGGATTGATTCGCTATTTGCACCTCATACTTATGCATTTTCGTCCATTTGATTTAGGTGGCAACAGATCCTCGCTCTCTCCCATTATCACGCGATTAAGAGCAAGAATGGCCGAACAAACCGAAGTACGTGATCGTGTCTCCGCTATGGAGGGCCAACTCCAACAGTTAGCTGCCTCTATGGAGCTTATAACAGCTCAACTTCAATCCCTCCAAGTGAATTTGGCTCCCGTACCCACTCTCCCTGAGATAGCCGTCCGGCCGGCAAACAAGGCCCAAACGGGTGAAGATGACATGCAGGGCTGGAAGATGATCCATTCCCGATCAATGTGGAAAGGGCTAAGCTTGTCAACATCCCTAAGACGGAGCAGGATGAACGCTTTGCGAAAATGGAAGAAAAGTTGAAACAACTGCAGGAGTCACAGAGTTCACTCCCGTTCGACTTAT
The DNA here is from genome assembly GCA_014182575.1 of Eucalyptus decipiens. NCBI lineage: Eukaryota > Viridiplantae > Streptophyta > Magnoliopsida > Myrtales > Myrtaceae > Eucalyptus > Eucalyptus decipiens. Next base: position 12,359,068 of record CM024611.1, on the reverse strand, counting down.
CCGTATACGAGAAAGTCAAGATGCCAAAGAAATTCAAAATGCCGGATTTTGAGAAATACGATGGTACTTCCTGCCCAAAAGCTCATTTGCAGATGTACCACGTGCGCATGTCCCAATATGTCAAGAACGAGCCTCTCATGATCCAATCATTCCATGCAAGTTTGACTGGGCCTGCACTGAATTGGTATGTCATGAAAAATATGAATCTTCTCGACACTTGGAATGAAGTGGCTGACGCATTTCTCAAACAATACAAGTTCAACATGGATATTGCACCTTCCCGAGAGGATCTCGAGAGGATGGAGAAAAAGAAGAGCGAGTCGTTCAAAGAGTATGCCGTGAGATGGCGAAATCTGGCGGCCCAAATTACTCCTGAGCCTACCAACAAGGAGTTGATGAAGTTGTTCGTGAAAACCCTTCCATCTGAGTTCCGTAACCGAATGGCCAGTACGTACGTTGAGAGCTTCAATCAGCTTATTCCCGTGGGGGAACAAATCGAGATGGGGATAAGAGAAGGATGGTTTACTGAGCCATCTAACAAAAAGTTTTCTACCAAGAAGGAGAGGGACCTTGAAGCTGAGATTAATATGACATATTCTCAACCGAATTATGGTCGCACTCCAGTAATTAAGATTTCTACTGAGCAACAAGGTGGAGAACATCAGCTCTCTAATCGACGACGTAATGTTAGAAGACAGTTCACACCTCTTCCTGGGCCCCTATCCAAAGTTTTGCCTGTCCTCCAAAAGAAGGGATTACTTTCTTCGGAGCCAAAGCGACCAAATCCCGAGCAATATCCTGCATATAATCCCTCCGAAAAGTGTGACTATCACACGGGGGAGGTTGGTCACTCCACCGATGATTGCTATGTTTTGAAGCATAAGGTCCAAGATCTCTTGGATACAAAGGCATTCTCTTTCAGCGGTAATCAGAAAAATCCTCTACCCAACCATGATGAAGGCGCAAATGCTGTCACTTTGAGTGAAGAAGTTCTTATCTTCAAGGATTTCAAGTTTTGTTTAGGATTCTCTACTTTTGAAATTTCAATTATCGCTTTCGCTTTTAGGGTTTGGCTTGTTTGCATTTTCCATTCCAATAATGTAATTCATTCTATTCAATGAAATTACAATTTTATTTCCAATTTTGAGGGCATGATGGGGTACACCAAACTAGCACGGTGACGATATCCAACAATGAAAAGAAAATATCATCCAAGGAGAATTCTGAGGACTGGGCTTCTTCATGCTTCCTCATCCAAAAAAGAATAAAAAAAAAAAAAACATTTTTGAAACCATTTTCCAAAGTATGCATTAGGTTACCCTTGTTTGTTTTTCTAACTCATTTACTTCATGTCTCAGAGCATAACGGAGAGGCGTTTGAAAATAACGCGTCAATTTCCAGTGATAGCAGGCCCATTGATTTGGGAACATACATTCGAAGGAAAAAAGGCGTGGGGCAAGGGATCATTTCCTAGCTGATCTTGATGACATCTCCCAAGAATAAAGAAGACATTTCCTCTTACTTGTCCCAAGCGATTTCCTTGCACATCAATAAGAAACCTATGATGACGAATTGGGACACTATGGATTCTAGTAGTGACATGACTGAGACAAAATCTCGATCCGAGCCAAAATGGTTATGCAATTTGAATTTACTTTGATGATGCATAATAACCTATTCATGCATGTTGTTCTGTGCAGGGGCAAAAGCCAGATTTCATTGAATCAAAGATCGGATTTTTCATCCTTGATTGATCAATTTGTATGTTTGTTTCCTTTTGATAGGGGCAATCCAAGGACACCCATTGCTGAGACAGTCCCTTCGTGGGACATTTCATTGAATGAATGCTTGCAATCATGTTTTCATACTTATAAGAGAATTTTTGAGTATGGTAAACTGTTTGTTTGAAGCCAACAAAAGCTTTTCATGCTTAAAATTGCATGACTCTTTTGAAAAGAGAATTTTTATATTGATTTAGCTCACCAATTTCATGTGGAGATTTGTCAAGATAGACAATTTAATGGAGTGACATCAATGCTTAAGAATGCTGAATGAGACGTGTCAGGATGATGAAAGGCAAGCTTTATCATATACACAGTCCCTTACTTATACACTTGTGAGATGAGTGTAGAAAGTTCCATATCTACAAGGTAAAGAGTTCTCTCGCAAAAGGTACGATAACCGAAATGATGAGGGCAATTCATTTCTCTATCCCAAACACAACAGGTGATCCATTGCTTAACCACTTTGAGCCACATACACTTGTGGAAATTCTTTCAAATTACCCCCTGTCAAGAACCACCCCACATCGGGGCAAATTGGAGGGTAAGATAAAGTACCATAAGGTGAAGAAAATGGATTGAAATTTTCTTGCTCTCACTTGCATCAATCTTTTAGTCATGCTATTACATTAAATTCATGTGGTAATTTAAGTGCCTTAGGATGACAAAGAGCATTTCTTTCTCTATCCTACATACTTATACCCTTTGCATAGCCCACTTGAGCCCGCAATGTCATTTCTTTAAACCCGGTTGGTGATCATCCCCCACCTTTGGGGCAAGGCAAAAGACAGAGATGAAGACCCTTGAAAGTTTGAGTGTCATTCAGAGTGTAATTCCTTGACGCATGCATTGTGCGCAAGAATTGAATTCAAAATAGAACTAAGGGGCATGAAAAAGCAGTGTGCCTGGTAAAAGCAAGGCCGATGCCCATGAAAAAAAATTGAAAAAAAATGAATAAGAACTAGGGGCATGAAAAAGCGGTGTGCCTGGTAAAAGCAAGGCCAATGCCCATAGATGAAAAAGAGAGTCAATATAGGTGACTGTCAATTGCAAGAATACTCAAAGAACTCAAAAGTTGAGTTTTTACAATCAATGGGACATTTCAAGGCAATCCCTGACGATGAAAAAGAAAACCGGTGGCAATGCCAAGATGATCACCAACTCTCACCATTCACACACATTTTGAGCCTAATGATTCTTTCATTTTTCAACCCATGAACCTAGCCTACGTTACGTCCTTTACAAAGTCTCTTCAGATTATGGCACTTAAATTAACATAGGAGTTCATATGTTTATAAGCATCGCTCGAAGAAGTACGAGCAAGATTATTTCTTTCTCATTTTGTAGGGTTCTTGACTTGTAAACCCGGAGATGATTAAAGAGTTATTCTTTCAATAGCCTTGACTCGAAGAGTCCCTTTGTTAAGCCGTTGACCGAGCCCACATTACGGTCCCTATTAAAGACCTCTCGGATTGGTAAGGTCGTATCGCTTGCGAGAATACTTGGACCTTTGTTGGTATGATGACAGTGAGACGGAGTGATTCTCATAAAATAACCTCTAAATGAGAGTGAGTGAAAGTCCTTTCTAACTGAAGGTCCCTCATTTAGTATTCTTAGGAAATCCATGTCATGAGTGAAGATTGTCTTGAATGATAATTCTCCCCAGTGGAGTCGCCAAGCTGTCGCGACCAATTTTTCGGGGTGTGAACCACCTAGGGTTTGGCTATTGAAATTGAATTTGGATGCTACATCAGGCAATTTCAATCATGCATTGGGAAATAAATCAAACAAAGAGACAATCTTGGCGACTCCATTTCATTAGCCAAACCCTAGGTGGTTCACACCCCGAAAAATTGGTCGCGACAGCTTGGCGACTCCACTGGGGAGAATTATCATTCAAGACAATCTTCACTCATGACATGGATTTGCTAAGAATACTAAATGAGGGACCTTCAGTTAGAAAGGACTTTCACTCACTCTCATTTAGAGGTTATTTTATGAGAATCACTCCGTCTCACTGTCATCATACCAACAAAGGTCCAAGTATTCTCGCAAGCGATACGACCTTACCAATCTGAGAGGTCTTTAATAGGGACCGTAATGTGGGCTCGGTCAACGGCTTAACAAAGGGACTCTTCGAGTCAAGGCTATTGAAAGAATAACTCTTTAATCATCTCCGGGTTTACAAGTCAAGAACCCTACAAAATGAGAAAGAAATAATCTTGCTCGTACTTCTTCGAGCGATGCTTATAAACATATGAACTCCTATGTTAATTCAAGTGCCATAATCTGAAGAGGCTTTGTAAAGGAGGTAACGTAGGCTGGGTTCATGGGTTGAGAAATGAAAGAATCATTAGGCTCAAAATGTGTGTAAATGGTGAGAGTTGGTGATCATCTTGGCATTGCCACCGGTTTTCTTTTTCACCATCAGGGATTGCCTTCATGAAATGTCCCATTGATTGTAAAAACTCAACTTTTGAGTTCTTTGAGTATTCTTGCAATTGACAGTCACCTATATTGACTCTCTTTTTCATCTATGGGCATTGGCCTTGCTTTTACCAGGCACACCGCTTTTCATGCCCCTAGTTCTTATTCATTTTTTTTCAATTTTTTTCATGGGCATCGGCCTTGCTTTTACCAGGCACACTGCTTTTTCATGCCCCTTAGTTCTATTTTGAATTCAATTCTTGCGCACAATGCATGCGTCAAGGAATTACACTCTGAATGACACTCAAACTTTCAAGGGTCTTCATCTGTCTTTTGCCTTGCCCCAGTGTGGGGGATGATCACCAACTGGGTTTAAAGAAATGACATTGCAGGCTCAAGTGGGCTATGCAAAGGGTATAAGTATGTAGGATAGAGAAAGAAATGCTCTTTGTCATCCTAAGGCACTTAAATTACCACATGAATTTAATGTAATAGCATGACTAAAAGATTGATGCAAGTGAGAGCAAGAAAATTTCAATCCATTTTCTTCACCTTATGGTACTGTCTTACCCTCCAATTTGCCCCGATGTGGGGTGGTTCTTGACAGGGGGTAATTTGAAAGAATTTCCACAAGTGTATGTGGCTCAAAGTGGTTAAGCAATGGATCACCTGTTGTGTTTGGGATAGAGAAATGAATTGCCCCTCATCATTTCGGTTATCGTACCTTTTGCGAGAGAACTCTTTACCTTGTAGATATGGAACTTTCTACACTCATCTCACAAGTGTATAAGTAAGGGACTGTGTATATGATAAAGCTTGCCTTTCATCATCCGACACGTCTCATTCAGCATTCTTAAGCATTGATGTCACTCCATTAAATTGTCTATCTTGACAAATCTCCACATGAAATTGGTGAGCTAAATCAATATAAAAATTCTCTTTTCAAAAGAGTCATGCAATTTTAAGCATGAAAAGCTTTTGTTGGCTTCAAACAAACAGTTTACCATACTCAAAAATTCTCTTATAAGTATGAAAACATGATTGCAAGCATTCATTCAATGAAATGTCCCACGAAGGGACTGTCTCAGCAATGGGTGTCCTTGGATTGCCCCTATCAAAGGAAACAAACATACAAATTGATCAATCAAGGATGAAAAATCCGATCTTTGATTCAATGAAATCTGGCTTTTGCCCCTGCACAGAACAACATGCATGAATAGGTTATTATGCATCATCAAAGTAAATTCAAATTGCATAACCATTTTGGCTCGGATCGAGATTTTGTCTCAGTCATGTCACTACTAGAATCCATAGTGTCCCAATTCGTCATCATAGGTTTCTTATTGATGTGCAAGGAAATCGCTTGGGACAAGTAAGAGGAAATGTCTTCTTTATTCTTGGGAGATGTCATCAAGATCAGCTAGGAAATGATCCCTTGCCCCACGCCTTTTTCCTTCGAATGTATGTTCCCAAATCAATGGGCCTATCACTTTGGAAATTGACGCGTTATTTTCAAACGCCTCCGTTATGCTCGAGACATGAAGTAAATGAGTTAGAAAAACAAACAAGGGTAACCTAATGCATACTTTGGAAAATGGTTTCAAAAATGTTTTTTTTTTTTTTATTCTTTTTTGGATGAGGAAGCATGAAGAAGCCCAGTCCTCAGAATTCTCCTTGGATGATATTTTCTTTTCATTGTTGGATATCGTCACCAGGCTAGTTTGGTGTACCCCATCATGCCCTCAAAAATTGGAAATAAAATTGTAATTTCATTGAATAGAATGAATTACATTATTGGAATGGAAAATGCAAACAAGCCAAACCCTAAAAGCGAAAGCGATAATTGAAATTTCAAAAAGTAGAGAATCCTAAACAAAACTTGAAATCCTTGAAGATAAGAACTTCTTCACTCAGTGACAGCATTTGCGCCTTCATCATGGTTGGGTAGAGGATTTTTCTGATTACTTTGCTGAAAGAGAATGCCTTTGTATCCAAGAGATCTTGGACCTTATGCTTCAAAACATAGCAATCATCGGTGGAGTGACCAACCTCCCCGTGTGATAGTCACACTTTTCGGAGGGATTATATGCGGGATATTGCTCGGGATTTGGTCGCTTTGGCTCCGAAGAAAGTAATCCCTTCTTTTGGAGGACAGGCAAAACTTTGGATAGGGGCCGGGAAGAGGTGTGAACTGTCTTCTAACATTACGTCGTCGATTAGAGAGCTGATGTTCTCCACCTTGTTGCTCGGTAGAAATCTTAATTCCGGAGTGCGACCATAATTCGGTTGAGAATATGTCATATTAATCTCAGCTTCAAGGTCCCTCTCCTTCTTGGTAGAAAACTTTTTGTTAGATGGCTCAGTAAACCATCCTTCTCTTATCCCCATCTCGATTTGTTCCCCCACAGGAATAAGCTGATTGAAGCTCTCAACGTACGTACTGGCCATTCGGTTACGGAACTCAGATGGAAGGGTTTTCACGAACAACTTCATCAACTCCTTGTTGGTAGGCTCAGGAGTAATTTGGGCCGCCAGATTTCGCCATCTCACGGCATACTCTTTGAACGACTCGCTCTTCTTTTTCTCCATCCTCTCGAGATCCTCTCGGGAAGGTGCAATATCCATGTTGAACTTGTATTGTTTGAGAAATGCGTCAGCCACTTCATTCCAAGTGTCGAGAAGATTCATATTTTTCATGACATACCAATTCAGTGCAGGCCCAGTCAAACTTGCATGGAATGATTGGATCATGAGAGGCTCGTTCTTGACATATTGGGACATGCGCACGTGGTACATCCGCAAATGAGCTTTTGGGCGAGGAAGTACCATCGTATTTCTCAAAATCCGGCATTTTGAATTTCTTTGGCATCTTGACTTTCGTATACGGATAAGTCGAACGGAGTGAACTCGTGACTCTGCAGTTGTTTCAACTTTTCTTCCATTTTCGCAAAGCGTTCATCCCTCCGTCTTAGGGATGTTGACAAGCTTAGCCCTTTCCACATTGATCGGGAATGGATCATCTTCCAGCCCGGGCATGTCATCTTCACCCGTTTGGGCCTTGTTTGCCGGCTTCGGGACGGCTATCTCGTGGAGAGTGGGTGCAGGGGAGCCAAATTCACTTGGAGGGATTGAAGTTGAGCTGTTATAAGCTCCATAGAGGCAGCTAACTGTTGGAGTTGGCCCTCCATAGCGGAGACACGATCACGTACTTCGGTTTGTTCGGCCATTCTTGCTCTTAATCGCGTGATAATGGGAGAGAGCAGAGGATCTGTTGCCACCTAAATCAAATGGACGAAAATGCATAAGTATGAGGTGCAAATAGCGAATCAATCCATGACAATGATCTATCAACTTTTTTTTCATTTTTTATTTATTCATGAAAAGTCTACGCAAGAAGGGAATTTCCTAAAAAATGGATATCCTAGTAAAACCAAATTTTCTAGACATGATGTAAAAGAAATTCTCCAAAGTTTTTTTTCAAATGCATCATTCCCTAGCAATTTTTCATTTTATTTCCAATTGACAAATGAATCAAATCAATGATTGACCTAGATTGTCATGGACTGACCCAATAATACGACAAAATAAATTGCATGGTATAGGGATAGAAGACTTACTTCACCAAAGAAAATCAATGGCAATCACATAGACATGCACATGAGATGTGAGGTTCGATTTCTACTCTAGACAGGCTTAGCAAAGTGGAGTTAAAATGGTGGGATGACTTAGTTGCAGCCTCGCATACTAAGTCAAGTCCTCCTAACTCCGGCTCAGTCAAGAATGATACCCCAATGCGACGCAGCCTCGCGGGCAGAGGTAAATATTCTTAACACCAAGAAAAACTTTCGGGATTGAGTTGGGCAACCTCTACTACGCGGCCTCGCGGTCGAAGTCGTATCCAACTCAATACCATCCTAAATATCCTAGTGCGGCCCGAGTCCGGCGGCAAGTTGTGTGTGCAAAAGTGTAGTGCTAAATGCGGGGCATGCACTACAATTTAAATCAAACAACACTTCAATAGCTTGAATTTAAAACATTCATCCCCAACTCCAACCTGCAAGACAAGGGTTAGCAAAGACTACTCCCCTTATACCTCCCAATCTGCAAAAACATTTAACACCTAAATGTTAGGGACATACCTGGGATCCTCGCTGCCAAACAAAAACATTTTTCAAAAAGAAGAAAATTGGCCTAAGTCCACTAAGTGTTTTAACACAAGTCCCCAGTGGAGTCGCCAAGCTGTCGCGACCAATTTTTCGGGGTGTGAACCACCTAGGGTTTGGCTAATGGATTGTTAAGCCTAGACTTAACTCGGGCTCTCCCAAGCCCATACCAATCCGCGACTTTCGGTTCAAGTTCTTAACATGCAATTGACTTTCAATTAGGAGTCGCCACTAATCTATTTTTGGTGGGTCGATTAGAAACCCAAGTAAAGTAATGGGAGATTTACTTTACTCCTACGAACCAGAGATTATGGGTACGGGGACTTGGTTACACTAGATTTCTCTAATGCCCTTTCGGTACCATTCTTTTAATTTCAAAAATGTTTTTGCAGGCAGTTTGGATTGATTTTAAGTCTATTTTCCTAACATGTAAGGTGATCATGCGGGTACACAAACCACCAATTTAACACCCAAGAAAAGCAATAAATAAATTGCAGGAACTTACCTCTCAAAAAGCATCTCGCTTTGTTAGATCGAAATTCACATCATCAACCCTAAGATATGATTTCTAATTAACACGCAATTTCTTTTTGTCTTTTTTGTTTTCACCTAATTAATGAGAATCATGTTTTATGTAATGCATGTCACTAATTTAACATGAAATTCAAATTTGATTATCTCGCTAATAAAATCGATAAATTGATCTTAAGCCTTAAAGATCAAGATATCAGTTTTACTCCCGCGTGGTTAATTATTCCATCTAAAGCCTTATGGATGGAATAAAAAAAATCCGTGTGCGGTTGCGAATTGAACAGGAAATAAATGGGAACATGTAAGCATGAGGTAAGTTCCTGCAATTTATTTATTGCTTTTCTTGGGTGTTAAATTGGTGGTTTGTGTACCCGCATGATCACCTTACATGTTAGGAAAATAGACTTAAAATCAATCAAAGCTACGCAAAAACATTTTTGAAATTAAAGAATGGTACCGAAAGGGCATTAGAAATCTAGTGTAACCAAGTCCCCGTACCCATAATCTCTGGTTCGTAGGAGCAAAGTAAATCTCCCATTACTTTACTTGGGTTTCTAATCGACCCACCAAAAATAGATTAGTGGCGACTCCTAATTGAAAGTCAATTGCATGTTAAAACTTGAACCGAAAGTCGCGGATTGGTATGGGCTTGGGAAGCCAGTTAAGTCTAGGCTTAACAATCCATTAGCCAAACCCTAGGTGGTTCACCGAAAAAATTGGTCGCGACAACTAGCTGTCGCGACCAATTTTTCGGGGTGTGAACCACCTAGGGTTTGGCTAATGGATTGTTAAGCCTAGACTTAACTCGGGCTCTCCCAAGCCCATACCAATTCGCGACTTTCGGTTCAAGTTCTTAACATGCAATTGATTTAATTAGGAGTCGCCACTAATCTATTTTTGGTGGGTCGATTAGAAACCCAAATAAAGTAACGGGAGACTTACTTTATTCCTACGAACCAGAGACTATGGATACGGGGACTTGGTTACACTAGATTCCTCTAATGCCCTTTCGGTACCTTTCTTTTTATTTTGAAAAATGTTTTTGCAGGCTCAAGTGGGCTATGCAAAGGGTATAAGTATATAGGATAGAGAAAGAAATGCTCTTTTTTTTTTTTTTTTTTTTTTTTTTTGGTGACCCGGGGAACCTCCGAACGCCGCTTCGCGGGGAGAGTAAACCCTGGAGAAAGAAATGCTCTTCGTCATCCTAAGGCACTTAAATTACCATGTGAATTCAATGTAATAGCATAACTAGAAGATTGATGCAAGTGAGAGCAAGAAAATTTCAATCTCTTTTCTTCACCTTACGGTGTTGTCTTACCCTCCAATTTGCCCCGATGTGGGGTGGTTCTTAATAGGGGTAATTCGAAAGAATTTCCACAAGTGTATGGAGCTCAAAGGGGTTAAGCAATGGGTCACCTGTTGTGTTTGGGATAGAGAAATGAATTGCCCCTCATCATTTCGGTTATCGTACCTTTTGCGAGAGAACTCTTTACCTTGTAGATATGGAACTTTCTACACTCATCTCACAAGTGTATAAGTAAGGGACTGTGTATAGGATAAGGCTTGCCTTTCATCATCCTGACACGTCTCATTTAGCATTCTTAAGCATTGATGTCACTCCATTAAATTGTCTATCTTGACAAATCTCCACATGAAATTGGTGAGCTAAATCAATATGAAAATTCTCTTTTCAAAAGAGTCATGCAATTTTAAGAATGAAAAGCGTTTGTGACTTCAAAACAAACCATTCATCATACTCAAAAATTCTCTTATAAGTATGAAAACATGATTGCAAGCATTCATTCAATGAAATATCCCACGAAGGGACTGTCTCAGCAATGGGTGTCCTTGGATTGCCCCTATCAAAAGGAAACAAACATACAAATTGATCAATCGAGGATGAAAATCCAATCTTTGATTTGATGAAATCCTGGTTTTGCCCCTGCACAAAACAACGTGCATGAATAGGATACTATGCAACATCAAAGTAAATTAAAATTGCACAACCATTTTGGCTCAGATCGAGATTTTATCTCAGTCGGGTCATTACCGAAATTTGTCATGCCCCCAATTTATCATCTGCAAGGAAAAGAATAGAGTGTCAATTCCAGAATTAATTATATAATCCTCTTTTGATTTGTTCCATTATTTTCTCATGGAAAAGAGAAACTTCATTTGGCCTTCAAGAATGACATCTCACACAAATTGTTATGAGATGCGTCACATATCACACTTTGGAATCAAGATGATTTTCTTCACTCTTGGGAGATGTCATCACGATTGGCTAGGAAATGATCCTTTGCCTTCATGTCCATTTTTCTTCGGATGTATGTTCCCAAATCAACGGGCGAACTATGAATGGAAATTGACACGTTACTTTCAAATGCCTCTCTGTTATGCTCTGAGTCATGAAGTAAATGAGTTAGAAAAACAAACAAGGGTAACCTAATGCATACTTTGGGAAATGGTTTCAAAAATGTTTTTTTTTTTTTTTTTTTTTTTTTTTGTGGATGAGGAAGCATGAAGAAGCCCAGTCCTCAGAATTCTCCTTGGATGATATTTTCTTTTCATTGTTGGATATCGTCACCGGGCTAGTTTGGTGTACCCCATCATGCCCTCAAAAATTGGAAATAAAATTGTAATTTCATTGAATAGAATGAATTACATTATTGGAATGGAAAATGCAAACAAGCCAAACCCTAAAAGCGAAAGCGATAATTGAAATTTCAAAAAGTAGAGAATCCTAAACAAAACTTGAAATCCTTGAAGATAAGAACTTCTTCACTCAGTGACAGCATTTGCGCCTTCATCATGGTTGGGTAGAGGATTTTTCTGATTTACCGCTGAAAGAGAATGCCTTTGTATCCAAGAGATCTTGGACCTTATGCTTCAAAACATAGCAATCATCAGTGGAGTGACCAACCTCCCCCGTGTGATAGTCACACTTTTCGGAGGGATTATATGCAGGATATTGCTCAGGATTTGGTCGCTTTGGCTCCGAAGAAAGTAATCCCTTCTTTTGGAGGACAGGCAAAACTTTGGATAGGGGCCCAGGAAGAGGTGTGAACTGTCTTCTAACATTACGTCGTCGATTAGAGAGCTGATGTTCTCCACCTTGTTGCTCAGTAGAAATCTTAATTACTGAAGTGCGACCATGATTCGGTTGAGAATATGTCATATTAATCTCAGATTCAAGGTCCTTCTCCTTCTTGGTAGAAAACTTTTTGTTAGATAGCTCAGTAAACCATCCTTCTCTTATCCCCATCTCGATTTGTTCCCCCACAGGAATAAGCTGATTGAAGCTTTCAACGTACGTACTTGGCCATTCGGTTACGGAACTCGATGGAAGGGTTTTCACGAACAACTTCATCAACTCCTTGTTGGTAGGCTCGGGAGTAATTTGGGCCGCCAAGTTTCTCCATCTCACAAAGCATATTCTTTAAATGACTCGCCCCTTTTCTTTTCCATCCTCTCCAAGTCTTCTCGGGAAGGCTCGATGTCCATGTTAAACTTGTATTGCTTGAGAAATGCATCAGCCACTTCATTCCAGGTGTTGAGAAGGTTCACATTCTTCATGACATACCAATTCAGTGCAGGCCCCGTCAAACTTGCATGGAATGATTGGATCATGAGAGGCTCGTTCTTGATATATTGGGCCATGCGCACGTGGTACATCCGCAAATGAGCTTTTGGGCAGGAAGTACCATCGTATTTCTCAAAATCTGGCATTTTGAATTTCTTTTGGCATATTGACTTTCTCGTACACGGACAAGTCGAACGGGAGTGAACTCGTGACTCCTGCCAGTTGTTTCAACTTTTCTTCCATTTTCGCAAAGCATTCATCCCGCTCCGTCTTAGGGATGTTGACAAGCTTAGCCCTTTCCACATTGATCGGGAATGGATCATCTTCCAGCCCGGGCATGTCATCTTCACCCGTTTGGGCCTTGTTTGCCGGCCGGGGACGGCTATCTCAGGGGAGAGTGGGTATAGGAGCCAAATTCACTTGGAGGGATTGAAGTTGAGCTGTTATAAGCTCCATAGAGGCAGCTAACTGTTGGAGTTGGCCCTCCATAGCGGAGACACGATCACGTACTTCGGTTTGTTCGGCCATTCTTGCTCTTAATTGCGTGATAATGGAAGAGCGCAGAGGATCCGTTGCCACCTAAATCAAATGGACGAAAATGCATAAGTATGAGGTGCAAATAGCGAATCAATCCATGACAATGATCTAATCGATTTTTCCATTTCTTTTATTCATGAAAAGTCTATGCAAGAAGGGAATTTCCTAAAAAATGGATATCCTAGTAAAACCAAATTTTCTAGACATGATGTAAAAAGAAATTCTCCAAAGTTTTTTTTCAAATGCATCATTCCCTAGCAATTTTTCATTTTATTTCCAATTGACAAATGAATCAAATCAATGATTGACCTAGATTGTCATGGACCGACCCAATAATACGACAAAATAAATTGCATGGTATAGGGATAGAAGACTTACTTCACCAAAGAAAATCAATGGCAATCACATAGACATGCACATGAGATGTGAGGTTCGATTTCTACTCTAGACAGGCTTAGCAAAGTGGAGTTAAAAGGGTGGGATGACTTAGTTGCAGCCTCGCATACTAAGCCAAGTCCTCTTAACTCCGGCTCGAGTCAAGAATGATACCCCAATGCGACGCAGCCTCGCGGGCGAGGTAAACATTCTTAACACCAAGAAAAACTTTCGGGATTGAGTTGGGCAACCTCTACTACGCGGCCTCGCGGTCGAAGTCGTATCCAACTCAATACCATCCTAAATGTCCTAGTGCGGCCCAGGTCCGGCGGCAGGTTGTGTGTGCAAAAGTATAGTGCTAAATGCAAGGCATGCACAACAGTTTAAATCAAACAACACTTCAATAACTTGAATTTAAAACATTCATACCCAACTCCAACCTGCAAGACAAGGGTTAGCAAAGACTACTCCCCTTATATCTCCCCATCTGCAAGAACCTTTAACACCTTAAATGTTAGGGACGTATCTGGGATCCTCGCTGCCAAATAAAACATTTTTCAAAAGAAAAGAAAAATTGGCCTAAGTCCACTAAGAGTTTTAACTCAAGTCCCCAGCGGAGTCGCCAAGCTGTCGCGACCAATTTTTTCGGGGGGTGAACCACCTAGGGTTTGGCTAATGGATTGTTAAGCCTAGACTTAACTCGGGCTCTCCCAAGCCCATACCAATTCGCGACTTTCGGTTCAAGTTCTTAACATGCAATTGATTTAATTAGGAGTCGCCACTAATCTATTTTTTGGTGGGTCGATTAGAAACCCAAATAAAGTAACGGGAGACTTACTTTATTCCTACGAACCGAGACTATGGATACGGGGACTTGGTTACACTAGATTCCTCTAATGCCCTTTCGGTACCTTTCTTTTTATTTTGAAAAATGTTTTTGCAGGCTCAAGTGGGCTATGCAAAGGGTATAAGTATATAGGATAGAGAAAGAAATGCTCTTTTGTTTGATGAGAAAAGCCACAGTAGTAGACAATTCATCGACTTGACTTTGGTGTTGTGCAATTCGTTTGTTCATATTGTCAATGATACGGTCTAGCACATCGTTTCGATCTCGCTCACCTATCCGTACACGGTCGAAAGCTAAAATGGCGGATCGATGAGATATTTAGACGTTAAAATTTAACATGTTAAGAACATATATATCACTAATCGCCTCACATGTTATTACTAGGCTAGTAATATATATTTAACATGTTAAATATATTTCACTAATCGCCTCACATGTTAGTGAAAGTCCACTAAGTGTTTTAACACAAGTCCCCAGTGGAGTCGCCAAGCTGTCGCGACCAATTTTTCGGGTATGAACCACCTAGGGTTTGGCTAATGGATTGTTAAGCCTAGACTTAACTCGGGCTCTCCCAAGCCCATACCAATTCGCGACTTTCGGCTCAAGTTCTTAACATGCAATTGATTTAATTAGGAGTCGCCACTAATCTATTTTTGGTGGGTCGATTAGAAACCCAAGTAAAGTAACGGGAGTTTTACTTTACTCCTACGAACCATTAGACTAAGGGTAGGGGACTTGGTTACGTTAGATTTCTCTAACGCCCTTTCGGTACCTTTCTTTTTATTTTGAAAGATGTTTGGCAAGCAATTTGAATTGATTTTAAATTTATTTCCCTAACATGTGAGGCGATCATGCGAGTGCGCAAACCACCAATTTAACACTCAGATAAAGCAGTGAATAAATTATAGGATTTACCTCGAAGCAACGAAAGCATCTGCGTTGTTAGATCAAAATTCACATCAGCAATCCTAGATATGATTTCTAATTAACACGCAATCACTCAATTTTTGCTTTCGTTTTAATGAGAATCATGCAATGCAATATACTAATCTAACATGCAATGATATGGCATAGCAATATGACCTAAACTATATGACATAAGTAAAAAAAATGATTTTTGTGTTTTCTTAGTGAACATGCAATAATTAAATATGCAATCTAAATTAACCAAATGACCTAACTCTAATGACGAGGAAATTCTAATTAAATGAACCTAGCAATTACTAAATGACGTGCATTTCATGAACCCAATTCTATATGACGTGCATGTGATTTTTTATTTTCTTAATAAGCATGCAATCTATCCCGATATGCAATGACGTGCAAAGAATGCCCTAATTCTAATTTTTCTTTTTCTCTTATGAAATTCAAAATTAAAATGGCCAAATAATTAAACCTGCAATTCAAATTTAAAACTAACATCCTAGATGAATGCAATCTAATTCAAAGATATCATCTAACCTAGATATCATCTAAACATGCATTTAAAAAAACTAACTAACCTATCATGCAATCAATCCTAATCTACATGGGATGGGAATGCAATTTTTTGTATTTTCAGGATAAATAGAACAACTATGAGATAAACATCAAACCAACCATGATCGTCAAGAATATTATCCATCACTCAATTTGAAATTCAAATTTGATTATCTCGCTAATAAAATCGATAAATTGATCTTAAGCCTTAAAGATCAAGATATCAGTTTTACTCCCGCGTGAATAATTATTCCATCTAAAGCCTTATAGATAGAATAAAAACTCGTGCGGTTGCGATTTGGATGCTACATCAGGCAATTTCAATCATGCATTGGGAAATAAATCAAACAAAGAGACAAAATATTCAAAAAAACCAAAATAAGATAAAATAAATCTACCTAATAAAATAAAATAGATCTATACCTAAATTTGAATTTTTCCAAAAATCCCAATCGTAGAATGGACCAACGGTGGGCGAGCACGGCACGGCTCTAGGGCAACGGTTGTGGAGGTATCTCGTAGTGGCTTCACAAAGTCACGACAAGTTCAATGGGATATCTTCCGGGACACCAAGAAATCTGTGGAGTCGAATTGAACAGAAGCAACAACGTCGATGCAGCAAGACTAGAGGATTTCACTAACGTTGGGCTGGGCTACGCCGGGCGCAATTTAGGCTCGCAAAACCCACGGACGCGTCTATACCAAGGGAGGGACGCGCGACACCGTTCAAATCTTCTTCACACACCCTTGACTGCTGGTGGAAGCCGGGGGATGATGCGGTGGTATGGTAGAGCAGCAGATGCAGCGCCCGGCGTGGCAGATCCGTGGGAGCAGCACTGGCGTTTGAAGATCCGAGTATTTGCTTTGGAGAAGCCGAGGGCGCCACTCACGGACACAACACTTTGGCAGGGAAACTGGGAACGCCGGGGAACTTCGAGACCACGCCCGGATTGACACCGAGAGACCAAAAAGGGTGCGGACTTGATGAATAATCGACAAATCAAGTCGTTGAAGCAAGAAGCCGGCACGGGTCCGCGGCAAGTGAGACCCAGCAGAGGCTTGATCGTGACCGGGGATCCGTCGAGCAAGAGTGACAAAGCTAGTGGCAACGGTGGAAGGGCAGCAGAACGTGGAAGGAGCTTCTCCTCTCAATTCTCCCGTGTGTCCCTCAATTTTTTGTGTACTCAATCGTGCCTCCTCGCCAAGTGATCCCCAAGAGAGGACTCCCCCTTCTTTGACTTTTAAACACCAAAAAGAACCCACGAAAATTCAACAGAAGAAAACTCCTCACGATTTCTTCTCTCTCGCATGATCTCAATTGTGGCCGTATGTTCAATGCGTGTGGCCCTCCTCAAACAAATTACACGCGAGGTATTATATAGGTCTAAAAAATGTATCTCTACGGTATATATTTTTTCCTTTTTGTTCACGCATGATACTCCTAAATATATCGTTGGAATATACCCACCTCGCGCAATATTCCCCTTTTGTAGTTTCCACATATTCTATCCAAAATTTTCCTTTTTGCTTGAAAATACAACCTTTGGTGTATATTGCCTAAAAATATGAAAAGCTTGAACGGAATATGTGAAAAATCTTCCCTTCACCGGCAGCCTAAAATAAAAATGAAAAATAAAATGCGTCTAAACTATATGCCATGCAATTAATTAATTAACTATTTTTTTTAGGGGTTAAAATTAATCCCTAATTTTTAAATGCAATAAATGAATAAACGGGTTGCCAAAATTTAGGTGTCAACAGCTGCCCCTCTTTGAAGGTGAGCTCGAAGAGGTTGCCTTCAAAGATTAATTGAGACCTAAATTTTGACTATGCCTATGCATTAAATGATTTTTTTTTGTTGGAAAATAAATTCCATTTTTGAATGCAATTTATATGATGCATGGAAATGCTAATGCAAATGATAAATGAACCTACCTGAAATAACTTACCTTCAAGGAGGATAGAGTAATTCGAGGTAGTGGGTGTTACTTGTCCAGGACCCGTACCATTCTACGGTCGCCTAGAATAGTAACATGACTTTGTGAAGATGCTGCTTTCCCAGGACCCATACCATTCTATGGTCGCCCAGTATGGCAAAAATGTTTTGTAAGGAACTGCTTTCCCAGGACCCGTACCATTCTACGGTCGCCCAGTACGGCAGAAAAGTTTTGTCTATGACCCGTACCATTCTACGGTCACTTAAACGGAGATTCATTTTTCAGGACCCGTACCATTCTACGGTCGCCTGAATATGTGATGTCAAGGACCCGTACCATTCTACGGTCACCTCGACGAAGAAAATTATTTTTCCAGGACCCGTACCATTCTACGGTCGCCTGAATGGGGAAATTGCTTTTCCAGGACCCGTACCATTCTACGGTCGCCTGTTAGAGCAATAAATATTGTCTAGGACCCGTACCATTCTACGGTCGCCTAGACAGAGGTTTTGCTTGGCTAAGACCCGAACCATTCTTCGGTCGCCCAACCTTGCGACGTAAATCATCCGACCAGACCCGAACCATTCTTCGGTCGCCTTAATCAGATTGAATCTGGAGGAAAAATCTTTGGGGGACAACTCCATTGAGTGTCGGTGTAAAGGACTCTGGGCTACAAAAGCACGCCAGGTCGATAAAAGAAATCCGGGCTACGAAAGCACGCCGGTTTGATAAAATGGACTCTGGGCTACGAAAGCACGCCAGGTCAATAAGAGAAATCCGGGCTACGGAAGCACGCCGATTCGATAAAATGGACTCTGGGCTACGAAAGCACGCCAGTTTAATATAAAGGGACTCTGGGCTACAAAAGCACGCCGGGTCAATTATAAGGGACATCGGGCTACGAAAGCACGCCGAGTCGATGGAGATGGGCCCCGGGCTACAAAAGCACGCCAGGTCAATATAAAGGACACTGGGCTACAAAAGCACGCCAGGTCAATAAAGAGACTCTGGGCTATGAAAGCACACCAGGTCAATAGAGAGGGGGACTCTGGGCTACGAAAGCACGCCAGGTCGATATAACTGGACAACTTGACCAAGTCAAGTGTCGACGCACTTGAGAGAGAGTACTTGCAAAATGACAAGTATTTTAGAGTATGGTAGAGATATACTTACCTGGTGATATCTCTGATTCTTGGGGATATGTCTTTTGAAATTTAGATATCCTGTGGAGGTCTTTCACCTCATGGTGGAGGTTTCTCATCTCCTAATATCATAAAACATTCTGAAAGGAACTTGAATTACCTGTCATACATGATTTAGATCAAAAACTAATATGCATTCATTAAAGAGATAGACAAACTGAGCCACTCTAGAATGCACATTTCAAAATTCAGTGAGGTTTTCATCAACTCAATCGTGGTTCATGCATAATGACATTTGCATCACCCAAATTTCCACTGGAGAGAATTATCATTCAAGACAATCTTCACTCATGACATGGATTTCCTAAGAATACTAAATGAGGGACCTTCAGTTAGAAAGGACTTTCACTCACTCTCATTTAGAGGTTATTTTATGAGAATCACTCCGTCTCACTTTGTCATCATACCAACAAAGGTCCAAGTATTCTCGCAAGCGATACGACCTTACCAATCTGAGAGGTCTTTAATAGGAACCGTAATGTGGGCTCGGTCAACGGCTTAACAAAGGGACTCTTTGAGTCAAGGCTATTGAAAGAACAATTTTGTAATCATCTTCGGGTTTACAAGTCAAGAACCCCGCAAAATGAGAAAGATATAATCTTGCTCGCACTTCTTCAAGCAATGCTTATGACATGTGAATCAATACGTTAATTCAAGTGCTCTAATCTGAAGAGACTTTGTAAAGGACGTAACATAGGCTAGGTTCATGGGTTGTGAAATGATCATTAGGCTCAAAATGTGTGTGAATGGTGAGAGTTGGTGATCATCTTGGCATTGCCACCAGTTTTCTTTTTCACCATCGGGATTGTCTTCATGAAGTGCCCCATTGATTATAAAAACTCAACATTTGAGTTCTTTGAGTATTACTCCATCGGGATTCAATTCTTGCAATTGACAGTCACCTTATCTTGACTCTCTTTTTTTTTTCATCTATGGGCATTGGCCTTGCTTTTACTAGGCACACCTTTTTTTCATGCCCCAAGTTCTTATTCATTTTTTTACTTTTTTTTTTTTTTTTTTTTTTTTTTTTTTTTTTTTTATGGGCATTGGCCTTGCTTTTACCAGGCACACTACTTTTTCATGCCCCTTAGTTCTATTTTGATTTCTATGCATGTGTCAAACAATGACACTCAAACTTTCAAGGGTCTTCATCTGTCTTTTGCCTTGCCCCAAAGGTGTGGGGGATGATCACCAACGGGTTTAAAGAAATGACATTGCAGGTTCAAGTGGGCTATGCAAAGGGTATAAGTATATAGGATAGAGAAAGAAATGTTCTTCGTCATCCTAAGGCACTTAAATTGCCACATGAATTCAATGTAATAGCATGACTTGAAGATTGATGCAAGTGAGAGCAAGAAAATTTCAATCCATTTTATTCACCTTATGGTGCTGTCTTTACCCTCCAATTTGCCCCAATGTGGGGTGGTTCTTTACAGGGATAACTTTAAAAAAATCTTCACGAGTGTATAAGGCCCAAAGTGGTTAAGCAATGGATCACCTGTTGTGTTTAGGATAGAGAAATGAATTGCCCCTCATCATTTCGGTTATCGTACCTTTGCGAGAGAACTCATTACCTTGCGGACATGGAACTTCCTACACTCATCTCACAAGTGTATCAAGTGTATAAGTATGGAATTTGTGTGTAGGATAGGGCTTGCCTTTCATCATACTAACACGTCTCATTCAGCATTCTTAAGCATTGATGTCACTCCATTAAATTGTCTATCTTGACAAATCTCCACATGAAATTGGTGAGCTAAATCAATATGAAAATTTTCTTTTCAAAAGAGTCCAGCAACTTTAAGCATAAAAAGTGTTTGTGACTTCAAAACAAACAATTTATCATACTCAAAAATTCTCTTATAAGTATGAAAACATGATTGCAAGCATTCATTCAATAAAATGTCCCATGAAGGGACTGTCTCAAAGAATGGGTGTCCTTGGATTGCCCCTATTAAAAGGGAACAAACACACAAATTGATCAATCGAGGATGAAAATCCAATCTTTGATTTGATGAAATCTTGCTTTTGCCCCGAAATTTGTCATGCCCCCAATTTATCATCTGCAAGGAAAAGAATAGAGTGTCAATTCCAGAATTAATTATATTCATGAACACAATGTATCCATTTCATCCAAGACAGATTATCCTCTTTTGATTTGTTCCATTATTTTCTCATGGAAATGAGAAACTTCATTTGGCCTTCGAGAATGACATCTCACACAAATTGTAATGAGATGTGTCACACATCACACTTTGGAATCTAGATGATCTCCCTTTGACTTGCCATCGGTTTCTTATTGATGTGCAAGGAAATCGCTCGGGACAAGTAAGAGGAAATGTCTTCTTTATTCTTGGGAGATGTCATCAAGATCAGCTAGGAAATGATCCCTTGCCCCACGCCTTTTTTCCTTCGGATGTATGTTCCCAAATCAATGGGCTTGCTATCACTGGAAATTGACGCGTTATTTTCAAACGCCTCTCTGTTATGCTCTGAGACATGAAGTAAATGAGTTAGAAAAATAAACAAAGGTAACCTAATGCATGCTTTTGGAAATGGCTTCAAAAATGATTTTTTTCTTTTAGAGGAATATTTTGGACAAGGAAGCATGAAGAAGTCCAGTCCTCTCAGAATTTCTCCATGGATGATATTCTCTTTTCATTGTTGGATATCGTCACCGGGCTAGTTTGGTGTACCCCATCATGTCCTCAAAATAAAATTGTAATTTCATTTAATAGAATCAAATGAATTACATTATTGGAATGGAAATTGTGATTCCTAACCCTAAAAAGAGAAAACATCAAAAATGATTCCTAGAAAACGAGAACGATTCCTAAAAAGCAATAAAAATTCCCACGCGGGGAAGGTGCAACCGAGCATGCCCCTAATTAAACAAGGAAAGTGAACTACTTAGGACCATGAATCATGTATACTTGAGTTCTTCACCCTCCTTGATCGTGTCATGCGAACCCTTCGGGTCGAGATTCTCCCTTCTAGATAAGTCACTAGTCTCTTCATGGTGGCATCAAATTCAACTACCTCGGGAAAAGGAGACGATTCGAAAGTTCTTTTGGCTCTCTTCTTCGAGTCGCAGTTTCTCATTGAAGATAGAGTACCTATGTCATCGCAGCTCTTTTGTTTGATGAGAAAAGCCACAGTAGTAGACAATTCATCGACTTGACTTTGGTGTTGTGCAATTCGTTTGTTCATATTGTCAATGATACGGTCTAGCACATCGTTTCGATCCGCCATTTTAGCTTTCGACCGTGTACGGATAGGTGAGCGAGATCGCTCCATAATCACCTAAAGGAAATAAATGGGAACATGTAAGCATGAGGTGTAAATGGAGAGTCAATCCATGACAATGATCTAATCGATTTTCTATTTTTATTATTTTTTTTCATTTATTCATGAAAAGTTCGTACAAGAAGCGCATTTCCTAAAGAGAGTTGGAAAAATAGACACCTTGGTGAGATCAAATGTCCAAGACAAATTCTCCAAAGTTTTTTTCAAATGCATCATTCCCTAGCAAGATTAAATTCCCTAGACATGAACTGAAAACAAATTATCCAAAGTTTTTTTTCAAAATGATTCATTGTATGACAATTTCCTTACTTCATCTCTAATTGACAAAGGAGTTAAATCAATGCTTGACCTAAATTGTCATGGACAGACTAAAAGCACGACAAAATAAATTGCATGGTATAAGGATAGAAAACTTACTTCACGAAGAAAAATCGACAGCAATCACATAGACATGCACATGAGATGTGAGGCTCGATTTCTACTCTCGAAGGGCTTAGCAACGTGGAGTTAAAGGGTGGGATGACTTAGTTGCAGCCTCGCATACTAAGTCAAGTCCTCCTAACTCCGGCTCGTCGAGAATGATACCCCAATGCGACGCAGCCTCGCGGGCAGAGGTAAACATTCTTGACACCAAGAAAAACTTTCGGGATTGAGTTGGGCAACCTCTACTACGCGGCCTCGCGGTCGAAGTCGTATCCAACTCAATACCATCCTAAATGTCCTAGTGCAGCCCAGTCCGGCGGCGGGTTGTGTGTGCAATAATGTAGTGTTGAATGCAAGACATGCACAACAATTTAGATCAACCAACACTTCAATAACTTGAATTTAAAACATTCATCCACAACTCCAATCTGCAAGACAAATGTTAACAATCACTACTCCCCTTATACCTCCCAATCTGCAAAAACATTTAACACCTAAATGTTAGGGACATACAGGATCCCTCGCTGCCAAACAAAAACATTTTTCAAAAGAAAGAAAATTGGCCTAAGTCCACTAAGAGTTTTAACTCAAGTCCCAGTGGAGTCGCCAAGCTGTCGCGACCAATTTTCGGGTATGAACCACCTAGGGTTTGGCTAATGGATTGTTAAGCCTAGACTTAACTCGGGCTCTCCCAAGCCCATACCAATTCGCGACTTTCGGCTCAAGTTCTTAACATGCAATTGATTTAATTAGGAGTCGCCACTAATCTATTTTTGGTGGGTCGATTAGAAACCCAAGTAAAGTAACGGGAGTTTTACTTTACTCCTACGAACCAGAGACTAAGGGTACGGGGACTTGGTTACGTTAGATTTCTCTAACGCCCTTTCGGTACCTTTCTTTTTATTTTGAAAGATGTTTGGCAAGCAATTTGAATTGATTTTAAATTTATTTCCCTAACATGTGAGGCGATCATGCGAGTGCGCAAACCACCAATTTAACACTCAGATAAAGCAGTGAATAAATTATAGGATTTACCTCGAAGCAACGAAAGCATCTGCGTTGTTAGATCAAAATTCACATCAGCAATCCTAGATATGATTTCTAATTAACACGCAATCACTCAATTTTTGCTTTCGTTTTAATGAGAATCATGCAATGCAATATACTAATCTAACATGCAATGATATGGCATAGCAATATGACCTAAACTATATGACATAAGTAAAAAAAATGATTTTTGTGTTTTCTTAGTGAACATGCAATAATTAAATATGCAATCTAAATTAACCAAATGACCTAACTCTAATGACGAGGAAATTCTAATTAAATGAACCTAGCAATTACTAAATGACGTGCATTTCATGAACCCAATTCTATATGACGTGCATGTGATTTTTTATTTTCTTAATAAGCATGCAATCTATCACGATATGCAATGACGTGCAAAGAATGCCCTAATTCTAATTTTTCTTTTTCTCTTATGAAATTCAAAATTAAAATGGCCAAATAATTAAACCTGCAATTCAAATTTAAAACTAACATCCTAGATGAATGCAATCTAATTCAAAGATATCATCTAACCTAGATATCATCTAAACATGCATTTAAAAAACTAACTAACCTATCATGCAATCAATCCTAATCTACATGGGATGGGAATGCAATTTTTTTTGTATTTTCAGGATAAATAGAACAACTATGAGATAAACATCAAACCAACCATGATCGTCAAGAATATTATCCATCACTCAATTTGAAATTCAAATTTGATTATCTCGCTAATAAAATCGATAAATTGATCTTAAGCCTTAAAGATCAAGATATCGGTTTTACTCCGCGTGAATAATTATTCCATCTAAAGCCTTATAGATAGAATAAAAACTCGTGCGGTTGCGATTTGGATGCTACATCAGGCAATTTCAATCATGCATTGGGAAATAAATCAAACAAAGAGACAAAATATTCAAAAAAACCAAAATAAGATAAAATAAATCTACCTAATAAAATAAAATAGATCTATACCTAAATTTGAATTTTTCCAAAAATCCCAATCGTAGAATGGACCAACGGTGGGCGCAGCACGGCACGGCTCTAGGGCAACGGTTGTGGAGGTATCTCGTAGTGGCTTCACAAAGTCACGACAAGTTCAATGGGATATCTTCCGGGACACCAAGAAATATGTGGAGTCGAATTGAACAGGAAGCAACAACGTCGATGCAGCAAGACTAGAGGATTTCACTAACGTTGGGCTGGGCTACGCCGGGCGCAATTTAGGCCTGCAAAACCCACGGACGCGTCTATACCAAGGGAGGGACGCTGGCGACACCGTTCAAATCTTCTTCACACACCCTTGGACTGCTGGTGGAAGCTGGGGATGATGCGGTGGTATGGTAGAGCAGCAGATGCAGCGCCTGGCGTGGCAGATCTGTGGGAGCAGCACCTGGCGTTTGAAGATCCGAGTATTTGCTGGAGAAGCTAAGGGCCACACGCATTGAACATACGGCCACAATTGAGATCATGCGAGAGAGAAGAAATCGTGAGGAGTTTTCTTCTGTTGAATTTTCGTGGGTTCTTTTTGGTGTTTAAAAGTCAAAGAAGGGGAGTCCTCTCTTGGGGATCACTTGGCGAGAGGAGGCACGATTGAGTACACAAAAAATTGAGGGACACACGGGAGAATTGAGAGGAGAAGCTCCTTCCACGTTCGCTGCCCTTCCACCGTTGCCACTAGCTTTGTCACTCTTGCTCGACGGATCCCCGGTCACGATCAAGCCTCTCGCCGGGTCTCACTTGCCGCGGACCCGTGCCGGCTTCTTGCTTCAACGACTTGATTTGTCGATTATTCATCAAGTCCGCACCCTTTTGGTCTCTCGGTGTCAATCCGGGCGTGGTCTCGAAGTTCCCGGCGTTCAGTTTCCCTGCCAAAGTGTTGTGTCCGTGAGTGGCGCCTCGGCTTCTCCAAATACTCGGATCTTCAAACGCAGTGTTGCTCCCACGAGATCTGCCACGCCGGGCGCTGCATCTGCTCTACCATACCACCGCATCATCCCCGGCTTCCACCAGCGGTCCAAGGGTGTGTGAAGAAGATTTGAACGGTGTCGCCGGCGTCCCTCCCTTGGTATAGACGCGTCCGTGGGTTTTGCGAGGCCTAAATTGCGCCCGGCGTAGCCCGGCCCAACGTTAGTGAAATCCTCTAGTCTTCTTTGCATCGACGTTGTTGCTTCCTGTTCAATTCGACTCCACAGATTTCTTGGTGTCCCGGAAGATATCCCATTGAACTTGTCGTGACTTTGTGAAGCCACTACGAGATACCTCCACAACCGTTGCCCTAGAGCCGTGCCGTGCTGCGCCCACCGTTGGTCCATTCTGATTGGGATTTTTTGGAAAAATTCAAATTTAGGTATAGATCTATTTTATTTTATTAGGTAGATTTATTTTATCTTATTTTGGTTTTTTTGAATATTTTGTCTCTTTGTTTGATTTATTTCCCAATGCATGATTGAAATTGCCCGATGTAGCATCCAAATCGCAACCGCACGAGTTTTTATTCTATCTATAAGGCTTTAGATGGAATAATTATTCACGCGGGAGTAAAACCGATATCTTGATCTTTAAGGCTTAAGATCAATTTATCGATTTTATTAGCGAGATAATCAAATTTGAATTTCAAATTGAGTGATGGATAATATTCTTGACGATCATGGTTGGTTTGATGTTTATCTCATAGTTGTTCTATTTATCCTGAAAATACAAAAAAATTGCATTCCCATCCCATGTAGATTAGGATTGATTGCATGATAGGTTAGTTAGTTTTTTTAAATGCATGTTTAGATGATATCTAGGTTAGATGATATCTTTGAATTAGATTGCATTCATCTAGGATGTTAGTTTTAAATTTGAATTGCAGGTTTAATTATTTGGCCATTTTAATTTTGAATTTCATAAGAGAAAAAGAAAAATTAGAATTAGGGCATTCTTTGCACGTCATTGCATATCAGGATAGATTGCATGCTTATTAAGAAAATAAAAAATCACATGCACGTCATATAGAATTGGGTTCATGAAATGCACGTCATTTAGTAATTGCTAGGTTCATTTAATTAGAATTTCCTCGTCATTAGAGTTAGGTCATTTGGTTAATTTAGATTGCATATTTAATTATTGCATGTTCACTAAGAAAACACAAAAAATCATTTTTTTTACTTATGTCATATAGTTTAGGTCATATTGCTATGCCATATCATTGCATGTTAGATTAGTATATTGCATTGCATGATTCTCATTAAAACGAAAGCAAAAATTGAGTGGTTGCGTGTTAATTAGAAATCATATCTAGGATTGCTGATGTGAATTTTGATCTAACAACGCAGATGCTTTCGTTGCTTCGAGGTAAATCCTATAATTTATTCACTGCTTTATCGAGTGTTAAATTGGTGGTTTGCGCACTCGCATGATCGCCTCACATGTTAGGAAAATAAATTTAAAATCAATTCAAATTGCTTGCCAAACATCTTTCAAAATAAAAAGAAAGGTACCGAAAGGGCGTTAGAGAAATCTAACGTAACCAAGTCCCCGTACCCTTAGTCTCTGGTTCGTAGGAGTAAAGTAAAACTCCCGTTACTTTACTTGGGTTTCTAATCGACCCACCAAAAATAGATTAGTGGCGACTCCTAATTAAATCAATTGCATGTTAAGAACTTGAGCCGAAAGTCGCGAATTGGTATGGGCTTGGGAGAGCCCGAGTTAAGTCTAGGCTTAACAATCCATTAGCCAAACCCTAGGTGGTTCATACCCGAAAAATTGGTCGCGACAGCTTGGCGACTCCACTGGGGAGAATTATCATTCAAGACAATCTTCACTCATGACATGGATTTCCTAAGAATACCAAATGAGAGACCTTCAGTTAGAAAGGACTTTCACCCACTCTCATTTAGAGGCTATTTTATGAGAATCACTCTATCTCACAATCATCATATTAACAAGGGTCCGAGTTTTTCGCAAGTGGTACGACCTTACCAATCCGAGAGGTCTTTAATAGGGACCGTAATGTGGGCTCGGTCAACGGCTTAACAAAGGGACTCTTTGAGTCAAGGCTATCGAAAGAACAATTTTGTAATCATCTTCGGGTTTACAAGTCAAGAACCCTGCAAAATGAGAAAGATATAATCTTGCTCGCACTTCTTCAAGCAATGCTTATGACATGTGAATCAATACGTTAATTCAAGTGCTCTAATCTGAAGAGACTTTGTAAAGGACGTAACATAGGCTAGGTTCATGGGTTGTGAAATGATCATTAGGCTCAAAATGTGTGTGAATGATGAGAGTTGGTGATCATCTTGGCATTGCCACCAGTTTTCTTTTTCACCATCAGGGATTGTCTTCATGAAGTGCCCCATTGATTATAAAAACTCAACATTTGAGTTCTTTGAGTATTACTCCATCGGGATTCAATTCTTGCAATTGACAGTCACCTTATCTTGACTCTTTTTTTTTTTTTTCATCTATGGGCATTGGCCTTGCTTTTACTAGGCACACTTTGCTTTTTCATGCCCCAAGTTCTTATTCATTTTTTCACTCTTTTTTTTTTTTTATGGGCATTGGCCTTGCTTTTACCAGGCACACTACTTTTTCATGCCCCTTAGTTCTATTTTGATTTCTATGCATGTGTCAAACAATGACACTCAAACTTTCAAGGGTCTTCATCTGTCTTTTGCCTTGCCCTAGTGTGGGGGATGATCACCAACTGGGTTTAAAAGAAACGAAATTGCAGGCTCAAGTGGGCTATGCAAAGGATATAAGTATGTAGGATAGAGAAAGAAGTGCTCTTCGTCATCCTAAGGCACTTAAATTACCACATGAATTCAATGTAATATCATGACTAGAAGATTGATGCAAGTGAGAGCAAGAAAATTTCAATCCATTTTCTTCACCTTATGGTACTGTCTTACCCTCCAATTTGCCCCGATGTGGGGTGGTTCTTGACAGGGATAATTTGAAAAAAAATATCCACAAGTGTATAAGGCTCAAAGTGGTTAAGCAATGGATCATCTGTTGTGTTTAGGATAGAGAAATGAATTGCCCCTCATCATTTCGGTTATCGTACCTTTTGCGAGAGAACTCATTACCTTGCGGACATGAAACTTTCTACACTCATCTCACAAGTGTATCAAGTGTATAAGTATGGGACTGTGTATAGGATAGGGCTTGCCTTTCATCATACTAACACGTCTCATTCAGCATTCTTAAGCATTGATGTCACTCCATTAAATTGTCTATCTTGACAAATCTCCACATGAAATTGGTGAGCTAAATCAATATGAAAATTTTCTTTTCAAAAGAGTCCAGCAACTTTAAGCATAAAAAGTGTTTGTGACTTCAAAACAAACAATTTATCATACTCAAAAATTCTCTTATAAGTATGAAAACATGATTGCAAGCATTCATTCAATAAAATGTCCCATGAAGGGACTGTCTCAAAGCAATGGGTGTCCTTGGATTGCCCCTATTAAAGAACACACAAATTGATCAATCGAGGATGAAAATCCAATCTTTGATTTGATGAAATCCTGGTTTTGCCCCGAAATTTGTCATGCCCCCAATTTATCATCTGCAAGGAAAAGAATAGAGTGTCAATTCCAGAATTAATTATATTCATGAACACAATGTATCCATTTCATCCAAGACAGATTATCCTCTTTTGATTTGTTCCATTATTTTCTCATGGAAATGAGAAACTTCATTTGGCCTTCGAGAATGACATCTCACACAAATTGTAATGAGATGTGTCACACATCACACTTTGGAATCTAGATGATCTCCTTTGACTTGCCATCGGTTTCTTATTGATGTGCAAGGAAATCGCTCTGGGACAAGTAAGAGGAAATGTCTTCTTTATTCTTGGGAGATGTCATCAAGATCAGCTAGGAAATGATCCCTTGCCCCACGCCTTTTTCCTTCGGATGTATGTTCCCAAATCAATGGGCTTGCTATCACTGGAAATTGACGCGTTATTTTCAAACGCCTCTCTGTTATGCTCTAAGACATGAAGTAAAGGAGTTAGAAAAACAAACAAAGGTAACCTAATGCATGCTTTTGGAAATGGCTTTAAAAATGATTTTTTTTCTTCTTGAGGAATATTTTGGACGAGGAAGCATGAAGAAGCCCAGTCCTCAGAATTTCTCCATGGATGATATTTTCTTTTCATTGTTGGATATCGTCACCGGGCTAGTTTGGTGTACCCCATCATGTCCTCAAAATAAAATTGTAATTTCATTTAATAGAATCAAATGAATTACATTATTGGAATGGAAATTGTGATTCCTAACCCCTAAAAAGAGAAAACATCAAAAATGATTCCTAGAAAACGAGAACGATTCCTAAAAAGCAATAAAAATTCCCACGCAGGGGAAGGTGCAACCGAGCATGCCCCTAATTAAACAAGGAAAGTGAACTACTTAGGACCATGAATCATGTATACTTGAGTTCTTCACCCTCCTTGATCGTGTCATGCGAACCCTTCAGGTCAGAGATTCTCCCTTCTAGATACGTCACTAGTCTCTTCATGGTGGCATCAAATTCAACTACCTCGGGAAAAGGAGACGATTCGAAAGTTCTTTTGGCTCTCTTCTTCGAGTCGCAGTTTCTCATTGAAGATAAAGTACCTATGTCATCGCAGCTCTTTTGTTTGATGAGAAAAGCCACAAAGAGCAGACAATTCATCGACTTGACTTTGGTGTTGTGCAATTCGCTTGTTCATATTGTCAATGATACGGTCTAGCACATCATTTCGATCTGCCATTTTAGCTTTCGACCGTGTACGGATGGGTGAGCGAGATCGCTCCATAATCGACCCAGCTGTTGACACCTAAATTTTGGCAACCCGTTTATTCATTTATTGCATTTAAAAATTAGGGATTAATTTTAACCCCTAAAAAAAATAGTTAATTAATTAATTGCATGGCATATAGTTTAGACGCATTTTATTTTTCATTTTTATTTTAGGCTGCCGGTGAAGGGAAGATTTTTCACATATTCCGTTCAAGCTTTTCATATTTTTAGGCAATATACACCAAAGGTTGTATTTTCAAGCAAAAAGGAAAATTTTGGATAGAATATGTGGAAACTACAAAAGGGGAATATTGCGCGAGGTGGGTATATTCCAACGATATATTTAGGAGTATCATGCGTGAACAAAAAGGAAAAAATATATACCGTAGAGATACATTTTTTAGACCTATATAGTACCTCGCGTGTAATTTGTTTGAGGAGGGCCACACAATTGAAAACATACGGCCACAATAGAGAGAAAAGAGGGAGAGAAGAAGCTCTCTCGGTCAACCCTTGGCGGAGACGCTCGTCTTGGCGTGCCACGACACCACCACTGTGCCCTCATCATCGCGACACTACCTGCATCGCCCCTCCTTCAGCCACGAGCCAACCACTCCTATGATGACGGAGCTGCCCACGCCAAGCCGCTGCTGTTCGTGATCTGCCATCAAGTCATCGCCATCCGGGCCCAACGAGCTCAGTGCACCGTTAAGAAGTCCAGTATAATGATGCTGCACTAGCCCTCTGACGATGAAGCTGCCGAACGTCGTTTGCTGATCGAGAGTTCCAGCCCAACTCCCACTATAAAATACGAAGCAAAGGACGTCCGTGAAGGAGCACATGGGCATCCACGCGTCACACCCAAGTCCAGGTTTCTTCACAGGGGCAACACACTATTTTGAGAAGAAAAGTCAACACCGAGAGTCCAAGAAGTGAAAATCAAAAGGCACGAGTTTTGGTCAAAGAAAGGAGGATTCTCTTTTGCTTGAATTTTTTAGAGAAAGGCCATCATTAACGGTTGTTGCCGAATTACTTCCCGCGTGTGCTACGAGCTACGTGTCTGCTTCGATTCTCATCGCGCACGACATGGCCGACGCCCTTTTCCCGTCTCGGATCTCGTCTTCTCTTTGCTTCACCAAGGCGTCACTAATAAATTTCCTTGTTAGTCCAGCGTCTTTTAGCGTTCTTGTAGGTCTCGCGGAGCCGTGTCCAGTGTTCTCCACAATCACTGCACCGCCGTGACGTTTCTTGCTGTCACTGAGTTGCTGCTACCTTTACTGAGACTACACCGAGTTGAGCAACAGCAGCCATCGTTGCCATGTCGTGTGCCAACCCGAGACCCATCTGCTGTGCCGAGCCTCACCCACGGTCATCCTTTACCGAGAAGCACCATTGTGCCGAGCTTCGTTCATGCACCGCCCTCTCCCGTTGAGCGGATTCCATCCGGGTCAAATTTGGTAACATTATTTGCGAAATTAGGTAATTATCTTATCTAAATTTGATTTGGATATTTTATTGCCTAATGCATGCTTTTCAATATCTTACGTGCATGTTTGAATTATCCACGTGTTCCCAATTATGATTTATTGCCCAATTCGCAACCGCACACGGATTTTTTTTATTCCATCCATAAGGCTTTAGATGGAATAATTAACCACGCGGGAGTAAAATTGATATCTTGATCTTTAAGGCTTAAGATCAATTTATCGATTTTATTAGCGAAATAATCAAATTTGAATTTCAAATTAAGTGATGGATAATATTCTTGACGATCATGGTTGGTTTGATGTTTATCTCATAGTTGTTCTATTTATCCCGAAAATACAAAAAAATTGCATTCCCATCCCATGTCGATTAGGATTGATTGCATGATAGGTTGGTTAGTTTTTTTAAAATGCATGTTTAGATTATATCTAAGTTAGATGATATCTTTGAATTAGATTGCATTCATCTAGGATGTTAGTTTTAAATTTGAATTGCAGGTTTAATTATTTGGCCATTTTAATTTTGAATTTCATAAGAGAAAAAGAAAAATTAGAATTAGGGCATTCTTTTGCACGTCATTGCATATCAGGATAGATTGCATGCTTATTAAGAAAATAAAAAATCACGTGCACGTCATGTAGAATTAGATTCATGAAATGCACGTCATTTAGTGATTTTTGTTAGATGCATTTAATTAGAAATTGCCCGTCATTAGAATTAGGCCATTAGATTAATTTAGATTGCACATTTAAGTGTTGCATTTCTTTAATTTCGAATCTCATGGAAAATACAAAAAAATTATTTTTTAGAATAAATCCATCTCATTCTTTAGGATATATTGCATGCTTATATTTTATTTATGTCATATAGTTTAAGTCATATTGCCATGTCATATCATTTCATGTTAGATTAGTAGCATGCATTGCATAAAGCATGATTCCCATCAAATAAAGTGAAAACAAAATAAAAATTGTGTGTTAATTAGAAATCATATCTATGACTGTTGATGTGAATTCTGATCTAACAACGCAGATGCTTTCGTTGCTTTAAGGTAACTCTTTGCAATTTATTTATTGTTTATTTGGCTGTTAAATTGGTGGTTTGTGCACCCGTATGATCACCTCACATGTTAGGGAAATAGATTTAAAATCAATCTAAAATGCTTGCCAAACATTTTTCAAAATAAAAAGAAAGGTACCGAAAGGGCGTTAGAAAATTCTAGCGTAACCAAGTCCTCTTACCCAAATCTCTGGTTCGTAGGAGTAAAATAATTCTCCCGTTATTTTACTTGGGTTTCTAATCGACCCACCAAAAATAGATTAGTGGCGACTCTAATTAAATCAATTGCATGTTAAGAACTTGAACCGAAAGTCGCGAATTGGTATGGGCTTGGGAGAGTCCGAGTTAAGTCTAGGCTTAACAATCCATTAGCCAAACCCTAGGTGGTCCACACCCGAAAAAATTGGTCGCGACAGCTTGGCGACTCCACTGGGGACTTGTGTTAAAACACTTAGTGGACTTAGGCCAATTTTCTTCTTTTTGAAAATGTTTTTGTTTGGCAGCGAGGTTCCAGTATGCGTCCCTAACATTTAAGGTGTTAAATGTTTTTGCAGATTGGGAGATATAAGGGGAGTAGTCTTTGCTAACCCTTGTCTTGCAGGTTGGAGTTAGGGATGAATGTTTTAAATTCAAGCTATTGAAGTGTTGTTTGATTTAAATTGTTGTGCATGCCCTGCATTTAGCACTACACTTTTGCACACACAACTTGCCGCCGGACCTGGGCCGCACTAGGATATTTAGGATGGTATTGAGTTGGATACGACTTCGACCGCGAGGCCGCGTAGTAGAGGTTGCCCAACTCAATCCCGAAAGTTTTTCTTGGTGTTAAGAATGTTTACCTCTGCCCGCGAGGCTGCGTCGCATTGGGGTATCATTCTTGACTGAGCCGGAGTTAAGAGGACTTGGCTTAGTATGCGAGGCTGCAACTATGTCATCCCACCCTTTTAACTCCACTTTGCTAAGCCTGTCTAGAATAGAAATCGAGCCTCACATCTCATGTGCATGTCTATGTGATTGCCATTGATTTTCTTTGGTGAAGTAAGTCTTCTATCCCTATACCATGCAATTTATTTTGTCGTATTATTGGGTCGGTCCATGACAATCTAGGTCAATCATTGATTTGATTCATTTGTCAATTGGAAATAAAATGAAAAAATTGCTAGGGAATGATGCATTTGAAAAAAAACTATGGAGAATTTCTTTTTACATCATGTCTAGAAATTTGGGTTTACTAGGATATCCATTTTTTTTAGGAAATTCCCTTCTTGCATAGACTTTTCATGAATAAATAAAAAATAAAAAAAGTTGATAGATCATTGTCATGGATTGATTCACTATTTGCACCTCATACTTATGCATTTTCATCCATTTGATTAGGTGGTAACGGATCCTCCACGCTCTCCCATTATCACACGATTAAGAGCAAGAATGGCCGAACAAACTGAAGTGCGTGATCGTGTCTCCGCTATGGAGGGCCAACTCCAACAATTAGTTGCCTCTATGGAGCTTATAACAGCTCAGCTTCAATCCCTCCAAGTGAATCCGGCTCCTGTGCCCACTCTCCCTGAGATAGTCGTCCCGAAGCCGACAAACAAGGTCCAAGTGGGTGAGGATGACATGCCCGGGCTGGAAGATGATCCATTCCCAATCAATGTGGAAAAGGCTAAGCTTGTCAACATCCCTAAGACGGAACAGGATGAACGCTTTGCGAAATTAGAAGAAAAGTTGAAACAATTACAGGAGTTACAGAGTTCACTCCCGTTCGACTTGTCCGTGTACGAGAAAGTCAATATGCCAAAGAAATTCAAAATGCCGGATTTTGAGAAATACGATGGTACTTCCTGCCCAAAAGCTCATTTGCAGATGTACCACGTGCGCATGGCCCAATATGTCAAGAACGAGCCTCTCATGATCCAATCATTCCATGCAAGTTTGACGGGGCCTGCACTGAATTGGTATGTCATGAAGAATGTGAACCTTCTCAACACTGGAATGAAGTGGCTGATGCATTTCTCAAGCAATACAAGTTTAACATGGACATCGAGCCTTCCCGAGAAGACTTGGAGAGGATGGAAAAGAAAAGGGGCGAGTCATTTAAAGAATATGCTGTGAGATGGAGAAACTTGGCGGCCCAAATTACTCCTGAGCCTACCAACAAGGAGTTGATGAAGTTGTTCGTGAAAACCCTTCCATCTGAGTTCCGTAACCGAATGGCCAGTACGTACGTTGAAAGCTTCAATCAGCTTATTCCTGTGGGGGAACAAATCGAGATGGGGATAAGAGAAGGATGGTTTACTGAGCCTTCTAACAAAAAGTTTTCTACTAAGAAGGAGAAGGACCTTGAAGCTGAGATTAATATGACATATTCTCAACCGAATCATGGTCGCACTCCGTGAATTAAGATTTCTACTGAGCAACAAGGTGGAGAACATCAGCTCTCTAATCGACGACGTAATGTTAGAAGACAGTTCACACCTCTTCCCGGGGCCCCTATCCAAATTTTTGCCTGTCCTCCAAAAGAAGGGATTACTTTCTTCGGAGCCAAAGCGACCAAATCCTGAGCAATATCCTGCATAGTGTGACTATCACACGGGGGAGGTTGGTCACTCCACTGATGATTGCTATGTTTTGAAGCATAAGGTCCAAGATCTCTTGGATACAAAGGCATTCTCTTTCAGCAGTAATTAGAAAAATCCTCTACCCAACCATGATGAAGGCACAAATGCTGTCACTAAGTGAAGAAGTTCTTATCTTCAAGGATTTCAAGTTTTGTTTAGGATTCTCTACTTTTTGAAATTTCAATTATCGCTTTCGCTTTTAGGGTTTGGCTTGTTTGCATTTTCCATTCCAATAATGTAATTCATTCTATTAAATGAAATTACAATTTTATTTCAAATTTTGAGGACATGATGGGGTACACCAAACTAGCCCGGTGACGATATCCAACAATGAAAAGAAAATATCATCCATGGAGAAATTCTGAGGACTGGGCTTCTTCATGCTTCCTCGTCCAAAATATTCCTCAAGAAGAAAAAAATCATTTTTAAAGCCATTTCCAAAAGCATGCATTAGGTTACCTTTGTTTGTTTTTCTAACTCCTTTACTTCATGTCTTAGAGCATAACGAGAGAGGCGTTTGAAAATAACGCGTCAATTTCCAGTGATAGCAAGCCCATTGATTTGGGAACATACATCCGAAGGGAAAAAGGCGTGGGGCAAGGGATCATTTCCTAGCTGATCTTGATGACATCTCCCAAGAATAAAGAAGACATTTCCTCTTACTTGTCCCGAGCGATTTCCTTGCACATCAATAAGAAACCGATGGCAAGTCAAAGGGAGATCATCTAGATTCCAAAGTGTGATGTGTGACACATCTCATTACAATTTGTGTGAGATGTCATTCTCGAAGGCCAAATGAAGTTTCTCATTTCCATGAGAAAATAATGGAACAAATCAAAAGAGGATAATCTGTCTTGGATGAAATGGATACATTGTGTTCATGAATATAATTAATTCTGGAATTGACACTCTATTCTTTTCCTTGCAGATGATAAATTGGGGGGCATGACAAATTTCGGGGCAAAAGCAAGATTTCATCAAATCAAAGATTGGAATTTCATCCTCGATTGATCAATTTGTGTGTTTGTTCCCTTTTAATAGGGGCAATCCAAGGACACCCATTCTTTGGAGACAGTCCCTTCATGGGACATTTTATTGAATGAATGCTTGCAATCATGTTTTCATACTTATAAGAGAATTTTTGAGTATGATAAATTGTTTGTTTTGAAGTCACAAACACTTTTTATGCTTAAAGTTGCTGGACTCTTTTGAAAAGAAAATTTTCATATTGATTTAGCTCACCAATTTCATGTGGAGATTTGTCAAGATAGACAATTTAATGGAGTGACATCAATGCTTAAGAATGCTGAATGAGACGTGTTAGTATGATGAAAGGCAAGCCCTATCCTACACACAGTCCCATACTTATACACTTGATACACTTGTGAGATGAGTGTAGAAAGTTCCATATCTACAAGGTAAAGAGTTCTCTCGCAAAAGGTACGATAACCGAAATGATGAGGGGCAATTCATTTCTCTATCCCAAACACAACAGGTGATCCATTGCTTAACCACTTTGAGCCACATGCACTTGTGGAAATTCTTTCAAATTACCCCTGTCAAGAACCACCCCACATCGGGGCAAATTGGAGGGTAAGACAGTACCATAAGGTGAAGAAAATGGATTGAAATTTTCTTGCTCTCACTTGCATCAATCTTTTAGTCATGCTATTACATTAAATTCGTGTGGTAATTTAAGTGCCTTAGGATGTCGAAGAGCATTTCTTTCTCCAGGGTTTACTCTCCCCGCGAAGCGGCGTTCGGAGGTTCCCTGGGTCACCAAAAAAAAAAAAAAAAAAAAAAAAAAAGAGCATTTCTTTCTCTATCCTATATACTTATACCCTTTGCATAGCCCACTTGAGCCTGCAATGTCATTTCTTTAAACCCAGTTGGTGATCATCCCCCACACTGGGGCAAGGCAAAAGACAGATGAAGACCCTTGAAAGTTTGAGTGTCATTCAAAGTGTAATTGCTTGACGCATGCATTGCGCGCAAGAATTGAATTCAAAATAGAACTAAGGGGCATGAAAAAGCAGTGTGCCTGGTAAAAGCAAGGCCAATGTCCATGAAAAAAAATGAAAAAAATGAATAAGAACTAGGGGCATGAAAAGCGGTGTGCCTGGTAAAAGCAAGGCCAATGCCCATAGATGAAAAAAGAGTCAAGATAAGGTGACTGTCAATTGCAAAAATTGAATCCCGATGGAGCAAAACTCAAAGAACTCAAAAGCTGAGTTTTTACAATCAATGGGGCACTTCATGAAAACAATCCCTGATGATGAAAAAACTGGTGGCAATGCTAAGATGATCATCAGCTCTCACCCTTTACACACATTTTGAGCCTGCTGATCCTTTCATTTCTCAACCCATGAACTCAGCCTATGTTACGTCCTTTACAAAGTCTCTTCAGATTATGGCACTTGAATTAACGTAGGAATTCATATGTTTTTAAGCATCGCTCGAAGAAGTGCGAGCAAGATTATATCTTTCTCATTTTGCAGGGTTCTTGACTTGTAAACCCGAAGATGATTACAAAATTGTTCTTTCAATAGCCTTGACTCAAAGAGTCCCTTTGTTAAGCCGTTGACCGAGCCCACATTACGGTCCCTATTAAAGACCTCTCAGATTGGTAAGGTCGTACCACTTGCGAGAAAACTCGGACCCTTGTTAATATGATGATTGTGAGATGGAGTGATTCTCATAAAATAGCCTCTAAATGAGAGTGGGTGAAAGTCCTTTCTAACTGAAGGTCTCTCATTTGGTATTCTTAGGAAATCCATGTCATGAGTGAAGATTGTCTTGAATGATAATTCTCTCCGGTGGAAATTTGGGTGATGCAAATGTCATTATGCATGAACCCCAATTGAGTTGATGAAAACATCACTAAATTTTGAAATGTGCATTCTAGAGTAGCTCGGTTTGTCTATCTCTTTGATGAATGAATATCATGTTTTGCTCTAAATCATGTCTGACAGGTAATTCAAGTTCCTTTCAGAATGTTTCATGATATTAGGAGATGAGAAACCTCCACCATGAAGTGAAAGACTTCCACATGATATCTAATTTTCAAATGACATATCCAGAGATATTACCAGGTAAGTATATCTCTATCATACTCTAAAATACTTGTCATTGTGCAGGTATTCTCTCCCAAGTGCATCAACACTTGACTCAGTCAAGCTG
Organism: Eucalyptus decipiens; assembly: GCA_014182575.1. Taxonomy (NCBI): domain Eukaryota; kingdom Viridiplantae; phylum Streptophyta; class Magnoliopsida; order Myrtales; family Myrtaceae; genus Eucalyptus; species Eucalyptus decipiens. The sequence continues at coordinate 12,320,311 of CM024611.1, read as the reverse complement.
TCCTTTATATTGACCTGGCGTGCTTTCGTAGCCCAGGGCCCATCTCCATCGACTCGGCGTGCTTTCGTAGCCCGATGTCCCTTATAATTGACCTGGCGTGCTTTCGTAGCCCAGAGTCACACTCTTTATTGACCTGGCGTGCTTTCATAGCCCAGAGTCTCTCTTTCTTGACCTGGCGTGCTTTCGTAGCCCAGAGTCCATTTTATCGAATCGGCGTGCTTCCGTAGCCCGGATTTCTCTTATTGACCTGGCGTGCTTTCGTAGCCCAGAGTCCATTTTATCAAACCGGCGTGCTTTCGTAGCCCGGATTTCTTTTATCGACCTGGCGTGCTTTTGTAGCCCAGAGTCCTTTACACCGACACTCAATGGAGTTGTCCCCCAAAGATTTTTCCTCCGATTCAATCGATTAAGGCGACCGAAGAATGGTTCGGGTCTGGTCGGATGATTTTGTCGCAAGGTTGGGCGACCGAAGAATGGTTCGGGTCTTAGCCAAGCAAAACCTCTGTCTAGGCGACCGTAGAATGGTACGGGTCCTAGACAATATTTATTGCTCTAACGGGCGGACCGTAGAATGGTACGGGTCCTGGAAAAGCAATTTCCCCATTCAGCGACCGTAGAATGGTACGGGTCTGGAAAAATAATTTTCTTCGTCGAGGTGACCGTAGAATGGTACGGGTCCTTGACATCACATATTCGGGCGACCGTAGAATGGTACGGGTCCTGAAAAATGAATCTCCGTTTAAGTGACCGTAGAATGGTACGGGTCATAGACAAAACTTTTCTGCCGTGTCTTGGGCGACCGTAGAATGGTACGGGTCTGGGAAAGCGATTCCTTACAAAACATTTTTGCCATCTTTGGGCGACCATAGAATGGTATGGGTCCTGGGAAAGCAGCATCTTCACAAAGTCATGTTACTATTCTAGGCGACCGTAGAATGGTACGGGGTCTGGACAAGTAACACCCACTACCTCGAATTACTCTATCCTCCTTGAAGGTAAGTTATTTCAGGTAGGTTCATTTATCATTTGCATTAGCATTTCCATGCATCATATAAATTGCATTCAAAAATGGAATTTATTTTCCAACAAAAAAATCATTTAATGCATAGGCATAGTCAAAATTTAGGTCTCAATTAATCTTTGAAGGCAACCTCTTCGAGCTCACCTTCAAAGAGGGGCAGCTGTTGACACCTAAATTTTGGCAACCTGTTTATTCATTTATTGCATTTAAAAATTAGGGATTAATTTTAACCCCTAAAAAAATAGTTAATTAATTAATTGCATGGCATATAGTTTAGACGCATTTTATTTTTCATTTTTATTTTAGGCTGCCGGTGAAGGGAAGATTTTTCACATATTCCGTTCAAGCTTTTCATATTTTTAGGCAATATACACCAAAGGTTGTATTTTCAAGCAAAAAGGAAAATTTTGGATAGAATATGTGGAAACTACAAAAGGGAATATTGCGCGAGGTGGGTATATTCCAACGATATATTTAGGAGTATCATGCGTGAACAAAAGGAAAAATATATACCGTAGAGATACATTTTTTAGACCTATATAGTACCTCGCGTGTAATTTGTTTGAGGAGGGCCACACAATTGAAAACATACGGCCACAATAGAGAGAAAAGAGGGAGAGAAGAAGCTCTCTCGGTCAACCCTTGGCGGAGACGCTCGTCTTGGCGTGCCACGACACCACCACTGTGCCCTCATCATCGACGACACTACTGCATCGCCCCTCCTTCAGCCACGAGCCAACCACTCCTATGATGACGGAGCTGCCCACGCCAAGCCGCTGCTGTTCGTGATCTGCCATCAAGTCATCGCCATCCGGGCCCAACGAGCTCAGTGCACCGTTAAGAAGTCCAGTATAATGATGCTGCACTAGCCCTCTGACGATGAAGCTGCCGAACGTCGTTTGCTGATCGAGAGTTCCAGCCCAACTCCCACTATAAAATACGAAGCAAAGGACGTCCGTGAAGGAGCACATGGGCATCCACGCGTCACACCCAAGTCCAGGTTTCTTCACGGGGCAACACACTATTTTGAGAAGAAAAGTCAACACCGAGAGTCCAAGAAGTGAAAATCAAAAGGCACGAGTTTTGGTCAAAGAAAGGAGGATTCTCTTTTGCTTGAATTTTTTAGAGAAAGGCCATCATTAACGGTTGTTGCCGAATTACTTCCCGCGTGTGCTACGAGCTACGTGTCTGCTTCGATTCTCATCGCGCACGACATGGCCAGACGCCCTTTTCCCAGTACCGGATCTCGTCTTCTCTTTGCTTCACCAAGGCGTCACTAATAAATTTCCTTGTTAGTCCAGCGTCTTTTAGCGTTCTTGTAGGTCTCGCGGAGCCGTGTCCAGTGTTCTCCACAATCACTGCACCGCCGTGACGTTTCTTGCTGTCACCGAGTTGCTGCTACCTTTGCGAGACTACACCGAGTTGAGCAACAGCAGCCATCGTTGCCATGTCGTGTGCCAACCCGAGACCCATCTGCTGTGCCGAGCCTCACCCACGGTCATCCTTTACCGAGAAGCACCATTGTGCCGAGCTTCGTTCATGCACCGCCCTCTCCCGTTGAGCGGATTCCATCCGGGTCAAATTTGGTAACATTATTTGCGAAATTAGGTAATTATCTTATCTAAATTTGATTTGGATATTTTATTGCCTAATGCATGCTTTTCAATATCTTACGTGCATGTTTGAATTATCCACGTGTTCCCAATTATGATTTATTGCCCAATTCGCAACCGCACACGGATTTTTTTTATTCCATCCATAAGGCTTTAGATGGAATAATTAACCACGCGGAGTAAAATTGATATCTTGATCTTTAAGGCTTAAGATCAATTTATCGATTTTATTAGCGAAATAATCAAATTTGAATTTCAAATTAAGTGATGGATAATATTCTTGACGATCATGGTTGGTTTGATGTTTATCTCATAGTTGTTCTATTTATCCCGAAAATACAAAAAAATTGCATTCCCATCCCATGTCGATTAGGATTGATTGCATGATAGGTTGGTTAGTTTTTTTAAAATGCATGTTTAGATTATATCTAAGTTAGATGATATCTTTGAATTAGATTGCATTCATCTAGGATGTTAGTTTTAAATTTGAATTGCAGGTTTAATTATTTGGCCATTTTAATTTTGAATTTCATAAGAGAAAAAGAAAAATTAGAATTAGGGCATTCTTTTGCACGTCATTGCATATCAGGATAGATTGCATGCTTATTAAGAAAATAAAAAAATCACGTGCACGTCATGTAGAATTGGATTCATGAAATGCACGTCATTTAGTGATTTTTGTTAGATGCATTTAATTAGAAATTGCCCGTCATTAGAATTAGGCCATTAGATTAATTTAGATTGCACATTTAAGTGTTGCATTTCTTTAATTTCGAATCTCATGGAAAATACAAAAAAATTATTTTTTAGAATAAATCCATCTCATTCTTTAGGATATATTGCATTAGCTGTCGCGACCAATTTTTCGGGTATGAACCACCTAGGGTTTGGCTAATGGATTGTTAAGCCTAGACTTAACTCGGGCTCTCCCAAGCCCATACCAATCCGCGACTTTCGGCTCAAGTTCTTAACATGCAATTGATTTAATTAGAGTCGCCACTAATCTATTTTTGGTGGGTCGATTAGAAACCCAAGTAAAGTAATGGGAGTTTTACTTTACTCCTACGAACCGAGACTAAGGGTACGGGGACTTGGTTACGTTAGATTTCTCTAACGCCCTTTCGGTACCTTTCTTTTTATTTTGAAAGATGTTTGGCAAGCAATTTGAATTGATTTTAAATCTATTTCCCTAACATGTAAGACGATCATTCGAGTACACAAACCACCAATTTAACACTCAAGATAAAGCAGTGAATAAATTATAATTTACCTCAAAGCAACGAAAGCATCTGCGTTGTTAGATCAAAATTCACATCAGCAATCCTAGATATGATTTCTAATTAACACGCAATCACTCTTTTTTGCTTTCGTTTTAATGAGAATCATGCAATGCAATATACTAATCTAACATGAAATGATATGGCATAGCAATATGACCTAAACTATATGACATAAGTAAAAAAAATGATTTTTTGTGTTTTCTTAGTGAACATGCAATAATTAAATATGCAATCTAAATTAACCAAATGACCTAACTCTAATGACGAGGAAATTCTAATTAAATGAACCTAGCAATTACTAAATGACGTGCATTTCATGAACCCAATTCTATATGACGTGCATGTGATTTTTTATTTTCTTAATAAGCATGCAATCTATCCCGATATGCAATGACGTGCAAAGAATGCCCTAATTCTAATTTTTCTTTTTCTCTTATGAAATTCAAAATTAAAATGGCCAAATAATTAAACCTGCAATTCAAATTTAAAACTAACATCCTAGATGAATGCAATCTAATTCAAAGATATCATCTAACCTAGATATCATCTAAACATGCATTTAAAAAAACTAACTAACCTATCATGCAATCAATCCTAATCTACATGGGATGGGAATGCAATTTTTTTGTATTTTCAGGATAAATAGAACAACTATGAGATAAACATCAAACCAACCATGATCGTCAAGAATATTATCCATCACTCAATTTGAAATTCAAATTTGATTATCTCGCTAATAAAATCGATAAATTGATCTTAAGCCTTAAAGATCAAGATATCAGTTTTACTCCCGCGTGAATAATTATTCCATCTAAAGCCTTATAGATAGAATAAAAACTCGTGCGGTTGCGATTTGGATGCTACATCAGGCAATTTCAATCATGCATTGGGAAATAAATCAAACAAAGAGACAAAATATTCAAAAAAACCAAAATAAGATAAAATAAATCTACCTAATAAAATAAAATAGATCTATACCTAAATTTGAATTTTTCCAAAAAATCCCAATCTGTAGAATGGACCAACGGTGGGCGCAGCACGGCACGGCTCTAGGGCAACGGTTGTGGAGGTATCTCGTAGTGGCTTCACAAAGTCACGACAAGTTCAATGGGATATCTTCCGGGACACCAAGAAATCTGTGGAGTCGAATTGAACAGAAGCAACAACGTCGATGCAGCAAGACTAGAGGATTTCACTAACGTTGGGCTGGGCTACGCCGGGCGCAATTTAGGCCTGCAAAACCCACGGACGCGTCTATACCAAGGGAGGGACGCTGGCGACACCGTTCAAATCTTCTTCACACACCCTTGGACTGCTGGTGGAAGCGGGGATGATGCGGTGGTATGGTAGAGCAGCAGATGCAGCGCCCGGCGTGGCAGATCTCGTGGGAGCAGCACCGGCGTTTGAAGATCCGAGTATTTGCTGGAGAAGCCGAGGGCGCCACTCACGGACACAACACTTTGGCAGGGAAATCTGGAACGCCGGGGAACTTCGAGACCACGCCTGGATTGACACCGAGAGACCAAAAAGGGTGCGGACTTGATGAATAATCGACAAATCAAGTCGTTGAAGCAAGAAGCCGGCACGGGTCCGCGGCAAGTGAGACCCAGCAGAGGCTTGATCGTGACCGGGGATCCGTCGAGCAAGAGTGACAAAGCTAGTGGCAACGGTGGAAGGGTAGCAGAACGTGGAAGGAGCTTCTCCTCTCAATTCTCCCGTGTGTCCCTCAATTTTTTTGTGTACTCAATCGTGCCTCCTCTGCCAAGTGATCCCCAAGAGAGGACTCCCCCTTCTTTGACTTTTAAACACCAAAAAGAACCCACGAAAATTCAACAGAAGAAAACTCCTCACGATTTCTTCTCTCTCGCATGATCTCAATTGTGGCCGTATGTTCAATGCGTGTGGCCCTTTTGATATTTCATCTTTAAACTTCCAATCTTCAGTAAAATATATCACTTAATGTATAAATCACGTGAATATATGATATATTTACCGAATATTAGAAGAATAATATGAATCATTTATGAAATACCTAAATTGTCAATTCATAAAATTGAAAAAGCTCATCCGCCGATGATCGAATGCAACAAATGAATAAGTGCAATTAAAATTATATGCTATGCAATTAATATTTTTTCAGGGATAAAATTAACCCCTATTTTTTAATGCAATAAATGACTAATCGGGTCGCCAAAATTTAGGTGTCAACAGCTGCCCCTCTTTGAAGGTGAGCTCGTAGAGGTTGCCTTCAAAGACAAATTGAAACCAAAATTTTGGTCATGCACATGCAATGAATGATTTTTTGTTGGAAAATGAATTCCATTTTTTAATGCAAATTATATGATGCATGAAAATACTAATGCAAATGATAGATGAACCTACCTGAAATAACTTACCTTCGAGGAGGATAGAGTAATTCGAGGTAGTGGGTGTTACCTGTCCAGGACCCGTACCATTCTACGGTCGCCTAGAATAGTAACATGACTTTGTGAAGATGCTGCTTTCCCAGGACCCGTACCATTCTACGGCCGCCCCGGTATGGCGAAAGGAGCTGCTTTCTCGGGACCCGTACCATTCTACGGTCGCCCAATACGGCGAAAGGTTTTGTAAGGAACTGCTTTCTCGGGACCCGTACCATTCTACGGTCGCCCAATACAAAGAGAAAAGTTTTGTCTAGGACCCGTATCATTCTACGGTCGCCTAAACGGGATTCATTTTCCAGGACCCGTACCATTCTACGGTCGCCGAATAAGGAATAAGTGTTGTCAAGGACCCGTACCATTCTACGGTCGACCCGTACCATTCCCGAATGAGGAAATTGCTTTTCCAGGACCCGTACCATTCTACGGTCGCCTGTTAGAGCGATAAATGTTGTCTAGGACCCGTACCATTCTACGGTCGCCTAGACTGAGGTTTTGCTTGGTTAGGACCCGAACCATTCTTCGGTCGCCCAACCTTGAGACAGAAATCATCCGACCAGGACCCGAACCATTCTTCGGTCGCCTTAATCAGATTGAATTTGGAGGAAAAATTTTTGGGGACAACTCCATTGAGTGTCTGTGTAAAGGACTCTGGGCTATGAAAGCACGCCAGGTCGATAAAAGAAATCCGGGCTACGGAAGCACGCCAGTTCGTTAAAATGGACTCTGGGCTACGAAAGCACGCCAGGTCAAGAACTCCAGGCTACGAAAGCACGCCGGGTCAATGAAGGGGACTCTGGGCTACGAAAGCACGCCAGGTCGATATAAAGGAGACCGGGCTACAAAAGCACGCCGAGTCTATTAAAAGGGACATCGGGCTACAGAAGCACACCGATTCAATATAAAGGGACTCTGAGCTACGAAAGTGCGCCAGGTCAATTATAAGGGCATCGGGCTACAAAAGCACACCGAGTCGATGAAGATGGGCCCGGGCTACGAAAGCACGCCAGGTCAATATAAAGGACAGCTTGACCGAGTCAAGTGTTGATGCACTTGGGAGAGAATACCGCACAATGACAAGTATTTTAGAGTATGATAGAGATATACTTACGGTAATATCTCTGGATATGTCATTTGAAAATTAGATATCATGTGGAAGTCTTTCATTTCATGGTGGAGGTTTCTCATCTCCTAATATCATGAAACATTCTGAAAGGAACTTGAATTACCTGTCAGACATGATTTAGAGCAAAAAATGATATTCATTCATCAAAGAGATAGACAAACTGAGCTACTCTAGAATGCACATTTCAAAATTTAGTGATGTTTTCATCAACTCAATTGGGGTTCATGCATAATGACATTTGCATCACCCAAATTTCCACTGGAGAGAATTATCATTCAAGACAATCTTCACTCATGACATGGATTTCCTAAGAATACCAAATGAGAGACCTTCAGTTAGAAAGGACTTTCACCCACTCTCATTTAGAGGCTATTTTATGAGAATCACTCCATCTCACAATCATCATATTAACAAGGGTCCGAGTTTTCTCGCAAGTGGTACGACCTTACCAATCTGAGAGGTCTTTAATAGGGACCGTAATGTGGGCTCGGTCAACGGCTTAACAAAGGGACTCTTTGAGTCAAGGCTATCGAAAGAACAATTTTGTAATCATCTTCGGGTTTACAAGTCAAGAACCCTGCAAAATGAGAAAGATATAATCTTGCTCGCACTTCTTCAAGCAATGCTTATGACATGTGAATCAATACGTTAATTCAAGTGCTCTAATCTGAAGAGACTTTGTAAAGGACGTAACATAGGCTAGGTTCATGGGTTGTGAAATGATCATTAGGCTCAAAATGTGTGTGAATGATGAGAGTTGGTGATCATCTTGGCATTGCCACCGGTTTTCTTTTTCACCATCGGGGATTGTCTTCATGAATGCCCCATTGATTATAAAAACTCAACATTTGAGTTCTTTGAGTATTACTCCATCGGGATTCAATTCTTGCAATTGACAGTCACCTTATCTTGACTCTTTTTTTTTTTTTTTTCATCTATGGGCATTGGCCTTGCTTTTACTAGGCACACCGCTTTTTTTCATGCCCCAAGTTCTTATTCATTTTTTTTCACTCTTTTTTTTTTTTTTTTTTATGGGCATTGGCCTTGCTTTTACCAGGCACACTACTTTTTCATGCCCCTTAGTTCTATTTTGATTTTCTATGCATGTGTCAAACAATGACACTCAAACTTTCAAGGGTCTTCATCTGTCTTTTGCCTTGCCCCAGTGTGGGGAATGATCACCAACTGGGTTTAAAGAAATGACATTGCAGGTTCAAGTGGGCTATGCAAAGGGTATAAGTATATAGGATAGAGAAAGAAATGCTCTTCGTCATCCTAAGGCACTTAAATTACCACATGAATTTAATGTAATAGCATGACTAAAAGATTGATGCAAGTGAGAGCAAGAAAATTTCAATCCATTTTCTTCACCTTATGGTGCTGTCTTTACCCTCCAATTTGCCCCAATGTGGGGTGGTTCTTGACAGGGATAATTTAAAAAAATCTTCACAAGTGTATAAGGCCCAAAGTGGTTAAGCAATGGATCACCTGTTGTGTTTAGGATAGAGAAATGAATTGCCCCTCATCATTTCGGTTATCGTACCTTTTGCGAGAGAACTCATTACCTTGCGGACATGGAACTTCCTACACTCATCTCACAAGTGTATCAAGTGTATAAGTATGGGACTGTGTGTAGGATAGGGCTTGCCTTTCATCATACTAACACGTCTCATTCAGCATTCTTAAGCATTGATGTCACTCCATTAAATTGTCTATTTTGACAAATCTCCACATGAAATTGGTGAGCTAAATCAATATGAAAATTCTCTTTTCAAAAGAGTCATGCAATTTTAAGAATGAAAAGCGTTTGTGACTTCAAAACAAACCATTCATCATACTCAAAAATTCTCTTATAAGTATGAAAACATGATTGCAAGCATTCATTCAATGAAATATCCCACGAAGGGACTGTCTCAGCAATGGGTGTCCTTGGATTGCCCCTATTAAAGAACACACAAATTGATCAATCGAGGATGAAAATCCAATCTTTGATTTGATGAAATCCTGGTTTTGCCCCTGCACAAAACAACGTGCATGAATAGGATACTATGCAACATCAAAGTAAATTAAAATTGCACAACCATTTTGGCTCGGATCGAGATTTTATCTGTCGGGTCATTACCGAAATTTGTCATGCCCCCAATTTATCTGCAAGGAAAAGAATAGAGTGTCAATTCCAGAATTAATTATATAATCCTCTTTTGATTTGTTCCATTATTTTCTCATGGAAAAGAGAAACTTCATTTGGCCTTCAAGAATGACATCTCACACAAATTGTTATGAGATGCGTCACATATCACACTTTGGAATCAAGATGATTTTCTTCACTCTTGGGAGATGTCATCAAGATTGGCTAGGAAATGATCCTTTGCCTTCATGTCCATTTTCTTCGGATGTATGTTCCCAAATCAATGGGCGAACTATGAATGGAAATTGACACGTTACTTTCAAATGCCTCTCCGTTATGCTCGAGTCATGAAGTAAATGAGTTAGAAAAACAAACAAGGGTAACCTAATGCATACTTTGGGAAATGGTTTCAAAAATTTTTTTTTTTTTTTTTTTTTTGGATGAGGAAGCATGAAGAAGCCCAGTCCTCAGAATTCTCCTTGGATGATATTTTCTTTTCATTGTTGGATATCGTCACCGGGCTAGTTTGGTGTACCCCATCATGCCCTCAAAAATTGGAAATAAAATTGTAATTTCATTGAATAGAATGAATTACATTATTGGAATGGAAAATGCAAACAAGCCAAACCCTAAAAGCGAAAGCGATAATTGAAATTTCAAAAAGTAGAGAATCCTAAACAAAACTTGAAATCCTTGAAGATAAGAACTTCTTCACTCAGTGACAGCATTTGCGCCTTCATCATGGTTGGGTAGAGGATTTTTCTGATTACTGCTGAAAGAGAATGCCTTTGTATCCAAGAGATCTTGGACCTTATGCTTCAAAACATAGCAATCATCAGTGGAGTGACCAACCTCCCCCGTGTGATAGTCACACTTTTCGGAGGGATTATATGCAGGATATTGCTCGGGATTTGGTCGCTTTGGCTCCGAAGAAAGTAATCCCTTCTTTTGGAGGACAGGCAAAACTTTGGATAGGGGCCCGGAAGAGGTGTGAACTGTCTTCTAACATTACGTCGTCGATTAGAGAGCTGATGTTCTCCACCTTGTTGCTCAGTAGAAATCTTAATTACTGAAGTGCGACCATGATTCGGTTGAGAATATGTCATATTAATCTCAGCTTCAAGGTCCTTCTCCTTCTTGGTAGAAAACTTTTTGTTAGATAGCTCAGTAAACCATCCTTCTCTTATCCCCATCTCGATTTGTTCCCCCACAGGAATAAGCTGATTGAAGCTTTCAACGTACGTGCGGCCATTCGGTTACGGAACTCGGATGGAAGGGTTTTCACGAACAACTTCATCAACTCCTTGTTGGTAGGCTCGGGAGTAATTTGGGCCGCCAAGTTTCTCCATCTCACAAAGCATATTCTTTAAATGACTCGCCCCTTTTCTTTTCCATCCTCTCCAAGTCTTCTCGGGAAGGCTCGATGTCCATGTTAAACTTGTATTGCTTGAGAAATGCATCAGCCACTTCATTCCAAGTGTTGAGAAGGTTCACATTCTTCATGACATACCAATTCAGTGCAGGCCCCGTCAAACTTGCATGGAATGATTGGATCATGAGAGGCTCGTTCTTGATATATTGGGCCATGCGCACGTGGTACATCTGCAAATGAGCTTTTGGGCAGGAAGTACCATCGTATTTCTCAAAATCTGGCATTTTGAATTTCTTTGGCATATTGACTTTCTCGTACACGGACAAGTCGAACGGGAGTGAACTCTGTGACTCCTGCAGTTGTTTCAACTTTTCTTCCATTTTCGCAAAGCATTCATCCTGCTCCGTCTTAGGGATGTTGACAAGCTTAGCCCTTTCCACATTGATCGGGAATGGATCATCTTCCAGCCCGGGCATGTCATCTTCACCCGTTTGGGCCTTGTTTGCCGGCTTCAGGACGGCTATCTCAGGGAGAGTGGGTATAGGAGCCAAATTCACTTGGAGGGATTGAAGTTGAGCTGTTATAAGCTCCATAGAGGCAGCTAACTGTTGGAGTTGGCCCTCCATAGCGGAGACACGATCACGTACTTCGGTTTGTTCGGCCATTCTTGCTCTTAATTGCGTGATAATGGAAGAGCGCAGAGGATCCGTTGCCACCTAAATCAAATGGACGAAAATGCATAAGTATGAGGTGCAAATAGCGAATCAATCCATGACAATGATCTATCGACTTTTTTCCATTTCTTTTATTCATGAAAAGTCTATGCAAGAAGGGAATTTCCTAAAAAATGGATATCCTAGTAAAACCAAATTTTCTAGACATGATGTAAAAAGAAATTCTCCAAAGTTTTTTTTTTCAAATGCATCATTCCCTAGCAATTTTTCATTTTATTTCCAATTGGCAAATGAATCAAATCAATGATTGACCTAGATTGTCATGGACCGACCCAATAATACGACAAAATAAATTGCATGGTATAGGGATAGAAGACTTACTTCACCAAAGAAAATCAATGGCAATCACATAGACATGCACATGAGATGTGAGGTTCGATTTCTACTCTAGACAGGCTTAGCAAAGTGGAGTTAAAAGGGTGGGATGACTTAGTTGCAGCCTCGCATACTAAGTCAAGTCCTCCTAACTCCGGCTCAGTCAAGAATGATACCCCAATGTGACGCAGCCTCGCGGGCAGAGGTAAACATTCTTAACACCAAGAAAAACTTTCGGGATTGAGTTGGGCAACCTCTACTACGCGGCCTCGCGGTCGAAGTCGTATCCAACTCAATACCATCCTAAATGTCCTAGTGCGGCCCGGAGTCCGGCGGCGGGTTGTGTGTGCAATAGTGTAGTGATAAATGCAAAGCATGCACACAATTTAAATCAAACAACACTTCAATATGAAAATAAACCATACATTCCTACACCCCTTACAAAATAAGGGTTAGCAAAACACTTCCCCTTATATCTCCCATCCTGCAAAAACATTTAACACCTTAAATGTTAGGACATACTGGGATCCTCGCTGCCAAACAAAAATATTTTTTTCAAAAAGAAAATTGGCCTAAGTCCACTAAGAGTTTCAACTCAATGTCCCCAGCGGAGTCGCCAAGCTGTCGCGACCAATTTTTCGGGTATGAACCACCTAGGGTTTGGCTAATGGATTGTTAAGCCTAGACTTAACTCGGGCTCTCCCAAGCCCATACCAATTCGCGACTTTCGGCTCAAGTTCTTAACATGCAATTAAAATGGCATATATTACTAGCCTAGTAATAACATGTTAATAACATATATTTAACATGTTAAATTAGACGTTACCTGTCCAATTTAGTGATATATTTCACTAATAATATATTTAGGTGATATATAGTTTTCTTAATATATGCATTTTATTACTAGGTCGAAAGCTAAAATTAGACGTTACCTGTCCAGGACCTCACGGCATATATTACGGATAGGTGTTACCTAGTAATAACATGGCAAATTGCTGTCGCGACCAATTTTTCGGGGTGTGAACCACCTAGGGTTTGGCTAATGGATTGTTAAGCCTAGACTTAACTCGGGCTCTCCCAAGCCCATACCAATCCGCGACTTTCGGTTCAAGTTCTTAACATGCAATTGACTTTTAATTAGGAGTCGCCACTAATCTATTTTTGGTGGGTCGATTAGAAACCCAAGTAAAGTAATGGGAGATTTACTTTACTCCTACGAACCAGAGATTATGGGTACGGGGACTTGGTTACACTAGATTTCTCTAATGCCCTTTCGGTACCATTCCTTTAATTTCAAAAATGTTTTTGCAGGCAGTTTGGATTGATTTTAAGTCTATTTTCCTAACATGTAAGGTGATCATGCGGGTACACAAACCACCAATTTAACACCCAAGAAAAGCAATAAATAAATTGCAGGAACTTACCTCAAAGCAACGAAAGCATCTGCTTTGTTAGATCAGAATTCACATCATCAACCCTAAGATATGATTTCTAATTAACACGCAATTTCTTTTTGTCTTTTTTGTTTTCACCTAATTAATGAGAATCATGTTTTATGTAATGCATGTCACTAATTTAACATGAAATGATATGACATGGCACGTGACTTGGCTATATGACCTAAACTATATGACATAAATAAGCATGTAGTCTATCCTAAAAAATGAGATGGATTTATTCTAAAAAATAATTTTTTGTATTTTCCATGAGATTGAAATTAATGAAATGCAACACTTAAATATGCAATCTAAATTAATCTAATGACCTAATTCTAATGATGAGCAATTTCTAATTAAATGCATCTAACAAAAATCACTAAATGACGTGCATTGTATGTATGACGTGCACATGATTTTTATTTTCTAATAAGCATGCAATCTATTTAGGAGAAATTATCTAAACCTATAATATGCAATGACGTACAAAGAATGTCCTAATTCTAATTTTTCTTTTCTTTTATGAAATTCAAAATTAAAATGGCCAAATAATTAAACATGCAATTCAAATTTAAAACTATCATCCTAGATGAATGCAATCTAATTCAAAGATATCATCTAACCTAGATATCATCTAAACATGCATAAAAAAAACTAATTAGCCTATCATGCAATCAATCCTAATCTACATGGGATGGGAATGCAATTTTTTTGTATTTTCGGGATAAATAGAACAACTATGAGATAAACATCAAACCAACCATGATCGTCAAGAATATTATCCATCACTCAATTTGAAATTCAAATTTGATTATCTCGCTAATAAAATCGATAAATTGATCTTAAGCCTTAAAGATCAAGATATCGGTTTACTCCCGCGTGAATAATTATTCCATCTAAAGCCTTATAGATAGAATAAAAATTTGTGCGGTTGCGATTGGATGCTACATTAGGGAATTTCAATCATGTATTGGAAAAAAATCAAACAAAGAGATAAAATATCAAAACCTCAAACAAGATAAACAAATCTACCTAATAAGTTAAATTTACCTAAAAGATAAACCTATCAAATAAAGTAAAATAGTCTCGATAGACAATCTGAGCTACTCTAGAATGCACCTTTCAAAATTTAGTGAGGTTTTCATCAACTCACTCGGGGTTCATGCATAATGACATTTGCATCACCCAAATTTCCACTGGAGAGAATTATCATTCAAGACAATCTTCACTCATGACATGGATTTCCTAAGAATACTAAATGAGGGACCTTCAGTTAGAAAGGACTTTCACTCACTCTCATTTAGAGGTTATTTTATGAGAATCACTCCGTCTCACTTTGTCATCATACCAACAAAGGTCCAAGTATTCTCGCAAGCGATACGACCTTACCAATCCGAGAGGTCTTTAATAGGGACCGTAATGTGGGCTCGGTCAACGGCTTAACAAAGGGACTCTTCGAGTCAAGGCTATTGAAAGAATAACTCTTTAATCATCTCCGGGTTTACAAGTCAAGAACCCTACAAAATGAGAAAGAAATAATCTTGCTCGTACTTCTTCGAGCGATGCTTATAAACATATGAACTCCTATGTTAATTTAAGTGCCATAATCTGAAGAGGCTTTGTAAAGGAGGTAACGTAGGCTGGGTTCATGGGTTGAGAAATGAAAGAATCATTAGGCTCAAAATGTGTGTGAATGGTGAGAGTTGGTGATCATCTTGGCATTGCCACCGGTTTTCTTTTTCACCATCAGGGATTGTCTTCATGAAATGCCTCATTGATTGTAAAAACTCAACTTTTGAGTTCTTTGAGTTTTGCTCCATCGGGATTTTTGCAATTGACAGTCACCTTATCTTGACTCTTTTTTTTTTTTTTTTTTCATTTATAGGCATTGGCCTTGCTTTTTCATGCCCCCAAGCTGTCGCGACCAAATTTTCGGGTTTAAACCACCTAGGGTTTGGCTAATGGATTGTTAAGCCTAGACTTAACTCGGGCTCTCCCAAGCCCATACCAATTCGCGACTTTCGGTTCAAGTTCTTAACATGCAATTGATTTAATTAGGAGTCGCCACTAATCTATTTTTTGGTGGGTCGATTAGAAACCCAAATAAAGTAACGGGAGACTTACTTTATTCCTACGAACCAGAGACTATGGATACGGGGACTTGGTTACACTAGATTCCTCTAATGCCCTTTCGGTACCTTTCTTTTTATTTTGAAAAATGTTTGGCAAGCAGTTTGGATTGATTTTAAATTTATTTCCCTAACATGTGAGGCGATCATGCGGGTGCGCAATCCATCAATTTAACACCCAAGAAAGCAAATAGAAAGTGCATGACTTACCTCGTAGCAACGAAAGCATCTGCAATGTTAATTTAAAATCCACATCAACAACCCTGAATATGGTTTCTAATTAACACGCAATTTCTCTTTTTTTGTTTTCACTTAATTAATGAGAATCATGCAATATGCAATGCAATATTAATTAAATGACCTAATTTTAATGTCATGCAATTTCTAATTAAATGGACCTAGTAACAATCACTAAATGACGTGCAGTTCATGAATCTAATCCTATATGACATGCGCATGATTTTTGTATTTTTATTCGTAATTAAAAATAACTAACAATAAAAATCTAACTAAAGTGAGATATTATCTATTTTAAGTTAGGAAATAGACTTATCTGAATCCTATCTTAACTTAGAAATTTATCTCGACATGCAATTTAATTCAAAGAAATTATCTAGCCTAGACACCATCTAAACATGCATTCTAATGTAACCAGAAAAGAATCTAATTCTATCCAGGAAATTAATTCTAATATATATGATATGCAAATGCAATCTTTTTTGTATTTTCGAGATAAATAAAGCAATTAAAAAATAAACACTAAATCATTCAGAATCGGGAACAATATCCAAATCGGCTTGATTATCTCGCTAATAAAACCGATAAATTGATCTTAAGCCTTAAAGATCAAGATATCAATTTTATTTCGCGTAATCAATTATTCCATCTAAAGCCTTATAGATGGAATAAAAAATCGATATGCGGTTGCGAACTAGGAAATAAATCCTAATTGAAAGTTATGTCCATCACTCATGGATATGAAACTAGATATAAATAGACATATATTAGGCAACAAAATATCCAAATATACTAGATGTGCATCTTACCTAATTTGATGATATTCTTCCCAAATTTTGGACCAAGTGCAATCGGACCAAGATCGCAGTCAGCTCCTCGACAACGGGGAGCGACGGTGGTAGGGCAGTGGCAAGCAGCAGTGGTTCGTGGTGAACCGCGATGGGTTACTTTGCAATAGTTCGTGGTTCTCGACCAGCGTCTCAACTCACAACAACAACAACGTGGCTGCTTGTGATTGTTTGGGAACAACGATACCAATGATTCTTCAGTAGACCTGCAAAACAGAAATTTCGTCGAGGTGCAACAGATTTGTCGGCGTCAAGGCAGCGGCGTGGATCTCGTCTGGTTGTCGGATCGAAGAGCAGATCGGCTGGCTTGCTAAAACTTGGAGACAACAAGGACGTCGGGGTCGGCTTGCTGTGTCACAGGTGCAGATTAGAACAGCTCGTCCTTAGGAAATTGCAGCTTGTCACGAGACTATTAATCGTCAAAGGAGTAACGGCAGCGAACGGAAGTCACGACAACGAAAGGGATTCCAAGCGGTGGTCAGCGGCGGCGACAAAACTCGAGACAAACGTCAGGAAATCTTCGAAAAATTGATGAGCTTCGATTGGTTCGAGAATTTGCTGCGTTCACCGAAATCAAAAACCAAGGAGCGCATGCATGACAATAGACGTGGCAAGATCTATTGCACCCGTGAAGAAGTAGATGGGAAGTGAAAGTCTTCCAGAATGCTCCCTTGTTGTCCCTACGTTGACTCCCTTTCTTTGCGTATCGCTCCCAATATTGCTGACTTTCAAAACTTTGACCAGGCCATTAAATAATCCCCAAAATCACCTCTTGGAGTCCACTGGACGATTTGATTTGGTCCGTTAACGACGCTCGGTGTCGTGCATGAGCCAGATGTCGATGGAGATCGCGGATGAAGGCTGCTCTTGAAGTGATGCCGTGGGCGTTAAAAAAACCGGAAGTGAAAGTCGTTGATGAACGACTCTCGAGCGGTCGTTGTTGAAAATTCAGCAACGGTGCACGGAGGCCGCGGACAGCGACGGGGGCGTTGCGGCTTAATAGGGCAGCGAGTGATGACAGTCCAGGATAGCAAGATGGGCGTCTCGGCCAAGGATTGTTGGCCGAGAGGGCTCTTTTCCCCCTTTTTCTCTCTATTCCTCAAGTGTATTTTTCTATTGTGGCTGTATATTCAACGTGTGTGGCCTCCTTTAACCCTAAGTATGTTTACTTATTTATAGGGCACGAATTAGGGTTTTTAAATTTTCCAAATTCATATCCACGAAGATTTCTTTTCGAAACGCAATATTTATTTTTCTCAAACGTAATATTTGCTTTTGAATTGAAATCTCACAAAGATAAATCTGTAAAATATCTCCGAGGATACGGGCTTGGACCGATTTGCTTTTATTGTGGACTTAGCCCGAAGTTTCTAAACCATCAATTCTAATCCATCCGTCACCGACCCAATGTAAATGCAAATAAAATAAATGCACCTAAAACTATATGCTATGCGATTAACTATTTTTTAGGGGTAAAATTAACTCCTAATTTTTTAATACGATAAATGTCTAAATGGGTCGCCAAAATTTAGGTGTCAACAACATTATTTTCACAAGTTGTCCAACTTCATTATATAAAACAAAACAATAAAAGAAAATTGGCACTTAATTACATCTCTTCATCGATTTTGTAATTATTCGTGTGTTTATCTTAGCTTTTTTTTTCTTAACATTTCTTTTGAGTTCGCATGATAAAATTTATACTTCTCCATTTCTCTGTTCTCCAGAATAGATTTGAAACAGTAATCCATTTGGTAACGCAATTTGATTTCTCTATTTCTAAAACAGATTTCTATTTCAGAAATAGCTTTGAAGAAGAAATCATAAGCTAAAATTTTTAACTTCTCAATTTCTATTTCAGAAATTGAGAAATCAATTTTTAGTCAGAAATCAATTTCTGTTCCGGAAATTTTGTCATGCGCATAGAGTTTCCTTGTATACATGAATTTATTAGCTCCAATTCGAAAAAATGAGCCGCCTAAGTTGGAGACAAAATTTGAACTTAACCCATCGAAAAACATTTAAGGTTTATTTAGTAACAATCCTATTTTCGAAAACAATTTCTGCTTAGAAATGAATTTTCTTTTATTCTATTCCCTAGAAGAGTTTTTCAGAATTTGAATGTGTTTTATAACTGTCTAAAATTTCTATTCTTGAAATAGAAATGCATTTGGTAAGATCTCAAATTTTTTTGCAACTTAGAATTTCTTTTAATTTTTTAATAATTTGATTATATTTTTCGCTTTTTTGTCTTTACCTTGTTCCTTTTATTCTTCCCCTTCTTCCTCTTTGGACAGCAACCTTGTTGGAGTCGGTAGCCCTCGGCAAGGCTAAGCCTTGTCGGCCGAGCCTCCCTAGAGGGTGGGTAAGGCTTGGCTGGGCAAGGTCAACCTCGCTAGGCAAGGCTCGCCCAGACAAGGCGAGGTCGAGCCTTGTCTAGCCCTCGTGGAGCCACCACAAGGGCAGCATCGTCGAGCCTAGGTGAGGCCAACCTCATGGTGGCTTGGCAAGATGGATCCTCGCTAGGGACTGGGTGAGCTCATCTTGGGATAATTTTATCCAATTTATATTCTCATTATATCTAACTTTACCTTGTCTTTCAGTAGGCACCAAACACAAGATAGGAGAAATTTTTATCGTATCCTTAATTTTATCCTAATTGCCAAATGCAATCTTAGATTCATCGATGAGAGGGTGTTGGCCAACTAGTAACTTCAGGAGATATGTCATCAAGCTTTTCACTCCATGTGGTTAGAACAATGCCTTGCGGGTAAGGTGATCAACATGCGTAACTAACATAATACTCAAACTTACCACTTGGCCTCTCCCAATATGCCAATAGTAGGATCTCCTTCCTCAAACCTTTGTTTAAATGACTTCTTCTAAATTTGTTCCCTAGTGAATATGACTCGATCAAATAATTTGGGGCGACTCGTTTGACCGATATGATTATGATTGTTGATAGAATTCATTTGACTGCTTTTCCTTATATTTTGGCCAGGAAATCCTCCTTGTGGCATAGTAGCTTCGACCTATTTCTCGCTTGCAACGAGCACACAAATCTGATTACCGTGGCTTCTTACCTTTTAGCTTCACAAACACCACAATCATAAGAGGGAATGGGTCAACATCTATTTCTATTGAAGCCTTCACTTTTCATCGGTAAACTTAATCTTACCTATTGGAATTACCTCTTTGGATATTCTTTCTAACAATAATGCAATCGGCAATATTATGGTTCCATTAGTGGCGCCATTTACAATATTTCTTGTTTCCAAATTCTTTTCTGCTCCGTATGGTTTGTCCTTCGATCAGTTTTATCAGGCCATCGGCTAGAAGCAAGTAAAACTCTCATCCATTTTGTTCACATGAATTGAATAATACCAAGTATCTTTCGCCTAAACCATGATGTTTTCCTTCAACTTCTCTTTAACTCTATGCTTGCCTGAATACTTGACAAATATATGACTTGTCAATAACCATATTAGCTACTGTTATCTTAGCATATTCTCCTTGGTCTATATCATCCCTAGGTCCATACCTCTCAACGAAGGTCACATCATGTTTGTCCGGCTTCTCATCTTTTTTCTTCAACAAATTTTCATGCCTAATTTGCCTTTGTTGCTAATTGGAACAGGTCATTGTATAGTTGCCCTTCCAATCTGTCCCTTAACATGATTTTCAGGCTACTAAAAGTTATTTCAGCAAAAGATATTTTTTTCAGTGTTATAAGACCTTGATTTCTCACTCTTTTGAATCTAGACATAAACTAGTTTATTAGGAGTGTGCAACCGGACCGGGTCAACCCGGTTCCCGGATCGGCCCACCCAGAAAACAGGGTCAGAAACCGGTTCCGGTTGAAACCAGTCTAGGAACTGGTTCCCAAAATGCACAACCGATTTGAACCGATCCGGGAACCGGTTCCAAGGGATTACCCACCCGGGAACCGAATCGACTGGACCGATTTGGGAACCGCTTTGAGAACCAACCCAAAAAGACTAATTAGTTTCTATCTTTACCTCTCAAGCTCTCACACCCGCAAACTTCCTTGAGCTCACGACCTCCGCCGATTCCCTGCATCGCCGGTCCCCTGCAACGCCGGCCTTCAAGCAGCAATGCCGCAACACTCACGCTACTGCCTCACCAGTGAGCCTGCGCCTACCTCTCCACCCGAGCACTGACACTCGCTCGTCCTCGCGTCTGCTGTCGCTGCACCACAGAAGAGCCCGATGCCAACAAATCTGAGCTGATCGCTGCGACGCTCGTGCCTCCGATCTCCTTCGTCAACGCTCCTTGCAGTAGCTCAACCCAGCACCGTCGCGCTCTACCTCACCCACGAGCCCACCGCCTTTGCTCAAGCCTCCACCCGCGACGCTTCTGCTCCAACGCCCATCAAATCTGCCCTGGACCCATGAAGCCGTCGCTATCCCATCTCGCCGGAACTCTTGCCTGTGAGCCCGCGTCCCCGCACTGCGCAACAGCACCATGCTCGCCTGCTCCGCTCCTGCAACTAGATCCGACCACCACAACCTCCAATTAGAAGATCCCTCAACTTGATTTAGAAAACAGTTTATTTAGTGTGAGGATGTTTCTCTATTCTGTTCAATGAAGTGTATTGGTCAATTGATTTGTCTTTCTTCTCTCTGCAAGGGAAGCGGGAATCATATGCAGGTGAGTCACTTATCAATTTTCTGTGGTTGAAGTGTTATCAGTTTTCATCAACTGATTGGATACCTCAAGATTCTGTTAACAAGCTATCCTTGCATTATTTTGTGTGAAAAGGCCACTAGGGGTGCCTGATGAGAAAGGCTGCATCCTCGATAAGCATGATGGAAACATTTGCTTGGAGGTTTAGAGTTCTGTATCTATACTTATTGGAGTAATTGACTCTGGAGAGGTATCTATTTAATTATTTGAATGTCATTTTACTTCTTTATGTCATATAATGTCCAAAATCACGATTTTTTGTGGTCTCTACTCGATCTTGAGCTTCCAAACCTAGTTAGTAGCTATTGGAAAATCCGAGTGGGAGTGCTAGTTGGAGAAGCAACGCTTGAAAGCTCCATCTTTGATTGACTTGCTAGATGCCAACTGATGTGAAGAGTTAGGAATTCATCTGGTACATGTCTAATGGGGTTTTGTAAATTGATCTTCAATTCACAGGTGACTCCAGAAAGTATTTCTTGAAGCATCCTATATAACCTTGTTCGAGTATTTTATAGCATATTGTGTTCCTTCTTTTTAGAATAACCGCTGACCTGAGAATACTATTGATTTATTTGTCCTCCGTCTATATTACTAGCCTATCCATATTTTCTTTTTTGTCTTTTTGTTTTCAGGCATTACCAGTTCATGCACCCATTGTTGCTGGACGAGACCCTCTAAAGGAAATTGTAGTTGTTGTCCGGCCAGCAAATTTCAATTACTCCACTGCTCCGAAGAACTTGGATTAGAAGTACATTGTCAAAAATAAAATGGAAATATCAATGGAAGTCAAATTTAGTGGCGATTCTGATAATGGTTGAGAAAGTCATCTTTATTCATCTCGTGTGACACCATCTTGTTATAGAGGATTTCATGGTCTATACATCTTTTCCTTGGAGCACAAGTCTCATGAACTATTTCAGAAATCCGGTGTATATAAATTTCTGTTTCATATGGTAAACAAGCATCTTTAATTGTTTGCTATAACGGTGGATGTGCTTATGCTGATCGAGATTGTAAACGCTTTATCTTACATGAGTGCTATACAGCAATTTTTATGCAAAACGGGTTCCAATATAAACAAGGTTAACCTTGTTCCCGGACCAAAAAAATAGGGTGGGTTGGGAATAGGGTCCAATGCAAACAGGGTGGGGGACAAGGTCCAAAAAAAGACAACTGGTTATAACAAGGTCGGGTACAATGTTCAGGTCTAGACCCTACCCACCCTGGACCCGATCACCCCTATAGTTTACCAATTTATTGTTCTACTATTTAAAGCAACCAAATCCGCGGTAGACACATATTCAGCATCTTCTATATTTAGTGCTACTTCGTCACTCATGATGAAGCTCGAATTGAAGACACTTGAATCAAAATATTCAGCATCTATGGACTTCCGAAGCAATTGCCTTTATTCATGTACATGAAGTATTTCATGTGACTTTTGATATAACTCTTTGGTGAGTCAAAATAAGTTTGCCACAGAAGCATTAGGAATAGTAAACAAGAGTTCCTCTGTTTCGCGTGTCTACATGTGCTTGAAGCACGCCATAGGCATTGTTTCTGTCTCTTGTTGAGATCTGTGATAATCTTCTCCATTGGCTATGATGATATCCTCTCTGTCTGAGTTCCTCTGTTTCGTGGGTCTACAGGTGCTTGAAGCCTGTTTGTGGAGACAAAGTATCCAGTCTCGAATCTGGAATTAGTTCAGATTCCACGGGAAACTTTGGCCAGAGATGGATTCTTTATGGGAAATCATGTCAGATTAATGGTAACTTTAGACAAACAATAGTATGATCACCCAGCTTTTGCAAAGAATATGTTGCTGCCGTGTTTGAAACGAGAAGTTCAATACTCCTGTTCTCCGTGACTTTACTGCGATTGGATAATAGAATTCCAACTATCTTGACTAGCACAAGAGCGTGATTGTTGAGCTCCATTACGCACGCTTGGATGACGAGCGCAATAATTAATAGTGCGTGAGTAGATACGTTCTTTGATCTTTGCTTGGTTTTTTCTGCTTTAGTTTACACTAGATGCTCACTGTCTGTCACATGTTAAAATCTCAAAATGCATTTAAGCGTACCAGTGTTGACACAGGTAACATATTTACGTGTTTAACTAAGCATGTCTGAGCATGTCGATGATAGTTACTTGTGTAATATGCCTTGGCAAGATTCCTAGATGTGTTGGCAACTTTGCTCTGACAACTCCTATTGAATTAGTAAGTGTGCACTGCATAGAAGGGAAGCGTATGATATGGTCCGAGATGAATTCCTTCCGTGCATCAGGCTCATTGGGACCATCAATCACAGACCTCACGATGCGCTGGAACTAGCGATGAGGATTGCTTTAGTTCAATGATGTGGGCTCGATGTCGCCAAGTTTTATCTTCCTTACTCATCTAGAAGGCTCGGTCTGTCATTGCCGGGTCATCCTGTGGAAAATTTGCGCATGCACTCAACTCCACCAAAAGACCAATTACATCAGGAAACTAATCAGAAGCTGTCCCATTGGAGAATAGGAGGGCACGGCGAACTTTCATTGTCTGTCACGTACGAAACGTGAGGGCGTTGCAACAACTCTAAGCACAAACGTTAGTGTGTTGCAACAACTCTATACAACAAAGACTTCTTTTTCATGAAGACTAACGAACAGAGACTTGTTTTTTCTGCTCGAGTGGAAGTAATAGTCAAGATAGAAATGAGTACAAAATAATCATGCGATCACTCAGGACACGCGGACTTAAAAAACACCCTTGACTACATAAATTTCAGCTAGTTTTAGAGCCTCATTTTATTATCATAATACAAGAGACACAATGAAGAGAGAGTAGGGAGTGAGCAAGCTTGAGATCGAGTAAGGGCAAGAGAGAATAAAGAGAGAGTTATAGAGACGGATTGAGTCTAAATAAGTTGTAAACCCATTTATGAATATTTTAATATCCAAACTATGTTTAAGTTCATTTATAACTCATTTACTGAATATGACTTAACTATGTAACAACTCATCCCATCTATATGAGTTTATGACTTATTTTGATAGGTATAATATTATGCAACAATTTCTGCAACCCAATCACATCTCTTTTATTAAATTTTAAGATTTTTGCTGAATTTTATCATTCTTTTCTTTTCTTTTTTTGGCTAAACATTCCTTTTCGCTCCAAGAATGTCATTGTTCATAGGATTTTATTAGACAGACTTGCTCAGCATTGATTCCGAAAGTGAGCCAACTTGAGTTCGGGAAGGAAGGGTTTTGCAATAAGGAAGGATTATAACCATTAAAAATTCCAAATTGATGCCTTATGACACATTTATTTTCAAACTAAATTCTGTTTCGCAAATACTCCATAATTGAAACTTATGACATATTTACCTTAAGCTAATTTTTCGTTACAAAAATGAATCCATATTGGTACCCTAACTCAAATCTACCATTGGCTAATATTTTATTCAATATCTAGTTAATATGCATATATGCTAACACACATCATTTGCGATTGCAAGATGGATTTCATGTGGCAAACAACATTAAGACAATTCCGACATGGAAATCGACAAGACCAATGTGGGAAATCCACGTGTTAACAATTATGTATTTTAACATAATGTAAATTTGGGTCGACGGTATCGATTCAGGATTTTTTATTAGGCAAAAATTAGTTTGGATTAAATGTATCATGGAGGTCCCACTTAAAGGATTTTTGTGGAACGAAAATAAATTTAAGGTGAATGTCTCATGGAGATACCGGTTAAAGATTTTTAATGATATTAACCCGTAAAAGAATTAGAACCTCACGCCTCTCAAAACATCAGCATCGGGATAAATTTCACAGCCATACTTAATCATGAGAAAGAAATGCTTAGGAATCTCTAATCTCAATTTCAATGCAAAACCTAATTATAAGAAAGCAATTTCTAGATATTTGTAAATACCTCACGGACATCCTTGGCTGATGTCATCCTCAGTAAAACCTACTAGCTAAGGATGACACTGATGATGACGCCCCCATGGGGCAGTGAGGAAGGGAGAAACACATAACCAGAACACAGTAAGTCAAGTCGTGGATGTTTGGCTTAACTCGATTAAAACGGGTCTCCGCTTTCATGATTGACTCTTTTTTTACTCCTCTTCTTTTTCGCAAGTGGGAGTTTCAGATCGTTTACCGTACTTTGTGTCCTTTTATTGGACTGGGGATCATCTCTTTCCACACGGTCAAGAAACATGTGTGTCACGGATGGGACATATGGTTCGCCCCATATTTTTGAAGCATGTAAACTCCGGTAATTTAGACTATCGTGTCAATTCAAAAATCTCAATAATCAAGTGGTGATGATAATCTAAGAAAATGGTTGAAGATGCTTGAAAAGAGTCTTTCTTTAGACACTATTAAGTCGCCATTATTATCTGATTGTATGCACAATGAAAAATCTTGCCATATCATATAACGTGATCACGGATAAATTAACTATATTTGGTTAGATCTATTTACGTGTTGTTGTCTTAATTTTCTAATTTACACCGCCATAAACAATTAGTAAAAATGTTGAATACCTACTCATGACTCTATAGATAAATAAAATTCAACAAACTTGACGAATAGTTCTCATTTTTCGCCAATGCTACCATTCAATAATAGATTGGTTTGTAAAACTCTTAATAAAAATTATTTCATCTTATCGTAGACTTATTATATTTTATAATTCTGAATTGCATATCCTAAATTTAGAATTAGAATTTAATCCCGATTTATTGATGGCATGGTAAGACGAAGCACAAAATAAAAATCACGATTGTTAGCCAACCTACATCGTGTGGCGTGAAGGGAGGGGCCAGCCAAGTCAAAGTCTTCCACTTGTTTTATCTGTAGTTTCTCCAAAGTCTTTGTTCCCCACTAAAAGAAAGGGACAAGGCAAAAGTTAAAAAGCCAAAAAAGTCTATGGTCAACGTTCAACGTTGGAAGGCTTCCACCTGTGGCCTGTACCCCGGCATTTTCCCCGAAGGCGCGTGTAGTGGAGGCACGTCCCTGTTTTTCGTGGTTTTCACGTGATGGTGTATTCCACTCTCTATGGGCGATCGAGGTTACAAATGGATTATTATTAGGGCGGGACAAGAGACCAGTATATACCGTGAAAATTTTGTGGGCATTTAATTTACGATTAATGTTATAAAAAAATGTATATTTATGATAAATTTATCTTAAATTAATTTTTTAATCATCAAAATCTCAAACTTGTATACTTAAGACAAATTTACCTAAAACTAATTTTTTAAATCACAAAAAATTCTAAATTGATACATTTGTGATAAATTTACTTTTCATTAGTTTTCATTAAATTGAATTAATATTACAAAAAATTACAAACTTATAAACTTATGACAAACGGAGGGTAAAATCTCAAACTGATACACATCAATTGTCACGTGTTATCCAACTCAGCAATTTAACAGTAAAATTTAATGAAATTAATAAATAATAAATTTATCACGTGTCCACTAGCTTTAGGGCTTTTGTGATCAAAAAATTAATTTGGGTAAATTTGTTAAAAATGTATTGATTCAAGGATAAATTTATTAAAGATGTATCAGTTCCAGAATTATCGTGATATTGACCCTTCAAATTGTAAGTGATGCGATGTTCAAAACCAATCATGACATAGTGATTGTGTGGAAACTTGTGTTTTTGAGTTGGTTCGATATGGGGTCTCTTGGTTTCTCTTAAATGTTTTAAGAAATGTTAATATCTGACAACGTTGTGGAAATTCACATAAATGATTTATATTATACTTTATAATTTGTCTGTGACTCTAAATAATTACGGTTGATCTAATAGCATATGTTGTAATAGTTACTGTTATGCAACTACACTTCCTTTTTTCTTTTTAAAATGAAAAACAAATGTGGTCCAAAATAGGTCACAATCCATAAATGTGAATGCAAATATATTCGATACATGTGGTTACAAATGTTTGAGGACAGTTAAAATTGCATAGGCAAGATTGACCACCACCTAATAAAAGTCTGTCTTTCGACCAAAAAATAAGTAAATAAATTCTATCAAATTTCCATCTTTGCTCCAATTTCTTCTCCCTTGCTTGATGTGCTCAAGCCGCTGTTGAAAGGAGGAACATGTAAACCTAGCAACATTTTTGTCTTCTGCAGAGGAACAACCTGTCGTTTTTTGGCTTGCCATTAAACTGATTTGGAACATCTGGTTTTGCCGGCTTTTATTGGTTATAGAACCACAGATGTCGAAGGTATCTTGGTGCTCTTCGAAGTGTATGTTCGTAAAATTCTAAACGCAAGTGAACGTGTCGAACAAGTAATATAATGATAAGAAAAAGCATCATCCCACGGAGGTCGATGATTAATAAACTAATTAAATACTAAATTAGATTAATTCTAAAATTTATCTAATAGATCAAAATATAATTAAGAATAAATTATAAACAAAATTTGGAGACTAAATGTAGTAAATCAATCAAATAAATATGTTAGAGCATCCGATTTCACCATAACCACTAAATATGAATTTCAGATTGTTGTAGATACAAAAACGATATCAAACATATGATAGCGGAATAACCTAATCTATTTACTATCATATCTCTAGGTATAACAAACCTACTTAGTTTATTAATCCATTATATCTCTATGTGAATTAAAATAAACATAAGTGCATTAAAAACTATAAATATTCCCAGCTTACAATGAGTCTTTTGGATCATCTTATCACCGAAGCTACACAAATAACGCGGTATATCTCTATCGACGTTTAATTCATGCTTATATATTATAATAAACAATTGCATGTTATCACTTCTCAGTCTCAAACAAGCACATTAGATCATTACAGTGGTGGCCAGTCACTTAAAAGCATTAAGCACAATAATATATAACTCACATGAATGAAATCAATTGTAAAATATAAAAATCATGAAATTCATATCATCATGGTTAGGCTACATCGTAGCCCTAACAAAAGAAAATTAGAACATAGTAGAATAAGAAATAAAAATATAAATCAAACCCAGCATCCTGAATCAAAGAACAAGAATTACGTCACAATTTTTGTCTTCTCTGCAAAATATTTGAAAAACTCTCAGAACAATAAAAAATAATCTAACAAAAACCTAACTGCTTTCTTTGGCTCCTAATGTTCTCCCATTTAGAGGATATATCCAAGCTCCAAGCAATTACTCATAAAATCAGGGAGTAAATCATATGATTCTGATGTGATATCTATCTTCCACTGCTTCTTAATTTGAATTCCTGATTTTTTGCCATTCTTTTCCTTGTATTCTCCATATCTCATTATTTTGCATAAACAAGGAAAATTCAAATAATTAAAAGGAAATCCAAATATTTTCTCGTAGATATTGCATTAATTATTGCCTAAAATAGGTAAAATAACTCTATTTTTATAGAGTTATCAAACCCCCAAACTTAACATTTTGCTAGTCCTTGAGCAAAATCAAGACATAACGCATACTCAACCTAACAACCTAACAACCTCCTCATGACATTTTTCCATAATTGCTCAAATTCACAATTTAAAGAAAAACAAAAATTTCATCCAAACATTGAAATTTATTTATAAGTAAAGACCAA
The DNA here is from genome assembly GCA_014182575.1 of Eucalyptus decipiens. Taxonomy (NCBI): domain Eukaryota; kingdom Viridiplantae; phylum Streptophyta; class Magnoliopsida; order Myrtales; family Myrtaceae; genus Eucalyptus; species Eucalyptus decipiens. The sequence continues at coordinate 12,291,334 of CM024611.1, read as the reverse complement.
TTTTAACTATGTAATCCAAGTGTGTGTGTGAGAGTCCTCATCTTTTTCAAATTATATGCAATCCAAATAAATTCATATTGACATGCAACCTCTAAAAAATTCTAAATAATTATGACCAAATCTCATAGGTTTGTTTTTCATTCCTCTCTCCACTAATGTAAGCTAATTATTCAACCAAAAATCAGTAGGACTTTTCTCGGTTTGTAATGTAAGGTTAGGTTAAAGGTAAGATAACAGTAATTTTAAGTGCAAATCACCCATCAGCACGTTGATTTCTAAGATTTAATTAGAGCCAATGTCACTGTCCAATTTCATTCATTCAAGATAATTTTTCTACCACCATTTATCATCATTTTTTTTCCTTTTTTTTTTTTTTGAATTGCTTTATGGTGGAGTTTCTCCGAAAGTCCCTCCTAATATGACATGAAAATTTTCAACCCATTGAGTATCCAAAAGGCTCACTCAATTGAAAGTTGGGTAGAGAACCATAAAAGTAATTTTTTTTTTGATACACCCCAAACAACCATTGCAATCATCTTTTTTTTTTTTTTTTTCATACTCCATTCTTCCTTCCAAATTTCTATTAAGCTCAAATAATTTTTTATCCCAAAAGAAAATCAACGTATTCATGGGGCATGGGACAATGATATAATTTGATAACGGCTAGGCTAAACATATATGGGTGCCAATGAAAAATTAGGTAATAATTAAGGCTTAATGGGATAACTAAGGATAAATAAACAATGTTAGCTTGAAAGGCTCAATCGATTCAAAAATTGCCTAAATCATTTTCTCACTTAGATTTAGCTTAGGATTTAACTTTAAGAGAAAATCAAACAAATTCTAAGATTTGGGTAAAATTTAAGAAAATAACATACTTCACATGAATGTTATCTAGATTTACACACAATTCATAAATTAAAGACTTTTAGTGCTCAGTAAGTGGATCAACATAATCAGAATTAAAATTAATTCACACATCAATTGCAATTTTAAATAAGAATCACAAAAATTCACAACCAAGAATGCAATCATGATAAAAAGAAATTATCCAAAAATTTGTCTCCCCCAAACTTTAATGAAGCAGTGTCCTAAATGCAAATAATAGAAATAGGAAGAAGAAAACTCCCCTGATTGTAGGATAAGTTCATAGATGACCTTGATGATTCAACTGTTGAAAGGTGATCGCTAAAAAAAACTAACCTAAATAAAACAAAGAAAAGTTAATCTTTTTTTTTTTTTTTTTTTTTGCAAAACATAAACTTAACAATAAATAAAAATAATAATAATTAAAATGCTTGGGTTGGCTCCCAAGAAGCATTTGCTTTTAGTTTTCAGCCAAACTATTTCAGATGTCGTTATTCTAAAGGATGAAGTTCAATATTGGTCTTTTGCTTGTTGTAACCACCTTCAAAGTAGGGCTTCAAGTGTTAACTGTTCACTCTAAATGTGCCCTCAGTGTCATGCGCAACTTCAATTGTTTCGTATGGGAATACTTATGTAACTGTAAAAGGACCAGACCATCTAGATTGTAACTTTCCTAGAAAATGTTTAAGACGAGAGTTATAAAGTAAGACTTTTTGACAAATTTTAAACTCTCTTTTGAATATGTACTTGTCATGCCATCTTTTTGTACGCCTCCTTGTACAACTTAGAATTTTCATAGGCCTCATTGCGAAATTCTTCTAATTCATTTAGTTGCAATAATCTTTCTTTACCTGTAGACCGCATGTCAAAATTCAAAAATTTCAATGTCTAATATGCTTTATGCTCTAATTCCACTGGTAAGTTACAAGCCTTCCCAAACACTAACCTAAAAGGAGACATCCCAATTGGAGTTTTGAACGCTGTCCTATAGGGCCAAAGTGCATCATCAAGTTTTATTGACCAATCTTTCCTAGAGGCATTCACTGTTTTTTCTAAAATTCTCTTGATTTCGCTATTTAAAATCTCTACTTGACCACTAGTCTAAGGATGATAAGGGGGTGAGGACGATGGAGTTGGTGAGACTGAGGGGGGAGTAGTAAACTCTGGTGGTGGTGTTGGTGCATATGAAATCATGAACTGAAATTTATCACACTCACCAAGAGTATCAACGGAGGGGTTTCCATTCACATAGAGAACTTCGCAAAACACTCACTTTACTCAATGTTCATCATATTTTTGTTCAAGTGCTTCAAGGTCTTTTGGTGAGAGGATCTGGTTCAGTTGGTGTGTTGTGGATGCGGATGCTTCCTCGTGAGCCCAATGGGATGTTTTTTCTTGAGCCCAGTCTGTATTATCATCATCTGTGGTGTCGGTAGGAATGCTTGGCTGTGGCCATTTGGCTAGCTGTGCATAGAAAGATGTGTTCATGTCTTGGGATAAGGACAAAGGTCCTTGATCATAGGGGTTTTTGGAAAAATGACCTCCCCATTTAGCATAGGGGTCTTGAGAAGACTGTGTAATGTCACGGGTGTCTACCATTTCATGCTCATGTGATTATGCAGCTTGTCTAAATTCTTCGAGTGCTTCTTTGGCTTCTAATGCTAAATCATAATGACCCCATGTAGTGGGTACATTATAATTCCATGCATCTGGAGGAATGGTTTTATTTTATTGGCATAGGATTCTCTAGAGTTCTCGATATTGGTGCTCATAGCAACCAACAGGTTCTGGATAGGACTTGTGAACTCGAGCTTCTACACTAAGTGGAACAGGTTTATAAGATGAGGTACCTATACTCAAGGGGGCATTGATGATGTTGTCATTATTTGTGAGGAAAGCCCATGATCGTCGAAAGAACAGAATAGTATGGACCTCAGGATTTGGCTGTGCGTTTCTTAGTTCTTTTTGCAAAAGTCATTTCTAGTGGATAGGAGGATAAAACCAATTAAGGAAATCTAAAAGGTTTTTATCATACTCTTTTTCAATTTTTCCTCCGCCAAGTCCAAATATTCTGGTAAGGTTGGTAATGAATCTTCTGGTTGAAATTTCAATAGCTATTAAGTACTTGTTGGTTAAATACCATAATAACCATCGAAGTTGATCGGGAAAATCATCTTCTTTCCAAATCAAAGGATATATGAACAGGTAATCTGCATTTAATCCAAAAGGATAAAGAATCGAACGTTCATTGAATCCGAATAGATCTGTGTGGCATTGCCACATGAGTTTATCCAAATTTTCAGTAAGGCTATCATTTTGGATTTGTTCAATGATTTCCTAAGGGTATCGCCAGCTTGGCCAATCTTTTATTTACTCAATCTTGTACTTCTCACCATGATGAAGTATATGAAAAGCGTGCCTCATGATGTACATGTTGATTTCTGCTGGTGCTTTTGGCCTTGACAAGAAATTAGCAAGGACATTCTTTTCCCTAGTAATATGTTTGGTTTCAAAAGAGTATTTCCAAAACCATTCAGCCCATCGAAGCAGTTGAGCATTTGGAATCTACTTCTATTTGAATTTGGTTATTTGAGGAAAAGATGCCATATCCAATATTACTAGGAAATTATGGCCAATGAGATGGAATTCAAACTTTTTTTATCCCATTTTTGACTCCCAAGATTTCTTTAAAAGTGGAATGATAATGCATTTCTGCTTTGGAAAACTTACCACTTTTGTAAGCACACAGATGTCTCTTACCATCAATTTCTTTGAACAGGATGGCGGCCCAATATTTATCACTAGCGTCAGTCTGGAGAATTCTTTTTCTTGTTGATGGAATCTGCAACGGAGGAAGAGTTTGCATAATCTCCCTCAGTTCAGCGACTACATTAGTCTGAGATTTTCCTCAAGGTGGGGGATTCTTTTTCAATATTGTTTGCAATGGGATCAGTAACTTTGCAATATTTGGAACAAAATATTTGAGATAATTGATTCTCCCCATAAATTGTTGGACTTGCTTTGTGGTGAAGTTTTCGTCAGGAAATTTCAACAATTCCTAAGCAATATGTTGCCATGGATAGTATGTGCCTTTGTTAAGATGCATACCAAGAAATTCAATTTCTATCTAGACAATGTTCATCTTTCTTTGAGAAAGTATGATCCCATGCTTCTTCACAATCTCTGCAAACTGTTCGAGAAGTTGGCAGTGTGACTACTCATTAGGACTGTAGAGCAGGATGTCATCAATGTATATTGCTGCACTTGAGAGGATTGGCTGGAAGATACGACACATGGCCTTTTGGAAGAGAGATGGTGTGACTTTTAGGCCAAAATGAAGAACTTTCCATTGAAAATGCTGGTTTGAGATATAGAACTTTGTATTGGGTCTATCTTCAAGATGAATGCCCAATTGCCAAAATCTAGCCTTGAGATCAAATTTGGAATAGATTTGGGCTTTGGATAATCCAGCAAAAAGGGAATTTCTAGAAGGTAAAGGGAATTTGTCATCTTAGAGGAAAATGTTAAGCCGTTGGTAATTAATTACTAGTCTCATCTTTTCTCGGTTTTGCTGAGCACGCTTGTTGACATAAAAGGCTTCACAAGCCTATTAAAAATGTGAGACCTCAATAAGGCCTTGTTGCAGTAATTATGAGCATTCCCTTTGAGCCAAAACCAGGCTTTCTGGATTCATTTCCATATGACTTGTCTTGGTTGGATTGATATCTTCATTTTTTATTTTTTTTTAAAGGAAGGCGAACAAAGAAATCTGGGTTTTTCCATAAAGGGTGGGAGCATTTTTTAGTGAACTCAAAATGAGATTCCGAACAAGATTCCAACAACTTTTGCATGATCGGATCTAATAGATGGAAAAAAAATCTTTGAATATTGACAAATTCAGAGATTGGTCTTTATACTTAAGGCATTTTCCAGGAATGATGCATAATTGAGAAATCTGAGTTATTATGTCCCAACCAATGATCAAATCTTTGTTGGGAAGACTTGAACCAAAGATTTTTGTGGTTATGGAACACTATGGAAAAAACTTGACAGTTATCGGAGTGGTTCTCACATTTGTAGAGAAAGTATCTCCCGAAGCAGAGTTGAAATACCTAACATAGGAAGTCCAATATTCTTCAAGAAGAACTTTAGTGTCTAAAATTGAAGAAGCTACTCCAATGTCTATGAGAGCAATGATAGTGATTGGCTTAGCAAACTTAAAAGTGAATATTTTCACAGGAAAATGGGGGCAATGAGTTTGGCTTAAAAATATGTCAGTGCTTTCTTCTGAAGGAGTCAAAGATATGTGAAAAATATCTTCAGGATCTAAATCTGAATCAGTTTCACTAGGGGTTTGGTAATAAGGAATAACACAAAGAGTTTGTCCACATGGTTCTTCATTCGCAGAAAATACGGATTTGATATCATCATTTTTAAGAGAAATACCAGTTTCATTCTCTATATCATATGAGTCTGACCTTTTTTTCCTTGAGGACAATTTTTGGCAAAATGTCCTTTTTGATTGCAGATGAAGCATCGGTTTGTTTTTTTGTGGCCTGAGTGATACTTCCTTTTATGTAGGTATCGCCATTTCTTCTTCCTTCGGAAATGCTTAGAGCCATGCTTGGATTTGTTTATCTAGAGCTTCTTAAAGTGCTTATTTTTCCAGTAAAATTTGCCACAAGATTCGTCGCAATCCTTCTTGGAGCATTTGATCTTTATATTTTGTCAAGAACAAGCTCTATCAAGCTCCCTATTGTCATTGACATAAGATTGGATCATTTGATGCTTTATACACAGTTCTTCAAGGCACAAATGGATTTCTTGTTGGATTTCTCCCAATGGAATGTCTTGGATCCTTCTTTGTTTAGACAAAAAGGTTCTTTCTACTGTCTGGGATAATTATTTGGGAATGGAGGTCAGAAAAACATGCTTTAAGTTGGCATCGGCTCCAATTTGATAGAAGAGCTTAAGCATTTCACAATAATGCTTATCAAGATTTTTTTTTTCTGAAGAGAACAACATCTTCTTTAAAAAAATTCTCTTCTTTTGAGCTCTATAAGATCAATAGGTTTTCCCACAAAGAAATGATATAAGAGAGTGATGGCATGGCCAAAGTTTGGTGAGAGCAAAAAATGAAGCTGATCTTGCTCTGATACAAATTGCTACTAAAGTTTGAGGCTACCTGTGAATCTTGTGACAAAGTTGAAAAGAATATCATACTTGTCTTGGTTGGTAATGGCTTCGGTACTCAGCCAAGTAGAAAATTCTTCAAGTCTTTCTGGCCATCTGTGATAAGGAATATCATCAATAGTGAAGAACTGTTTTGATGAAGTGGACACATTCTGGGAGTAATTATTTGATTGAACAACCTCTGGTTCAAAAGGATTTGATTCCATATCATGGTATGGAGGATCGGCCATAAAGATTGATGAAGTTACTGGTATTATAGGAAAGGAATCAATTGTAGGCATTGAAAAAAATGATGAAGATGAAAGAGATATCGAATTTGATTCAATATCAAAGATGTTTGGAAATGTTGGAATAACGGGATCAATATGTAGTGGAGGTGGTGGAGTAACATGATCAGGCTGTGGTTCTCGATTACCCAAATCTCTAAGAAAAGATTCTAATGGATTTGACAACATCAATTGATTTGGCCTTTCCCTTATGACAAGCGAGGAGGATTCTTCAACCTTTTTCTCATTTCCCTTCTCTTTCCTTATTTGATCTAGTTCTTTGAGACGATTTCTCATCTCAGCCACATCTGTCTTGTCCTATCTAACAGGAATATCTATGATAATAGCAAAGATAGACGTCTGAGGTGGTGGAGGGGGGAGAGGCTTTGCCCTTAGAGTAGTCGGAAATGGATTGAGTCTTCCTTCTTCAAGGATTTGGATTTGCGTTTTAAGCTTTTCTATTTCCGCTCTAGGACTTTCAAGATGATGATACCCTAGATGTTATCCAGATTACAAGGCATGAAGCCTTTTTTTGGAAATCTGAAAGCATCTTTTTGGTGGTTTCATCATATCTTTGAAGATCTTATTGCACATTTCCAATCTTGGAATCAATTGCTTTGAAAGCATTGTTGTGTGCTAAAAGAGTTTCCAATTGCCAATTTAAGACTGCTTCAATAACATGAGTTCTTTTCTATCTTCCACGTTTATCCACATCAGTGGGGGCATGTATCTTTGGAACATGCCTATATCTGCCTTGTGGAACAATAAACTCTTTGGGAGTAGGAAACGAGAATTTGGAACTTTCCCGAACAAGAGGAGGAAAGTATATTTCTTGGAACATGGCGATGGAAGAGCTAGGTGGTGTTTTTGCTCGGACCTTAAGTGGGTAGGAATAATTCTTCGCTCATTTTAAAATTGGCTTATAAAACAGGGAAATGGCTGGTTTTTTCTAAGGAGGAGATGGAGGAGATGAGGACGGTGGAGTTGGTAAGATTGAGGGGGGAGTAGTAAACTCTGGTGGTGGTGTTGGTGCATATGAAACCATGAACTGAAATTATCACACTCACCAAGCGTATCAACGGAGGGGTCCCTATTCAGGTACCTTTGGTACACAGGGTTTCTTGGCTTTTTTCTCCGAGGCGGAGGTTTTGCAAATGGGTCTACCTCATCAGGAGAATTTATGCAATAAGAGCATTGACAAAAAGGATCCCAAAAACAATGACCATACTGGTCCTTGCAGTGATAAACAGGATATCCATCACTTTTGAAATATTTGACAAGCTTTTTTGAATCTGGCCCGGAAATTGACTCAGGGACACAAGGTTCAATCATAAAGAGGGTCTGGAAGATAGAATGACTTTATTCCTTTTCTTTGCCAAATTTGATGGAAACAATTCCATCCTTTTTTTCTGATAAATTTAGAATCTGTAGACTAAAAAGGCTTGTTTCTCTTGCGTAACTTTTCATAGTTGGTAATCCAAGTCTCTGGAAGGAGTTTGGCTAATTACTCCTTTGTGATCTGTTTGGGAACATGAATGCATGATGCTTGGTCATTTGGCATGGAAATGAACAAGGCATCTTCATTTTCATTATAGAAATTTAAGTCGAGAGCATGGTTCTTTACCCGGTAAACCATTTGGTAATGTAATATTGCTGCTACAGAATCAGCAGTCTGAGAGGCTTCAGTGAGTTGAACTTGGACTTTTAGAAAAGAGAGTAACTGAGGGTCTGAAAGGACAACATTGAAATTTGGATACAGAGTCACAAAGGCATTTAAAGTGGTTTGAACAGTACTAATGCAAGCATGCTGGTATTCTAGGAATCCGGTATCCAATAAAGCAATTCTTGCCATTACTGGCAAGCCTTTACAACCATGAAAAGTAAGAGCAAGACGAATAGATCCATAATGAACATGAGAGTATCCTTGTTGAGTCCACTGTCGGGGAGATTCTAGAGGGATCTGAAGAGTGACAAAGTACTCTTTTTCAGTGGCTGGAATAGGATGTTGATCAAACTTTAAGGACCGGAAGTATTATTTTACTTCCTTCGGAGTCTGGCGAATGAGCCGGCGAATAGAACGGATGGGGGAAAATGACGAAGTGGGTTTAGCAAAAGCATAATAGGGGTTCATAAGGGGAAGCTGGGTTTCAGAGATCTTAGTTTCGTCACTAAGAGAGGCTTCATAAAGATAGTCTATCTTGGAAGCATTTGAAACACGAAAATCTGAAGGGGTCGAGGAAGATGGAGCAGTAACAAGAGAAATAGGTGCTTATAGTATTTCTGCTTAATCTGTCATGATGCAAAAAGATCTTCTCAATACTGGATTCACCTACTAAGCGCATGGAATAGATAATGTTACAAACAAAACCATGGCTATAATACCATTGAATGGACCTAGACTTAGAACCAAGGAGAACCAAGTCAGTTATTTGCAAGTATGCCTTCCCATAGTGGGCGAACAACCCAGTTCAAGCCCTTTAGGGACAGCCTTTTAGCAGAAAACCATTATGCCCTTTAGTTCAAAGCCTAGAGACACCCAGATAGAACTAGGATGGCAACATTTCTAAACTAACTACCCGAGCTGCATTTCTCAGAGGATCCTACTAGGTTGGAGAAGAAAGAGGAGTTTTTAGAAAGCCATAGAGAACTTCACAAAGCACACACTTTACTCAAGGGACTCTGCCTAATACATTACATCTTCCTTGCCTTTTATAGGCAATAAGAGGTCACACACCAACAAGGACCAAACTCACGGGTCTTGAAACAAACAAAGGCTTCCAAAAATCTCGGTTAGGAATTATTCGACGGTATGAATAGTGATAATAAACAGTAATTTCCCTAGCTTACTGCTATAGTAAAAGTGAACAGTAACTTGCTACAGTAAACTTGTACAGACAGTGATCTTGTTCAGCGGTCTCATTCGTCACAAGCATTGTAGTCATAGTCCAAATTATCTGAGCTGTGGACTGTTGCTAGACAATGTTCATCATATTTTTGTTCAAGTGCTTCAAGATCTTCTGGTGAGAGGATTTGGTCCAGTTGGTGTGTTGTGGATGCGGATGCTTCCTCGTGAGCCCAATGGGATGCTTTCTCTTGAGACTCCGTGCTTACTCAAAAGCGCTTCAAATTGTTTGTTGTAAAAATGTGTCCCCCTATCACTTATTATTACCTTAGCAATGCCGAATCGGGTAAAAATATTTTTATTTTCAAGAATTTGACCACAGTCTTAGTATTATTTGTTGGCAATACTACAGCTTCTACCCACTTAGACACATACTCCACAGCCACTAAAATGTATAAATTTCTATATGAAAGTGTAAAGGGTCCCTGAAATCATTACCCAAAATATCAAATAATTCACACACAATAATGTTGTTTAAAGGCATCTCATTTTTTCTTGAAATATTTCCAGTTCGCTAACACCTATCACATGAAGCTACATAAGAGTATGCATCTTTAAAAAGTGTAGTCCAATAAAATCCATATTGTAAAATCTTAGCTGCAGTTTTGGTGGCACCAAAATGGCTACATGCCTCTCCATCATGACAATGATGTAGAATATCTGCATTCTCTTCGCCTAGAACACATCTCCTTATGACTTGGTCTGCACATATTTTAAACAAGAAAGGTTCTTCCCAAAAATAATTTTTAACATCAGAAAAGAATTTTTTCTTCTGTTGATATGATAATTCAGGAAGAAGAACATTACTTACCAAATAATTTACAAAGTCTGCATGCTAGGGAATTTTTGTGGATTTACTGAAAAAAATTTTCTCATCAAGAAACTCTTCCAAAATTGGTCTTACCTCTTCCTTTGAATTTGGAATTCTTGATAAGTGATCTGCAATTAGATTTTCAGTCCCCTTCTTATCTTTGATTTTCAAATCAAGTTCTTGTAGTAGTAAAATCCACCTGATCAACCTGGATTTTGATTCTTTTTTTTCAAGCAGATACTTAAGCAAAGTGGTTAAAATAAACTGTAACTTTGGAGCCAATTAAATAAGAACGAAATTTATCAAAAGCAAAAACTACTACCAGAACTTCCTTTTCTGTTGTTGAATAATTCAATTGTACACCTGACAAGGTTCGATTGGCATAGTATATGGTTCGAAAATTTTTATTCTTTCTTTGTCCCAAAACAGCTCATACTGCAGAATCGCTAACATCACACATCAGTTAAAAAGGTAAATCCTAATTTGGTACTATCGTAATTGGTGCTGACATTAACTTATCCTTTAAAGTGTTAAAAGCCTATATGCATTCAATAGAAAAATTAAAAGAAGCATATTTTTTCAAAAGATCATAAAGAGGTTTAGCAATTTTTGAAAAATCTTTTATAAATCGCTTGTAAAATCCTGCATGCCTAAAAGATCCTCTGACAAGTTTCATAGATGTTGGCGGAGGCAATTGTACAATGACCTCCACTTTGGCTCGATCAACTTCTATTCCGTTTTAAGAAATTTTATGCCCGAGCACTATTCCTTCCTGCACCATAAAGTGACACTTCTCCCAATTCTAAACAAGGTTATTCTCCTCACATTTTTGTAAGACCAAAGCTAAATTATTTAAACAAGAATCAAATGATAAGCCAAAAACGAAAAAATTATCCATGAAAATCTTAGTATATTTTTCAACCATATTAGAAAAAATAGTCATCATGCATCTACGAAAGGTAGCTGGTGCATTATAAAGACCAAATGGCATTCTTTTAAAAGCAAAAGTACCATAAGGACAAGTGAAAGTAGTTTTCTTTTGATCTTCTGGTGCAATAGGAATCTGATTATACTCCAAATATCCATCAAGAAAACAATAAAACTCATGCCCTGCAGGTCTTTTTAACATTTGATCAATAAATGGTAAAGGAAAGTGATCTTTTCTAGTGGCATCATTCACTTTTTTGTAATCCATACATATATGCCACCTAGTAACTATTCTAGTTGGAATCAATTTATTGTTGTCGTTTTTCTTAATAGTCATACCGCATTTTTTTTTGCACAACTTGTACAGGACTTACCTAAGAACTATCAGAGATAGGATAGATGATACATGCATCAAGTAGCTTAATTACCTCAACTTTCACTACTTCTTGCATCTTCGGGTTCAAACGCCTCTGAGGTTGGATAGTGGGTTTATATTGTTCCTCCATCAAAATTTTGTGCATGCAAATTGAATGACTAATTCATTTGATATTAGCTATTTTTCATCCAATTGCACCTTTATGCTCTCTTAATACTCTGAGCAATTTCTCCTCCATCAAATCTGTCAAAGAAGAGGATATAATTACCGGTAAAGAAGAAACTCCATTTAAATAAACATATTTCAAATGAGAATGTAAGGGTTTGAGTTCAAGAATTGAAGGCTCTTCAATTAATGGTTTAGGCTTTGTATTGTGTTGTCCTAACTCCTCAAATTTAATTGCCTTTTGCCTTGAATATGGTGGAATTGCCTCCATGAAATTTGCGTACTCCTTTATCTCCTCATTCTGAATATCTTTGTCCCTTGGTCGAATCAGACATGCTTAAAGTGGATCTTTAAATATATTTTCCTAAAAAACCTTATTCACCAACTTGTCAACTGTCTCAACTTTAAAACAAGAATTATCATAAGATGGATATTTCATTACTTTAAAAATATTAAATGAAACAAGATCATCTTGAACTCTAAGAATTAACTTCTCTTGTTGTACATCAATAAGAGTTCTTCATGTTGCTAGAATAGGTCGACCTAAGATAAGTGGCACCTCAAAAATTATCCTCCATGTCAAGAACTATGAAATCTGCAGGAAAGATAAATTTATCAACTTTTACCAAAACATCTTCCACAATACCTCTTGGATATTTAATTGATCAATCAGCCAGTTGAAGTGACACTATGATTGCTTTTACCTCACCCAATCCTAATTTTTTGAAAACTAAATAAGGCATTAGATTAATACTTGCACTTAAATCACATAATGTTTTTTTAAAGTAAGAATCCCCAATAGTGCAAGGAATAGTAAAACTCCCTAGATCTTTTAATTTCGGATGTAATTTGTTTTGTAGGATGGCTGAACACTCCTCATTTAACTTCACAGTTTTATAATCCTCTAGTTTCCTTTTGTTTGCCAAAATCTCCTTCAAAATTTTTGCATAACTAGGCATTTGCGCCAAGGCATCTACAAAAGGAATGTTAATGTACAATTTTTTAAATACATCAAGAAATTTATAAAATTGCTTATCTATTTTGTGCTACTGGAGTTGCTGAGGGAATGGACTTGGCGGCACATATGGCTTGGGATCATCTGAAAAAAGTTTACTCTTGCTTGTCTCATTTGATTGTTTATTGATCACATCTTCCTTGTCTCTAAAAATCTCCTATTTGACATCTTCTTCTCCCACTTGTTTACCACTTCTCAAGGTAATAGCCTTTATGTTTTCAATTGGATTTTTCTCTGTGTTGCTCGGCAAAGAACCCTGTTGTCTCCCTGACATCATGTTTGCTAACCGACCCACTTACATTTCTAAATTTTTTATCAAAGCCTCTTGGTTTTGAAATCTCATATCCGTGCTTTTGATAAAGTCATGAGTCGCATTAACAAGTTTGGTGACTATATATTCCAAATTGGACTTTGTGTCTTCTGATTGTTTGAATCCCGGTGGTCTCGTCACATTTTGATTATTCCATGAAAAATTTGGATGATTGCACCATCCCGAATTGTATGTGTTGGAGTAGGGATTATTCTGTGACCTGTTAAAATTCCCAACAGAGTTAGAATTTTCATTGGATTGTTTAAAAGTATTACCTACTTGACACTCTGTGCTAATATGTCCTCCCCCACGTTACATGTCAAATTCTGAATTTTCATGGCTAAAACACTCATATTATCTAGATTTATGTTGAGTGCTTCAAATTGTGTGGCAATTGCAGCAAAAGCATCCACTTCGTGAACTCCGCTAACTTTTTGCATTGGTAGTCTCTCAGTGGGCCATTGATAACTATTGGACGCCATCTTTTCTAATAGATTGTAGGCTTCTTCTGGTGTTTTATTATTTAAAGTTCTCCATGCAGCTGCATCTCATAGAACGAAGATTTGTACTAGAGTCATTATAAAAAGTTTGTACCTGCATCCATACGAGTAGTCCATGATGTGGGCATCTCCTAAGAAAGTCTTTTAATCTTTCTCATGCTTCATATAATGATTCATTATCCATTTGCATAAAGTTAGTAATATCGTTACGCATCTTCGTAGACTTTGCAGGTGGAAAGAACTTACCAAGAAATTTCTGAGTTATATCATTCCATGTAGTGATTGATCCTGCAAGAAGAGAAGAAAGTCAACTCTTAGCTTTGTCTCTAAGAGAGAATGGAAATAGTCTCAATCTAATAGCATCATCTGCAATTCCATTATATTTAATAGTGTCACAGATTTCAAGAAAAGCATCGATGTGAACGTTTGGATCATCACTTGGTAGCCCACTGAATTACACTGATTGTTGAAGCATCTGAATGAGTGACGGTTTGATCTCAAAGTTGTTTGCTTGAATTGCAAGTCTTCTGATACTTGATGTGGTGCCTTAAACTGTTGGCACAGCATAATCTCTTAAGAGTCTATGTGGATTTTCATTATCACTGTCTGCCATCTTCTTAGCGTGATTTCTCTGTTCTCTCAATCGCCTTTTGAATGTACGCTATCAAGCTCAGCAAGTTTCCCTTATTCGCTACGCATCATAAAACGATGTACACCCTGAAAAATAAAACAAAATGAAAGCTAGATTAAACTTAGAATTATCTGGTATCAATATTAATTAGTATTAAACAAACGATCCCCGGCAATGGCGCCAAAAACTTGTTCGTAAAATTCTAAACGCAAGTAAACGTGTCGAACAAGTAATATAATGATAAGAAAAAGTATCGTTCCACAGAGATTGATGATTAATAAATTAATTAACTACTAAAATAGATTAATTCTAAAATTTATCTAACAGATCAAAATATAATTGAGAATAAATTAACAACAAAATTTGGAGATAAATATAGTAAATCAATCAGATAAATATGTTTGAGCATCTTATTTCACCATAACCACTAAATATAAATTTCAAATTATTGTGGGTACAAGAACGATATCAAACATGTGATAGCGGAATTTCCTAATCTATTTACTATCATATCTCTAGGTATAGCAAACCTACTCAGTTTATTAATAAACTATATCTCTATATGAATTAAAATAAACATAAGTGCATTAAAAACTATTAATATTACTGGCTTACAATGAATCTTTTGGATCACCTTATCACCGCAAGCTACACAAATAACGTGGTATATCTCTATCCACGTTTAATTCATGATTATATATTATAATGAGCAATTACATATTATCACTTCTCAGTCTCAAACATGCACATCAGATCATTCAAGTGGCGGCCAGTCATTTAAAAACATTAAGCACAATAATATATAACTCACATGAATGAAATCAATTGTAAAACATAAAAATCATGAAATTCATATCATCATGGTTAGGCTACATCGTAGCCTAACAAAAGAAAATTAGAATATAGTAGAATAAAAAAAATATAAATATAAATCAAACCCAGCATCCTAAATCAAATCTCAAAAATTCTGTCACCACTTTTATCTTCTCTTCAAAATACTTGAAAAATTCTCAGAACAATGAAAAACGATCTAACAAAAATCTAACTGCTTTCTCTAGCTCCTAATATTCCCCCATTTAGAGGATATATCCAAGCTCCAAGCAATTGCGTATAAAATCAGAGAGTAAATCAAATGATTCTGATTTGATATCTATCTTCCATTGTTTCTTGATTTGAATTCCTGATTTTTGCCATTATTTTCCTTATATCCTCCCTATCTTATTAAAAAATAAAAATTCAAATAATTAGAAGGAAATCCAAATATTTTCTCGTACATATTGCATTAATTGTTGCCTAAAATAGGTAAAATAACTCTATTTTTATAGACTTATCATTAGTGTACTCAGAGCAGTGTTAAGATAAGAAGATTATCATTGGCTCTTTGACTCTTCCCCTCTTTCATCCGTCCAGTGAGACGAGACATCAGTGGAGGGAAATGGAAAAGAACACAAAGGAACAAATGCATCCACACCCATCATCTTAGGACCCACCGAATTTTAGCACTTTCAAACGAGGTTAAAAACCCGGGAGTTCTGCCGAGCAATACACAAGCAAACAACACGTTTAGCTTCATGTTTTGAGCTGATAGATATCTAGCTCCAACACCGGAGTCTCTCTAACCAGAAAAGGACTCTGAACCACCTCCAATTATGTCGAGACTAACCTCATCACCTCCTCATATTCACTTCTTCTTCTTCATCCCGTGTCTCGTCTTCCTCTGCTCCCTCTCCCATGTTGCAGAGTCTCAAATCCAAGATCAAGAACAGCAAGTCCTCTTGAAGCTGAGGCAATCCTGGCAGGACCCATCTTCCCTCGACCACTGGGTCACCTCCAATTCATCCTCCCACTGCACATGGCCTGAGATCACCTGCCATGACGGCTCCATCACCGAGCTCAATCTTACTCACCTGAACATAAATTATTCGATCCCCCCATTCATCTGCAACCTCAAGAACCTGAACAAGTTCGATCTCTCCTACAACAATATTCCTGGAGAGTTTCCAACAGTTCTCTATTACTGTTCCGAGCTTGTTTACCTTGACCTATCCCAGAATTACTTCGAAGGTCGTATTCCATCTGATATCGACCACATGGCCAATCTTCAGGTCCTGATTCTCTCTGGCAACAGCTTCTCGTTCGACATCCCAGTGTCAATCGCTAGGCTGCCAAAGCTGAGGATCCTTGACCTTCACCTGTCCGAGTACAATGGCACTTACCCTGAAGAGATTTTTGGCCTCTCCAATCTTGAAGAACTGAGCCTTGGGTACAATGAAAAGTTTGCGTGGTCACAGCTGCCACGGAACTTCACCGCCCTGAAGAAGCTGCGGTTCCTCTCGATGCCACAGACAAACCTGTTTGGCAGAATCCCGGAGATGGTCAGCGATATGGAGGCTCTCGAGCACTTGGATTTGGGGATGAATCCACTGACAGGAGAGATCCCGGGTAGCATTTTTGCTCTGAGGAACTTGAGCAAGTTGTACGTGTACATCACTAGTGTGTCCGGGTCGATCCCTCAGGCAGTCAGTGCCGCGAACCTGAGCGTGATCGATCTGTCTGAGAATAATTTGATGGGCAACATACCTGAAGTTTTTGGAAAGCTCAAGAATCTTTACAGCTTGAATTTAGAGTTCAATCAATTGTCCGGCAGAATCCCGGAAGGTATTGGGCGTCTTCCCGCTTTGTCTGATGTCAGGCTGTCCAACAACAATCTATCGGGCACGATCCCCCCAGACTTTGGCAAGTTTTCCCCGCTCACAAGATTCGAGGTGGCCTTCAACAACTTGACTGGCACTTTGCCAGAACAACTGTGCCATGGCGGCACGCTGTTCGGGTTGGCTGCTATGGACAACAATCTCAGTGGGGAGTTGCCGGAGTCACTTGGAAATTGCAGCACTTTGTCCGTAGCGATGTTGAACAACAATGGATTCACCGGCAATGTGCCTGGAGGACTCTGGATGTCACAGAACTTGACGGCTTTGATTTTGAGTGGTAATGGATTAACTGGCGAGCTTCCTGAGGAGCTGTCCCCAAACCTCAATCGGATCGAGATAAGCAACAACAAATTCTTCGGCAAGATTCCTAGCACCGTGTCTTCATGGAGGAACTTGAGGGTATTTGATGCTAGTAATAACCTCCTCAGGAGCACGGTCCCGACTGAATTGACTGAGCTTCCTTTTCTGACGGGGCTTTTGCTCGGTCAGAACGAGCTCTCTGGGATTCTTCCCACAGACATCGTTTCATGGAAATCCTTGACCACTCTGAATCTTAGTCACAATAAGATCTCGGGACCAATTCCTAGTGAAATCGGTTTTCTACCTGTACTCACGCAGTTAGACCTGTCTGGCAACCAACTGTCCGGCTTGATTCCTCCTGAAATCGGCCAACTAAATCTGAACCGTCTGAATTTATCATTCAATCGCCTCAGCGGACCAATCCCAGCGAAGTTGGAGAACACCGCATATGACACCAGTTTCCTAAACAACCCTGGGCTCTGTGCATCCAATTCGTTGATGAGGATCAATGTCTGCAACGGCCAATCCCATAGGTTGAGCAAGACCAATCTCACCTTGATCGTGATCTTGGCCATTGCGGCGGCGATGTGCATTTTCTTTGTGGTGCTATTCACGATCAGAGCTTCCAGAAAGAACAGGGATTGGTTTGATTCGACTCCGAAACTGACTTCATTCCAAAGTTTGAATTTTACAGAATCGAATATTCTGTCAGGATTGAAGGAGCATAATGTGATTGGAAGTGGCGGATCAGGAAAAGTATATCGCATTATTGTGGATCCTTCTGGTGATGCCGTCGCTGTGAAAAGGATTTCAAATAACCAAAAGATAAATGAGAAGCTGGAAAAGCAATTCGTAGCAGAAGTGGAGATACTTGGGAACATTAAGCATCGGCACATTGTCAAATTGTTGTGCTGTATTTCTTGCGAGAACTCGAAACTCCTAGTGTATGAGTACATGGAATATAGCAGCTTGGACCATTGGCTTCACAAGAAGAAAAGATTGTCGCCCATCTCGGGTGTCGCCAACAATATGATCTTGGATTGGCCCAAAAGGTTGCAGATTGCACTAGGAGCAGCTAAAGGGCTTTGCTATATGCATAATGATTGTTCATCACCCATCATCCACCGAGACGTGAAATCGAGCAACATTCTCTTAGACTCAGAGTTCAACGCAAAAATTGCTGACTTCGGCCTTGCAAGGATGTTGGCCAAGCCTGGAGAAGCTATTAGCATGACAGCTGTCGCTGGTTCTTTCGGCTATTTGGCACCAGGTTCGTCTATTTACTTAACATGAGTTCATTTCAGCTATGCCAGTTCGCCTTCCTCATACTTTACATATTTTACTAGCAGATATTTAGTTTTGTCTTGCCTTTTTTTTTTTTTTTTTTTTTTTTTTTTGTTGAACAACAGAGTACGCTCATACGACAAGAGTCAGTGAGAAGATTGATGTCTATAGCTTTGGGGTGGTTCTCTTGGAACTAACCACTGGGAGGGAGGCTAACGATGGGGATGAAGACATGTGCCTCGCTGATTGGGCATGGCGTCACATCCAAGATGGCAACCCGATATCTGACGCATTAGAAGAGGAGATCAAGGACGACTCGAATGTAGATGAAATAAGCAATGTTTTCAAGCTCGGGATCTTTTGCACTGCTACTCTGCCTTCCACGAGGCCTACAATGAAGGATGTAGTGCAAGTGCTGCTCAAATGTAGCGATCCGCTGTACAATGTCGAGAAGAAATCCCAACACAAGTTTGATGCCGTCCCACTCCTCGAAAATTCCAAGCATGAGGAAGTGCCACGCAGCAATTTTCATGTTCTTGAGTGCAACACTTACTGACCGTTAGCACTAGAACAGTTTGTGGAAGCTTAGTGTAGGGCTTTGGTCTTCCAACTATTGCAAAACTTTTCCAGCTTGTCCTACAGAGAGAAAAGCATCAAACGATTTGTCTAACTGTGTATTAGTCATTAGTCATCCATACCTAAGACTAGTTTCTGAATGTATCCTATAGAATGTACAGAATATGAGAGATGGATATGTCAATTTGAGCTAATAGATAAGACTTCCAAGGAGACAGCCACTTCAGCAATGAAAGATGTTTCTGTTCTGCGAATATCACCATTGAATGTCTGATTTTTTGCTGCATTTGCATCTCAATAAAGTTGGCAAATCCATTGATGGCTTGGAAATAAATTCCTTGACTCAGACAGTTTTCATAATTGATATTATATGATGCTGACACAAAGGAACCAAGAAATAAGACCACTTTCTTGATACAATTGAGTTTTTTAGAATTATGCTCAAGAAAAGTAAAATGCAGACAGTTCGTCACAATGACTTGCCGACTCACCATTATTGCCTCTGAGATATAAAGACAATATTTCCTTGAACCATCTATTGTTGATCATTCCTAGTGGAAACATCCAAAAAACAGGAATCCTTGAGGTTCCAGCTAAAATAGTTCCCGCTTTATTGGGAGAGTGATAAAGGACTCAAAAGGAGCTTTCTAAAGAGTCCTGATGTGAGCCTGATCATTTATTGAGAGACTCAATAAGTTTGCATCTCTTCCTCCTCGGATACTTGAGCTTTCTAGACTAAAGTTGCTCGCTAGACCATCGCTGGTCCCCCACCTCAAAGTATGATACAACGAGACCCAAAGAGACCCAAATTGTATCCTGAGAAAAGGGTCACTTCGTCTCGAGATATTGTGAATGAGAGGCCACGAGAAGGGCAGCCCCACTGCCTGAGCAGTCATTCGACTGCAAAATCACCGTGTTCACAGCAACTTCACACTTCAGGTTCCAGCAACTCCCCGAGAGTTGCCTCCACGCAGTTCCAGAATTTGATGTGGTGCTCCTACAAACTTTATTTAATGCTATAACTGATCTCTGTTTCTCCCCGTCCCCGAGGGTATCTCTTCCCAGCTTCTTCAGGATGCCAAATATCCTGGCGGCAGCAAGACAAGCACTTCATGTGGCAACCATGTCGCATAGATCGACTACTACTTTCCTCACTCTCGCGGAGTTGTCAGATATCTGAGGACAGACAGATCAGCATTAACTATAGGGGACTCAGCAATTCCTAAAGTTGGGAACTGAATTTGGCAAAGTGAAGCATTAAATAGGGATTTATGGATTCAGCTGTAGATAATTGCAGATAAGAGAAAACAGAACTATCTTTAATTGTTCCAGAAACATAGGCCATCAGATTTGCATTTGAACTCCCCGAATATCCAATCGTGACAATCAATCCACACTGTAATAGTAGAATTTACTGCACAACTGATTTAATTAGAGATTACTTTTTCATTAGTACTAGTCAGAACGGAAGTGAAAAAGCGATGCTACTAGAGACACCACAGGTATAATATTAAGCTGCAGATGGACTGGTACCTCCGAGGAGTCCCGCAAATTTGGGATGGAAGTTTAAGGAAACCCATTTTATCTTATGTTCATAAGTAGAAGCAGCGAGGATTAAATTTATAATTGAACCTTAGTATTCAAGGAATTTTCAGCTTCATTGGAACGACATCACCAAAAAATGCCAACTCCACAGCCATTCTCAACAAAGCTATCTAGACAATTTCTCCGAGGTACATGCCAGAAATCAGCTTCTCTTAAAGTCTACCAATAAACAACAAAATGACATCTTTCTTAAACTAGATTTCATTCATTTGTTTTTTTAAGTAATATAAGTAATTATTTTTTAAGAAATATTTTTCAAATTATTTATTTTTCGTGAACTGAACAACAAAGCCTTTGCTTTGTCCATCGGTGAGTTGGATAATACATAAAAACTGCATTAACCCGAACAAACTGGTTTTCCAGCCTTGCAACTTCTGAGCTGCGTTTTTACCCTTTGTTAGGATTTGGATTGTCATGAGTCCACTTTCTCTCCGGAGCACTGAAAAAATTTTCAGGTTCTATGTAGTCAGAATCATTCTGTGCAGTTTAAAGGTTGCTTTTGGTCCACTGTTCAAAGAATCGATCCTTGTCCTGTCGAATTTCCAGCTGAATAGACTTTTCTCTTCTCATCATTCGTCAGTAGTCCACGCGATACTTCTCTCTGTGGCCTCTGGAAAGGTCCACATCATTTCTTAATCAGCGCCGATGTTTATAGTCATCTTTGACTACATTATTTTCACAAGTTGTCCAACTTCATTATATAAAACAAAACAAAAAAAGAAAATTGGCACTTAATTACATCTCTTCATCGATTTTGTAATTATTCGTGTGTTTATCTTAGCTTTTTTTTCTTAACATTTCCTTTGGGTTCGCATGATAAAATTTCTACTTCTCTATTTTTTTGTTCCCCATAATAGATTTGGAACAGTAATCCGTTTGGTAACACAATTTGATTTTTTTATTTCTGAAACGGATTTCTATTTCAGAAATAGCTTTGAAAAAGAAGTTCGAAGCTAAAATTTTTAACCTCTCAGTTTCTCAAATAAAAATTGAGAAATCAATTTTTGGCCAGAAATCAATTTCTGTTCCGGAAATTTTGTCATGCATATAGAGTTTCCTTGTATACATGAATTTATTAGATGGTCTTACTCATATCCAATTCGAAAAAATGAGCTGCCTAAGTTGGTGACAAAATTAGAACTTAACCCATCGAAAAACATTTAGGGTTTATTTAGTAACACTCTTATTTTCGAAAATAATTTCTGCTTAGAAATGATTTTTTTTTTATTCTATTCCCTAGAAGAGTTTTTTAGAATTTGAATGTGTTTTATAACTGTCTAAAATTTCTATTCCTGAAATAGAAATGCATTTGGTAAGATCTTAAATTTTTTTGCAACTTAGAATTTCTTTTAATTTTTTAATCATTTTATTATATTTTTTCGTTTTTTTTTGTCTTTACCTTGTTCCTTTTATTCTTCCCCTTCTTCCTCTTTGGCTAGTAACCTCGTTGGAGTCGTTAGCCCTCGGCAAGGCTAAGCCTTGTCGGCCGAGCCTCCCTAGCGGGTGGGTAAGGCTCGACTAGGCGAGGTCGACCTCGCTAGGCAAGGCTCGCCTAGACAAGGCGAGGTCGACCTCGCTAGGCAAGGCTCGCCTAGACAAGGCGAGGTCGAGCCTCATCTAACCCCCGCGGAGCCACCACAAGGGCAGCATCACCGAGCCTTGGTGAGGCCAACCTCATGGTGGCTTGGCAAGATGGATCCTCGCTAGGGACTAGGCGAGCTCATCTTGGGATAATTTTATCCAATTTATATTTTCATTATATCTAACTTTACCTTGTCTTTCAATAGGCACCAAACACAAGATAGGAGAAATTTTTATTGTATCCTTAATTTTATCCTAATTGCCAAAATGCAATCTTAGATTCATCGATGAGAGGGTGTTGGCCAACTAGTATCTTCAGGAGATATGTCATCAAGCTTTTCACTCCATGTGGTTAGAACAATGCCTTGTGGGTAAGGTGATCAACATGCGTAACTAACATAATACTCAAACTTACCACTTGGCCTCTCCTAATATGCCAATAGTAGGATCTCCTTCCTCAAACCTTTGTTTAAATGACTTCTTCTAAATTTGTTCCCCAGTGAATATGACTCGATCAAATAATTTGGGGCGACTCGTTTGACCGATATGATTAGGATTGTTGATAGAATTCATTTGACTGCTTTTCCTTATATTTTGGCCAGGAAATCCTCCTTGTGGCATAGTGGCTTCGACCTATTTCTCGCTTGCAACGAGCACACAAATCTGATTACCGTGGCTTCTTACCTTTTAGCTTCACAAACACCACAATCATAAGAGGGAATGGGTCAACATCTATTTCTATTGAAGCCTTCACTTTTCATCGGTAAACTTAATCTTACCTATTGGAATTACCTCTTTGGATATTCTTTCTAATAATAATGCAATCGGCAATATTATGGCTCCATTAGTGGCGCCATTTACAATATTTCTTGTTTCCAAATTCTTTTCTGCTCCGTATGGTTTGTCCTTCGATCAGTTTTATCAGGCCATCGGCTAGAAGCAAGTAAAAACTCTCATCCATTTTGTTCACATGAATTGAATAATACCAAGTATCTTTCGCCTAAAGCATGATGTTCTCCTTTAACTTCTCTTTAACTCTATGCTGGCCTGAATACTTGATAAATATATGACTTGTCAATAACCATATTAGCTACTGTTATCTTAGCATATTCTCCTTGGTCTATATCATCCCTAGGTCCATACCTCTCAACGAAGGTCACATCATGTTTGTCCGGCTTCTTATCTTTTTTCTTCAACAAATTTTCATGCCTAATTTGCCTTTGTTGCTAATTGGAAAAGGTTATTGTATAGTTGCCCTTCCAATCTGTCCCTTAACATGATTTTCAGGCTACTAAAAGTTATTTCAGCAAAAGATATTTTTTTCAGTGTTATAAGACATCAATTTCTCGCTCTTTTGAATCTAGACATAAACTAGTTTACTAGGAGTGTGCAACTGGACCGGGTCAACCCGGTTCCCGGATCGGCCCACCCGGAAAACATGGTCGGGAACCGGTTCCGGTTGAAACCAATCTGGGAACCGGTTCCCAAAATGCACAACCGGTTTGAACCGGTCCGGGAACCGGTTCCAAGGGATTACCCACTCGGGAACCGAATCGACCGGACCGATTTGGGAACTAGTTTGGGAACCGGTTTGAGAACCAACCCAAAAAGACCAAAACCCTAATTTGCTTCTATCTTTACCTATCAGGCTCTCACACCCGCAAACTTCCTCGAGCTCGCGACCTCTGTCGATTCCCTGCACCGCCAGTCCCCGCAATGCCGGCCTCCAAGCAGCAATGCTGCACCACTCACGCTACTGCCTCACCGGTGAGCCCGCACCTACCTCTCCACCCGAGTGCCGACGCTCGCTCGTCCTCGCGTCTACTGTCGCTGCACCACAGAAGAGCCCGATGCCAACAAATCTGAGCTGATCGCTACAACGCTCGTGCCTCTGATCTCCTTTGTCGACGCTCCCCGCAACAGCTCAACCCAACACCGTCGCGCTCTGCCTCACCCGTGAGCCCACTACCTTTGCTCAAGCCTCCACCCGCGACACTCCTACTCCAACGCCCATTAGATCTACCCCGGACCCACGAAGCCGTCGCTATCCCATCTCGCCAGAACTCTTGCCTATGAGCCCGCGTCCCCGCACCGCGCAACACCACCGTGCTCACCTTGCTCCGCTCCTACAGCTAGATCCGACCACCGCAACCTCTAATCAGAAGATCCCTCAACTTGATTGAGAAAACAATTTATTTAGTGTTAGGATGTTTCTCTATTCTGTTCAATGAAGTGTATTCGTCAATTGATTTGTCTTTCTTCTCTCTGCAAGGGAAGCAGGAATCATATGCAGGTGAGTCACTTATTGATTTTATGTGGTTGAAGTGTTATCAGTTTTCATCAACTGATTGGATACCTCAAGATTCTACTAACAAGCTATTCCTGCATTATTTTGTGTGAAAAGGCCACTAGGGGTGCTTGATGAGATCCTCAATAAGCATGATGGAAACGTTTGCTTGGAGGTTCAGAGTTTTGCATCTATACCTATTGGAGTAATTGACTCCGGAGAGGTATCTATTTAATTATTTGAATGTCATTTTACTTCTTTATGTCATATAATGTCCAAAATCACGATTTTTTGTGGTCTCTACTCAATCTTGAGCTTCCAAACCTAGTTAGTAGGTATTGGGAAATCCGAGTGGGAGTGCCAGTTGGAGAAGCAAGACTTGCTAGATGCCAACTGATGGGAAGAGTTAGGAATTCATCTGGTACATGTCTAATTGGGGTTTTGTAAATTGATCTTCAATTCACAGGTGACTGCAAAAAGTATTTCTTGAAGCATCCTATATAACCTTATTCGAGTATTTTATAGCATATTGTGTTCCTTCTCTTTAGAATAACCGCTGACCTGAGAATACTATTGATTTATCTGTCCTCCGTCTATATTACTAGGCTATTCATATTTTCTTTTTTGTCTTTTTGTTTTTAGGCATTACAAGTTCATGCACCCATTGTTGCTGGACGAGACCCTCCAAAGGAAATTGTAGCTGTTGTCCGGCGAGCAAATTCCAATTACTCCACTGCTCCGAAGAACTTGGATCAGAAGTACATTGTCAAAAATAAAATGGAAATGTCAATGGAAGTCAAATTCAGTGGCGATTCTGATAATGGTCGAGAAAGTCATCTTTATTCATCTCGCGTGACACCATCTTGTTATAGAGGATTTCATGGTCTATACATCTTTTCCTTGGAGCACAAGTGTCATGAGCTATTTTAGAAATCCGATGTATATAAATTTATGTTTCATATGGTAAACAAGCATCTTTAATTGTTTGCTACAACGGTGCATGTGCTTATGCTGATCGAGATTGTAAACGTTTTATCTTACATATGAGTGATGTACAACAATTTTTATGCAAAACATGTTCCAATATAAACAGGGTTAACCTTGTTCCCGGACTGAAAAAATAGGGTGGGTCGGGAATAGGGTCTAATGCAAACAAGGTGGGGGACAAGGTCCAAAAAAAGATAACCGATTATAACAGGGTCGGGTACAGGGTTTAGGTCTAGACCCTACCCACCCTGGACCCGATCACCCTTATAGTTTACCAATTTATTGTTCTGCTATTTAAAGCAACCAAATCCGCAGTAGACACATATTCAGCATCTTCTATATTTAGTGCTACTTCGTCACTCATGATGAAGCTCGAATTGAAGACACTTGAATCAAAATATTCAGCATCTATGGACTTCCGAAGCAATTGCCTTTATTCATGTACATGAAGTATTTCATGTGTCTTTTGATATAACTCTTTGGTGAGTCAAAATAAGTTTGCCACAGAAGCATTAGGAGTAGTAAACAAGAGTTCCTCTGTTTCGCGTGTCTACAGGTGCTTGAAGCCTGTTTGTGGAGACAAAGAATCCAGTCTCGAATCTGGAATTAGTTCAGATTCCACTGGAAACTTTGGCCAGAGATGGATTCTTTATGGGAAATCATGTCAGATTAATGGTAACTTTAGACAAACAATAGTATGATCACCCAGCTTTTGCAAAGAATATGTTGCTGCCGTGTTTGAAACGAGAAGTTCAATACTCCTGTTCTCCGTGACGTTACTGCGATTGGATAATAGAATTCCAACTATCTTGACTAGCACAGGAGCGTGATTGTTGAGCTCCATTACGCATGCTTGGATGACGAGCGCAATAATTAATAGTGCGTGAGTAGATACGTTCTTTGATCTTTGCTTGGTTGTTTCTGCTTTAGTTTACACTAGATGCTCACTGTCTGTCACATGTTAAAATCTCAAAATGCATTTAAGCGTACCAGTGTTGACACAGGTAACATATTTACGTGTTTAACTAAGCATGTCTGAGCATGTCGATGATAGTTACTTGTGTAATATGCCTTGGCAAGATTCCTAGATGTGTTGGCAACTTTGCTCTGACAACTCCTATTGAATTAGTAAGTGTGCACTGCATAGAAGGAAAGCGTATGATATGGTCCGAGATTAATTCCTTCCGTGCATCGGGCTCATTGGGACCATCAATCACAGACCTCACGATGCGCTGGAACTAGCGATGAGGATTGGTTTAGTTCAATCATGTGGGCTCGATGTCATTGCTGGGTCATCCTGTGGAAAATTTGCCCATGCACTCAACTCCACCAAACGACCAATTACATCAGGAAACTAATCAGAAGCTGTCCCATTGGAGAATAGGAGGGCACGGCGAACATTCATTGTCTGTCACGTACGAAACGTGAGGGCGTTGCAACAACTCTAAGCACAAACGTTAGTCTATACAACAAAGACTTTTTTTCATGAAGACTAACGAACAGAGACTTGTTTTTTCTGCTCGAGTAGAAGTAATAGTCAAGATAGAAATGAGTAAAAAATTATCATGCGATCACTCAGGACAAACGGACTTAAAAAACACCCCTGACTACATAAATTTCAGCTAGTTTTAGAGCCTCATTTTATTATCATAATACAAGAGACACAATGAAGAGAGAGTAGAGAGTGAGCAAGCTTGAGATCGAGTAAGGGTAAAAGAGAATAAAGAGAGAGTTATAAAGACGGATTGGGTCTAAATAAGTTGTGAACCCATTTAAGAATATTTTGATATCCAAAAAATGTTTAAGTTCATTTATAACTCATTTATTGAATATGACTTAACTATGTAACAACTCATCCCATCTATATGAGTTTATGACTTATTTTGATAGGTCTAATATTATGCAACAATTTCTGCAACCCAATCACATCTCTTTTATTAAATTTTAAGATTTTTGTTGAATTTTATCTTTCTTTTCTTCTTTTTTTGCTAAACATTCCTTTTCGCTCCAAGAATTTCCTTGTCCATAGGATTTTATTAGACAGACTTGCTCAGCATTGATTCCGAAAGTGATCCAACTTGAGTTAGGGAAGGAAGGGTTTTGCAATAAGGAAGGATTATTACCATTAAAAATTCTAAATTGATGCCTTATGACACAATTATTTTCAAACTAAATTCTATTTCACAAATACTCCTAAATTGAAACTTATGACATATTTATCTTAAACTATTTTTTCGTTACAAAAACGAATCCATATTGGTACCCAAACTCAAATCTATCATTCGCTAATATTTTATTCAATATCCCGTTAATATGCATACAAGCCGACACTCATTTGCGATTGCAAGACGGATCTCATGTGGCAAACAACATTAAGACCGTTCCGACCTGGAAATCGACAAGACCAACGCTTGAAATCCATGTGTGTTAACAGTTATGTATTATAACAAAATGTAGATTTGGGTCGACGGTATCGATTCGGGGTTTTTCATTAGGCAAAAGTTAGTTTGGATTAAATGTATCATGAAGGTCCTACTTAAAGATCTTTTGTGGAACAAAAATAAATTTGAGGTGAATGTCTCATGAAGATACCGATTTAAGATTTTCAATGATATTAACCCGTGGAAGAATTAGAACCTTACGCCTTTCAAAACATCAGCATTGGGATAAATTTCACAGCCAGACTTCATGAGAAAGAAATGCTTAGGAATCTCTAATCTCAGTTTCAATGCGAAATCTAATTATAAGAAAGCAATTTCTAGTTATTTGTAAATACCTCACGGACATCCTTAGTTGATGTCATCCTCAGTAAAACCTACTAGTTAAGGATGACACTGATGATGACGTCCCCATGGGGCAGTGAGGGAGGGAGAAACACATAACCGAAACACAGTAAGTCAAGTCGTGGATGTTCGGCTTAACTCGATTGAAACGGGTCTCCGCTTTCATGATTGACTCTTTTTGTCCTTTTGTTGGACTGGGGATCATCTCTTTCCACACGGTCAAGAAACACGTGCGTTACGGATGGGATATAGAGTTCGCCCCATGTTTTTGAAGCATGTAAACTCCGGTAATTTAGACTATCTTGCCAACGTAAAAATCTCAATATTCAAATGGTGATGATAATCTAAGAAAATGGATGAAGATGCTTGAAAAGAGTCTTTCCATAGACACTATTAAGTCGTCATTACTACTTGTCGATTGTATGCACAATGGAAAATCTTGTTATATCATATAATATGATCACAGATAAATTAATTATATTTAGTTAAACCTACTTACGTGCTATTGTCTTAATTTTCTAATTTACACTATTATAAACAATTAGTAAAAGTGCTGAATATCTACTCGTGACTCTATAGATGAATAAAATTCAACAAGCTTGATGAATAGTTCTAATTTTTCGCCCATTCTACCATTCAATAATTGATTGGTTTGTAAAATTCTTGATAAAAATTATTTCATCTTATTGTGGACTTATTATATTTTATAATTCTGAATCGCATATCCTAAATTTAAAATTAGAATTTAATCCTGATTTATTGATGGCATGGGAAGACGAAGAGCACAAAATAGAAATCACGGTTGTTAGCCAATCTACATCGCGTGGCGTGAAGGGAGGGGCAAGTCAAGTCAAAGTCTTCCACTCGCTTCATCAGTAGTTTCTCCAAAGTCTATGGTCAACGTTCAACGTTGGAAGGCTTCCACCTGTCCCCCGGGCATTTTCCCCGAAGGTTACAAGCACATGGCTTATTATTAGGGCGGGACAAGAGACTAGTACATACCGTGAAAATTTTGTGGACATTTAATTTACGATTAATATTATAAAAAATCTTAAAGTGGTACATTTATGATAAAATTATCTTAAATTAAATTTTTAATCATTAAAAATCCTAAACTGGTATACTTAAGATAAATTTACTTAAAATTAATTTTTTAATTACAAAAAATTTTAAATTGATACATTTGTGATAAATCTACTTTTCGTTAGTTTTTATTAAATTAGATTAATATTACAAAAACTACAAATTAAGTACACTTATGACAAACGAATGATAAAACTCTAAACCGATACACTGTCAACTGCCACGTGTTATTCAACTCAGTAATTTGATCGTAAAATTTCATGAAATTAATGAATAATAAATTTTTCATGTGTATACTAGTTTTAGGGCTTTTGTGATCAAAAAATTAATTTGAGTAAATTTGTTAAAAATGTATCAATTTGAGGATAAATTTATTAAAGAAGTATCAGATCGGGAATTATCGTGATATTGATCCTTCAATTTGTAAGTGACATGACGGTCAAAACCAATCATGACATAATGATTGTGTGGAAACTTGTGTTTTTGAGTTGGTTGGATGTGGGGTCTCCTAGTTTCTCTTAAATGTTTTAAGAAATGTTAATATCTGACAACATTGTGGAAATTCACACAAATGATGTATATTATACTTTATAATTTGTCTGTGACTCTAAATAATTACGATTGATAATAGCGTATGTTGTAATAGTTACTGTTATGCGACTACTCTTCATTTTCTCTTTTTAAAATGAAAAACAAAGATGATCCAAAAGAGATCACAATCCATAAATGTGAATACAACTATATTCGATACATGTGGTTACAAATGTTTAAGGACAGTTAAAATTGCATAGGCAAGATTGACCACCACGTAATAAAAGTCTGTCTTTCGACCAAAAAATAAGTAAATAAATTCTGTCAAATTTCCATCTTTGCCCCCAATTTCTTCTCCCCTGCTTCTGTGCTCATGCTGCCGTTTGAAAGGAGGAACATGTAAACCTAGCAACTTTTTTTGTCTTCTGCAGAGGAACAAACCTGTCGTTTTCTGGCTTGCCGTTAAACTGATCTGGAACATCTGGTTTTGCCGGCTTTTATCGGTTATAGAACCACAGATGTCGAAGGCATCTTGGAGGTGCTCTTCGAAGTATACTCCAGAGTAGTGTTAAGATAAGGAGATTATCATTGGCTCTTTCACACTTCCCCTCTTTCATCCGTCCAATGAGATGAGACATTAGTGGAGGGAAATGGAAAAGAACGAAAAAGAACAAATGCATCCACGCCCATCATCTTAGGACCCACCGAATTTTAGCACTTTCAAACGAGGTTAAAAACCCGGGAGTTCTGCCGAGCAATACACAAGCAAACCAACACGATTTGCTTCACGTTTTGAGCTGATAGATATCTAGCTCCAACACCGGAGAGTCTCTCTAACCAGAAAAAGACTCCGAACCACCTCCAATTATGCCGAGACTAACCTCATTACCTCCTCATATTCACTTCTTCTTCTACATCCCGTGTCTCGTCTTCCTCTGCTCCCTCTCCCATGTTGCAGAGTCTCAAATCCAAGATCAAGAACAGCAAGTCCTCTTGAAGCTGAGGCAATCCTGGCAGGACCCATCTTCCCTCGACCACTGGGTCACCTCCAATTCATCCTCCCACTGCACATGGCCTGAGATCACCTGCCAAGACGGCTCCATCACCGAGCTCAATCTTACTCACCTGAACATAAATTATTCGATCCCCCCCATTCATCTGCAACCTCAAGAACCTGAACAAGTTCGATCTCTCCTACAACAATATTCCTGGAGAGTTTCCAACAGTTCTCTATTACTGTTCCGAGCTTGTTTACCTTGACCTATCCCAGAATTACTTCGAAGGTCGTATTCCATCTGATATCGACCGCATGGCCAATCTTCAGGTCCTGATTCTCGCTGGCAACAGCTTCTCGTTCGACATCCCAGTGTCAATCGCTAGGCTGCCAAAGCTGAGGATCCTAGACCTTCATCTGTCCGAGTACAATGGAACTTACCCTGAAGAGATTTTTTGCCTGTCTGATCTCGAAGAACTGAGGCTCGAGTACAACCACAAGTTTGTGCCGTCGCAGCTACCGCAGAACTTCACTGCCCTGAAGAAGCTACGGTTCTTCTCAATGGCACAAACAAACCTGATTGGTGGAATCCCAGAGACTATTGGGAATATGGAGGCTCTTGAGCACTTGGATTTGGGGGAGAATCCACTGACAGGAGAGATCCCGGGCAGAATTTTTGCTCTGAGGAACTTGAGCGAGTTGTACGTGTACATGACTAATGTGTCCGGGTCGATCCCTCAGGCAGTCAGTGCCGTGAACCTGAGCGTGATCGATCTGTCTGAGAATAATTTGATGGGGAACATACCTGAGGTTTTTGGAAAGCTTAAGAATCTATCCAGCTTGAATTTAGAGTTCAATCATTTGTCCGGCAGAATCCCGGAAGGTATTGGGCGTCTTCCTGCTTTGTCTGATGTCAGGCTGTCCAACAACAATCTATCGGGCACGATCCCCCCGGACTTTGGCAAGTTTTCCCCGCTCACAAGATTTGAGGTGGCCATCAACAACTTGACTGGCACATTGCCAGAACAACTGTGCCATGGCGGCATGCTGTTCGGGTTGGCCGCTATGGACAACAATCTCAGTGGGGAGTTGCCGGAGTCACTTGGAAATTGCAGTACTTTGTCCGTAGCGATGTTGAACAACAATGGATTCACCGGCAATGTGCCTGGAGGACTCTGGATGTCACGGAAGTTGACCGCTTTGATTTTGAGTGGTAATGGATTAACTGGCGAGCTTCCTGAGGAGCTGTCACCAAACCTCACTCGGATCAAGATAAGCAACAACAAATTCTTCGGCAAGATTCCGAGCACAGTGTCTTCAGTGAGGAACTTGAGGGTATTTGATGCTAGTAATAACCTCCTCAGGGGCACGGTTCCGACTGAATTGACTGAGCTTCCTTTTCTGACGGGGCTTTTGCTCGGTCAGAACGAGCTATCTGGGATTCTTCCCACAGACATCGTTTCATGGAAATCCTTGACCACTCTGAATCTTAGTCACAATAAGATCTCGGGACCAATTCCTAGTGAAATCGGTTTTCTACCTGTACTCACGCAGTTAGACCTGTCTGGCAACCAACTGTCCGGCTTGATTCCTCCTGAAATCGGCCATCTGAATCTGAACCGTCTGAATTTATCATCCAATCACCTCAGTGGACCAATCCCAGCCATGTTGGAGAACGCCGCATATGACACCAGTTTCCTGAACAACCCCGGGCTCTGTGCATCCAATTCGTTCATGAGGATCAATGTCTGCAACGCCCAATCCCATAGGTTGAGCAAGACCAATCTCACCTTGATCGTGATCTTGGCCATCGTGGCGTCGATGTGCGTTTTGTTGGTGGTGCTATTCACGATCAGAGCTTCCAGAAAGAACAGGGATTGGTTTGATTCAACTCCGAAACTGACTTCATTCCAAAGTTTGAATTTTACGGAATTGAATATTCTGTCGGGATTGAAGGAGCATAATGTGATTGGAAGTGGCGGATCAGGAAAAGTATATCACATTATT
The DNA here is from genome assembly GCA_014182575.1 of Eucalyptus decipiens. NCBI lineage: Eukaryota > Viridiplantae > Streptophyta > Magnoliopsida > Myrtales > Myrtaceae > Eucalyptus > Eucalyptus decipiens. The sequence continues at coordinate 12,258,642 of CM024611.1, read as the reverse complement.
GTGAATCCTTCTGGTGACGCCGTTGCTGTGAAAAGGATTTCAAATAACCAAAAGTTAAACGAGAAGCTGGAAAAGCAATTCGTAGCAGAAGTGGAGATACTTGGGAATATTAAGCATCGGCACATTGTCAAATTGTTATGCTGTATTTCTTGCGAGAACTCGAAACTCCTAGTGTATGAGTACATGGCAAATAGCAGCTTGGACCATTGGCTTCACAAGAAGAAAAGATTGTCGCCCATCTTGGGTGTCACCAACAATATGATCTTGGATTGGCCCAAAAGGTTGCAGATTGCGCTAGGAGCAGCTAAAGGACTTTGCTATATGCATAATGATTGTTCATCACCCATCATCCACCGAGATGTGAAATCGAGCAACATTCTCTTAGACTCAGAGTTCAACGCAAAAATTGCCGACTTCGGCCTTGCAAGGATGTTGGCCAAGCCTGGAGAAGCTGTTAGCATGACAGCCGTTGCAGGTTCTTTCGGCTATTTGGCACCAGGTTCGTCCATTTACTTAACATGAGTTCATTTCAGCTATGCCAGTTCGCCTTCCTCATACTTTGCATATCCTACCAGCAGGAATATTTAGTTTTGTCTTGCCTCTTTTTTTTTCTTTTTTTTTTGGTGATGTACAACAGAGTATGTTCATACGACAAGAGTGAATGAGAAGATTGATGTCTATAGCTTTGGGGTGGTTCTCTTGGAACTAACCACTGGGAGGGAGGCTAACGACAGGGACGAAGACATGTGCCTCGCTGATTGGGCATGGCGTCACATCCAAGATGGCAACCCGATATCTGACGCATTAGATGAGGAGATCAAGGACGACTCAAACGTAGATGAAATAAGCAATGTTTTCAAGCTCGGGATCTTTTGCACTGCTACTCTGCCTTCCACGAGGCCTACAATGAAGGAGGTACTGCAAGTGCTGCTCAAATGTAGCGATCCACTGTACAATGTTGAAAAGAAATCCCGACACAAGTTCGATGTTGTCCCACTCCTCGAAAATTCCAAGCATGACGAAATGCCACGCAGCAATTTTCATGATCTCGAGTGCAACACTTACTGACCGTTAGCACTAAATTGCAGAAGCTTAGTGTAGGGCTTTGGTCTTCCAACTTTTGCAAAACTTTTCCAACTTGTCCTACAGAGAGACAAGCATCAAACGATTTGTCTAACTATGTATTAGTCATCCATACCTAAGACTAGTTTCTGAATGTATCCTGTAGAATGTACAGAATATGAGAGATGGATATGTCAATTCAAGCTAGATAGATAGACTTCCAAGGAGATAGCCACTTCAGCAATGAGAGATGTTGCTGTTCCGCAAATATCGCCATTGAATGTCTGATTGTTTGCCGCATTTGCATCTCAACAAAGTTGGCAAATCCATTGATGGCTTGGAAATAAATTCCTTAACTCAGACAGTTTTCATAATTGATAGTAAATGATGCTGACACAAAAGGAACCAAGAAATAAGACCCGTTTTCTTGATACAATTGAGTTATTTAGAATTATTCTCAAGTAAACTAAAATGCAGACAGTTCGTCACATTGATTTGCCGACTCACCATTGTTGCCTCTGAGATACAAAGGCAATATTTCCTTGAGCCATCTATTGTTGATCATTCCTAGTGGAAACATCCACAAAACAGGAATCCTTGAGGTTCCAGCTGAAATAGTTCCCGCTTTATTGGGAGAGTGATAAAGGGCTCAAAAGGAGCTTTCTAAAGAGTCCTGATGTGAGCCTGATCATTTATTAACAGACTTAATAAATTTGCATCTCTTCCTCCTCGGATACTTGAGCTTTCTAGACTAAAGTTGCTCGCTAGACCATCGCTGGTCCCCCACCTCAAAGTATGATACAACGAGACCCAAAGAGACCCAAATTATGTACTGAGAAAAGGGTCACTTCTGTTGGAATTATCTCAGCTGCTGTTTTCAGTCATATTTCCTCTGTTTTCCTCTGTTTTTTTTTTTTTTTTAAATAAGAAAACAGCCAAGTAAATTTAGTTATGCAGTAAGTGTTTTTGCTATTTTCTAGGAAGTTAATAGCACGTTTATGTGCGGTTATGTGTTGCACGTATGTGAGCATTTTCTACTTTGCATTTAGTTGTTGTACTCGGCAGTTTGTTCCTTTGCACAAGACGTATGAAGTGCTATGCTCTGTTTTTTTTTTTTTTTTAATTATCTTTTCTCTCTCTCAAACAACAGAAATTTTTCTGTTTTGATTGTTGCTTTATGAGCTTTAACATTGGTATTAGAGCGTTTGTGGGATCTTAAGGGACTGTGAAGTGAGGGTAAGTGAGTGAAGATTGCTTCCAATCTGCAAAGAAAAAGCTGATGGAGGCAAGATCGAGTGGTTTCTCTGCAATGGCTGCTCCAGTTTTTACTAGGGGTGTGCAAAATACCCGGGAACCGCCCGGACCGCCCGGAACCGGACCGGAACTGCCCGGAACCGGCGGTTCTTGAGGGAACCGGTCCGGTTCCCGGTTCCAATTGTTGAGAACCGGTGGGAACCGGTCCGGTTCCCGATTCCGTGGGTGGAACCGCCCGCCCGCCCACCCGGACCGGACCGATACCTATTTATAATATATAAAAATACTAAATGAAAGTTACGAAGCCTTAATTCACAAAGCCCTAATTTGCGTCTCATATCTTCCAATTTCTTCCTCGGTCTTCGATTCTCTCTTTGTTTCTTCCTTAATCTCTTATCTTTGTCTTCAATTCCTTGCCGAGCATCCACGCCGCCGCCGCCGCCGCTCCTCCTCCTCTTCCTCATTCACGTGTAGTTGATTGTTATTTAATATTGAGCATTCGTCTATTTATTATTGTTTTAGATTTTGGAGATTGAACTTGGAATTTTAGAGCTCAAAACTTGGGAACCGGACCGGACCGGTGGTCCGGGAAACCAAAATTGTTTCGCGACCGTTTTATGTTAAAAACTAAAAATTTTCGCGTCAAGATCGGTTCCATGGATCCACCCGGGAACCGGACCGAACCGGCGGTCCGGTTCCCGGGTGGATCCATGCAACAAACGGGTGGATCCCGGTTCCAATTTTTCGGAACCGGTCCTTAGCGGGCGTTCCCGGTTCTAGGTCGGGAACCGCCCGCCCGGACCATGCACACCCCTAGTTTTTACTGGGGAAAATTATCAGGCTTGGGCTGTCAAGATGACTGCATTCTTGGAGGGTCATGATTTATGGGAGGCTGTGGAGAATGATTATGAGGTTGCTCCACTTCTAGACAATTCGACCTTGAATCAGATAAAGTACCATAAAGAGAGAATCACAAGGAAGGCTAAGGCAAAGTCTTGCCTGTATACTGCTGTTTCACCCACTATCTTCACAAGGATCATGAGATGTGATTCTGCAAAGGCAATATGGGATTTCTTGAAGGATGAATACGAGGGAGATGAGAAGATAAGAGGCATGAAGGTGCTGAATCTCTTGAGGGAGTTTGAGAGACAGCAGATGAAGGATTCAGAGTCAGTGAAGGAGTACTCTGATAGGTTGGTTGGGATAGTTGAAAAAATCAGAGTTTTAGGGACTGACTTGAAGTATGAAAGGCTTGTTCAGAAGATCCTGGTGTCTCTTCCAGAGAAGTTCGAAGCCACCATAGCTTCTCTGGAAAATACAAGAGACTTAGCTGATATAAAGCTTGCAGAATTGTTAAATGCTCTGTAGGCACAAGAGCACAAAAGACTGATGAGAAGAGAAGAGTTTGTAGAGGGTGCGCTGCAAGCTAAAGTGAAGTCAAATGATGGAGGCAAAGGGAAGAAATGGATTCAGTAGTTTGTAGTAAAAGAAGGAAATTCTTGTGGGTTTAGCAAATGGAAGATGAACAAAAAGCCTTGTTAATACTGTGGTGGAACTAATCATCAGTTTTTTAGATGTTGGAGAAAGCCTGATGCTAGATGCAGAAGATGTCACAAGTTGGGTCACATGGAAGCCATCTACAAAGAAAAAAATTACCAGCAAGCAGGAAAAGCATAGGTAGCAGTGAATGAAACTGAGGAAGAGCACTTGTTTGTAACTTCTTTTTCTGAATCTTCTGTTGGGAATGATGCATGACTGGTGGATAGTGGCTGTACCAATCATATGACTAGCAATTCAAAGCTGTTTAGGAGTCTAGACAGGTCAGTCAAGTCCAGAGTCAGAATTGGCAACGGACAGTATATCGAAGTGCAAGGGAAGGGTACAGTAGCTATTGAAGGAAATCAGGAGGTGAAGCTGATCAGTGATGTTCTTTTTGTGCCAAACATTGACCGGAATCTGTTAAGCGTTGGTCAATTAGTTGAGAAGGGCTATAAAGTGAAGTTCGAAGGGAAGGAATGTCTTATTAATAATGCAGATAGCAAAGAAGTGCTAAAAATCCCAATGAGGGACAAGAGTTTCATGTTCAAGCCACAAGAGATGCAGCAAATGGCTTTAAAGTGCAAAGAAGAAAATGTAGAGTTATGGCATAAAAGACTTGGGCATGTTCACCGGAAGAGCATGTCGTTTATGCAGAGAAATAGCTTGGCAGATGACTTGCCAAGTTTGGAGGAGAAATTTCCACAGTGAAGAACTTGTCTTCTTGGCAAGTAAGCCAAATTTTCTTTCAAAGGAGGAGGATGGAGAGCATGTGAGAAGCTGCAATTAGTCCACACAGATCTATGTGGACCTATGTTTGAGTCTTCTCTCAATGGTAGCAAGTATTTCATTACCTTCACTGATGATATGACTAGGATGACTTGGATTTATTTTATGCGAGCCAAGTTTGAAGTTGCTAATGTGTTTGTGAAGTTTAAAGCCTTAGTTGAGAATAAGAGTGGGAAGAAAATTAAAATGCTCAAGTCTGATAATGGTTCTGAGTATACTGCTCACAAGTTTAAGTTGAATTGTGAGCAAGCAGGAATTGTGCAGCAGTTCACTGCTCCTTATTCACCTCAACAGAATGTGGTCAGTGAGAGGAAAAACAGAAGCATTATGGAGATGGCTAGATGTATGATGCAGAAGAAGAAGTTACCTAAGAAGTTCTAGGCTGAAGTAGCTAATACTACAGTGTTCCTGTTGAATAGATTGCCCACAAATGCCTTAGAGAGGTCAACACCTTTTGAAGTCTAGTATGGTGTTAAACCTTCTATGAAAAATTTGAAGATTTTTGGGTGTTTGTGTTACACTCATGTTCCTGAGGTCAAGAGGGACAAGTTGGATAAGAAAGCAGAGCTTAGAATCTTCATCAGGTACAGTCTCCAATCAAAGGCTTACAAAAATTTTCACCCTATGACAGGAAAGGTGACTGTAAGCAGAGATGTTGTTTTCTAGAGGAAGATGAGTGGAATTGGATTGAAGGAAAGAGTCCAGAACAGCAGCAGTTCAAAAAACAACCTGCAATAGATGTAGAGGTTGATGAAGTTATAGATAGATTGGAAGACAGTATGGATGATTTACCAGTGAGAGGCACAAGGTCACTTGTTGAAATTTATGAAAGAAGCAATGTAGCAATGCTCGAACCATCTAACTCTGTGAAAGCTAAGGAGGATGAAAGGTGGATTGCAGCAATGCAAGAGGAGATTGCAATGATCTAGAAAAACCACACATGGGAGCTTGTTGACAGATCATCTGATAAAAATGTGATTGGGGTTAACTGGGTGTTTAGAACAAAACTTAATCATGATAGTTCTGTCAATAAACACAAAGCTAGACTGGTGGTGAAAGGCTATGCACAAATATGGGGAGTAGATTATTCTGAAACATTTGCTCCTGTTGCACGACTTAATACAATAAGACTACCGTTAGCTATTGCAGCGTTAGAAGGGGTGGCCTATATTTCAGTTAGATGTCAAGTCTCGCATTCCCGAATGGAGAGCTTGAGGAGGAGATTTTTGTTGAACAACCCCGAAGGCTTCAGGTATCAAAGGCTAAGAAGAGAGTGTATATAGGTTGAGGAAAGCTCTATATGGACTGAAGCATGCTCCAAGAACTTGGTATGGGAAGATATATCGAGATTTGCAGGATTTTGGCTTTGTAAAAAACTTAAGTGAGTTCACTCTTTATGTCAAGAAGGTGAATCACAGTGTTGTAATTCTGTCACTTTATGTAGATGATCTATTAGTGACAAGGAATGATATGGAATTGATAGAGAAGGTGAAGCAAGATCTATTTGCAGGTTTTGAGATGTCAGACTTGGGAAAGATGGCTTATTTTTTGGGTTTGGAAGTCAAACAAGCTTTATGTGAGATCTTCATCTGTCAGAAAAAATACATTAAGGAAATTCTAAAGAAGTTTCAGATGGAAGATTGTTGAAATGTAAGCACTCCTATGGCTGCTAAAGAGAAGCTGCAGAAGAATAATGGAATAGATGCAGTAGATGCTTCTATGTATAGAAGTCTCGATTGGGTGTCTCATGTATCTTACAAAGAACTAGACCCAGATATTCTATTTGCTGTGAGTGTTTTATCCAGGTTTATGAGTAGTCCTAGTCAGTTACATTTGGTTGCAGCAAAAAGGGTCTTGAGATATCTCAAAGGAACATTGTTCTTTGGTGTGAAGTTTAAGAAAGGTCAGAAGTTTAATTTGTAAGGATTTTCTGATAGTGACTGTGCTGGTTCAGTAGATGACATGAAGAGTACGTCTGGATATTGTTTGGGTTTTTGGTTCCGCTTGTTTCTCCCGGTGTTCTAAAAAGCAAGAGATTGTAGCTCGAGTCGTGCTGAGTTTATAGCAGCTACTGCAGCTGCAAATCAAGCTTTGTAGCTGAAGAAGATAATGAAAGATCTGTGGTTGAATTCTAGTGATTGCATTAAGTTAATGTGGATAATCAGGCTGCTTTAGCAATATCACAGAATCCAGTTTTTCATGGCAAAAAACCAAGCATTTCAAAGTCAAATTTTTCTTTCTGCGTGAGGTGCAACAAAGTGGCGAAGTTAAGTTGGTCTATTGCAGATCTGAAAATCAGCTTGCAGAAATGTTCACAAAACCACTTTAGGCTAGAAGATTTGAGCTGTTAAGAGAGAAAATAGGAATCTGTTGCAGCAACTAATCCAATGAGGAGTTTGATAGAATTATCTCAGCTGCTGTTTTCAGTCATATTTCCTCTATTTTCCTCTGTTTTATATATATATATATATATATAAAAACAGCCAAGTAAATTAAGTTATGCAATTAGTGTTTTTGCTATTTTCTAGGAAGTTAATAGCACGTTTGTGTGCAGTTATGTGTTGCACGTATATGAGCAGTTTCTACTTTGTATTTAGTTGTTGTACTCGACAGTTTTTTCTTTTGCACAAGACGTATAAAGTGCTATGTTCTGTTTTTTTTTTTTTTTAATCTTTTCTCTCTTTCAAACAACAGAAATTTTTCTGTTTTGATTGTTGCTTTATGAGCTTTAACAACTTCATCTCGAGGTATTGTGAATGAGTGGCCACGAGGAGGGCAGCCCCACTGCCTGAGCCCTCATTCGACTGCACAATCACCGTGTTCACAGCAACTTCCCACTTCAGGTTCCAGCAAATCCCCGAGAGTGGCCTCCACGCAGTTCCAGAATTTGGTGTAGTGCTCCTACAGACCTCCATTTAATGCTATAACTGATCTCTGCTTCTCCCCGTCCCCGAGGGTATCTCTTCCCAGCTTCTTCAGGATGCCAAATATCCTGGCAGCAGCAAGACAAGCACCTCGTGTGGCAACTATGTTCCATAGATCGACTACTACTTTCCTCATCCTCAAGGAGTTGTCGGATATCTGAGGACAGACAAATCAGCATTAACTGTACGGGGACTCAGCAATTCCTAAAGTTGGGAACTGAATTTAGGAAAGTGAAGCATCAAATAGGGATTTATGGATTCAGCGGTAGATACTTGCAGATAAGAGAAAACAGAACTATCTTTCATTGTTCCAGAAACATGGGCCATCAGATTTGCATTTGAACTCCCCGAATATCCAATCGTCACAATCAATCCACGCTGTAATGGTAGAATTTACTGCACAACTGATTTAATTAGAGATTACTTTTTCATTAGTACTAGTCAGAACGGAAGTGAAAAAGCGATGCTACTAGAGACACCACAGGTATAATATTAAGCTGCAGATGGACTGGTACCTCCGAGGAGTCCTGCAAATTTGGGATGGAAGTTTGAGGAAACTTATTTTATCTCATGTTCATAAGTAGAAGCAGCGAGGATTAAATTTATAATTGAACCTTAGTATGCAAGGAATTTTCAGCTTCATTGGAACGACATCACCAAAAACTGCCAACTCCACAGCCATTCTCAACAAAGCTATCTGGACAATTTCTCCGAGGTACATGCCAGAAATCAGCTTCTCATAAAGTCTACCAATAAACAACAAAATGACATGGAACATCTTTCTTAAACTATATTTCATTCATTTGTTTTTTTAAGTAATATAAGTAATTATTTTTTAAGAAATATTTTTCAAATTATTTATTTTTCGTGAACTAAACAAGAGAGCCTTGCTTTGTCTATCGGTGAGTTGGATAGTACATAAAAACTGCACTAACCAAAACAAACTGGTTTTCCAGCCTTGCAACTTCTGAGCTGCGTTTTTACCCTTTTTAGGATTTGGATTGTCATGAGTCCACTTTCTCTCCGGAGCACTGAAAAAATTTTCAGGTTCTATGTAGTCAGAATCATTTTGTGCAGTGTTTAAAGGTTGCTTTTGGTCCACTGTTCAAAGAATCGATCCTTGTCCTGTCGAATTTCCAGCTGTATAGACTTTTCTCTTCTCATCATTCGTCAGTCCACGCGATACTTCTCTCTGTGGCCTCTGGAAAAGTCCACATCAATTCTTAATCAGCGCCGATGTCTATAGGCATCTTTGACTACATTATTTTCACAAGTTGTACAACTTCATTATATAAAACAAAACAATAAAAGAAAATTGGCACTTAATTACATCTCTTCATTGATTTTGTAATTTTTCGTGTGTTTATCTTAGCTTTTTTTTTCTTAACATTTCCTTCAGGTTCGCATGATAAAATTTCTACTTTTCTATTTCTCTGTTCCTCGGAACAGGTTTGGAAGAGAATCCATTTGGTAAAGAATTTAATTTTTCTATTTCTAAAATAGATTTCTATTTCAGAAATAGCTTTGAAAAATAAATCAAAAGCTAAAATTTTTAATTTCTCAATTTCTGAAATAAAAATTGAGAAATCAATTTTTGGCGAGTAATCAATTTCTGTTCCAGAAATTTTTTTGCGCATAGAGTTTCCTTGTATACAGGAATTTATTAGATGGTCTTACTCAGCTCCAATTCCAAAAATAAGCTGCCTGAGTTGGTGATAGAATTAGAACTTAACCCATCGAAAAACATTTAGGGTTTATTTAGTAACAATCCTATTTTCGAAAACAATTTATACTTAGAAATGAGTTTTTTTATTCTATTCCCTAGAAGATTTTTTCAGAATTTGAATGTGTTTTATAACTGTCTAAAATTCCTATTCCTGAAATAGAAATGCATTTAGTAAAATCTCAAATTTTTTTGCAACTTAGAATTTCTTTTAATTTTTTAATAGTTTTATTATATTTTTCGTTTTTTTGTCTTTACCTTGTTCCTTTTTTCTTCCCATTCTTCCTCTTTGGCCAGCAACCTTGTCGGAGTGTCGTTAGCCCTCGGCAAGGCTGAGCCTTGTCAACCAAGCCTCCCTAGCGGGTGGGTGAGGCTCGGTTGGGCAAGGTCGACCTTGCCAGATCTAGGCAAGGCTCGCCCAGTCAAGGCAAGGTCGAGCCTTGTCTAGCCATTGCAGAGCCACCACAAGGGCAGCGTCGCCGAGCCTTGGTGAGGCCAACCTCATGGTGGCTTGGCAAGATGGATCCTTGCTAGGGACTGGGCAAGCTCATCCTGGGATAATTTTATCCAATTTATATTCTCATTATATCTAACTTTACCTTGTCTTTCAGTAGGCACCAAAAACAAGATATGTTAAATTTTATCATATTCTTAATTTTATCTTAATCGCCAAATGCAGCCTTAGATTCATCAATGAGAGGGTGTCGGCCGACTAGTATCTTCAGGAGATATGTCATCAAGCTCTTCACTCCATGTGGTTAGAACAATGCCATGTGTAAGGTGATCAACATGCGTAACTAACATAATACTCAAACTTACCACTTGGCTCTCCCAATATGCCAATAGTAGGATCTCCTTCCTCAAACCTTTGTTTAAATGACTTCTTCTAAATTTGCTCCCTAGTGAATATGACTCGATCAAATACTTTGGGCCGACTCATTTGACCAATATGATTAGGACTGTTGATAGAATTCATTTGACAGCTACACCTTATATTTTGGCCAGGAAATCCTCCTTGTGGCATAGTAGCTTTGACCTATTTCTCGATTGCAACGAGCACACAAATCTGGTTACCGTGGCTTCTTACCTTTTAGCTTCACAAACACCACAATCATAAGAGGAAATGGGTCAACATCTATCTCCACTGGAGCCTTTTCTTTTTTTATCGGTAAACTTAATCTTACCTATTGGAATTACCTCTTTGGATATTCTTTCTAATAATAATGCAATCCACAATATTATGGCTCCATGAGTGACGCCATTTAAAATATTTCTTGTTTCCAAATTCTTTTATGCTCCGTATGGTTTGTCCTTCGATCAGTTTTATCAGGCCATCGGCTAGAAGCAAGTAAAAAGTCTCATCCATTTTGTTCACATGAATTGAATAATACCAAGTATCTTTCGCCTAAAGCATGATGTTCTCCTTCAACTTATGCTGGCCTGAATGCTTGACAAATATATGACTTGTCAATAACCATATTAGCTACTGTTATCTTAGCATATTCTCCTTGGTCTAGATCATCCCTAGGTCCATACCTCTCCACGAAGGTCACATCATGTTTGTCCGGCTTCTTATCTTTTTCCTTCAACAAATTTTCATTCCTAATTTGCCTTTGTTGCTAATTGGAAAAGGTCATTGTATAGCTGCCCTTCCAATCTGTCCCTTAACATGATTTTCAAGCTACTAAAAGTTATTTCGGCCAAAGATATTCTTTTCAGTGTTATAAGACATCGATTTCTCGCTCTTTTGAATCTTGACGTAAACTAGTTTACCAATTTATTGTTCTGGTATTTAAAGCAGACAAATCCGCGATAGACTCATAAGGAACCGGCCTACAGAACTGGTAATGGAATTAAGTCTCTATTTGCTCCCAAGAGTGAACAGCATTGGATGGTAAAGCAATAAACCATGTATAGGTAGCGTTGGACTGTGAGGGAAACAACCTTAATTTCCAATAGTCGGCATGAGATGTGTCACCACTTTGCACAGTGAATAGGCTAATATGTTCTACCGTCGATTGTCATCTTCACCAGGCAAAAAGTTAAAATCAAGCATCTTAAAACCTCTTAGATAAAGTACAGTTTCCATCTAATCCAGATTTCTGTACATGGGTAAGATATTCACCGGATCACACCCTAGACGTTGCATTGCTTAGTCTAGCATCGGCCGGACATTCTAGGGATCTTGACTAGGGACCACTTGAGCAGGCTGCCCTCCGAGCAAATGTGGTGGTCTAACTTGGTTGTCGACTACCAGATTTGGTCGTTGAGGAGCATATACTGATTTAGGCGTTACCACTGCTTCACTTCGAACGACATCGTACAAACACAAACTGCCGGAATTCAATCATCCACAATGTTTGGAGAATACAATCACTTTACAAATTATGCAAACAAACTATGCTAGAATTTAATCGTTGACAAAGCTTGAGAATGCTAAAATTCTATGCTAGAATTAAACCAACAAGCAACACCTAGAGACGTACACCAGAATTTGATCGACAACTCGAGTGTGGAAACTAAAAGTATAGCACAAGAAAATAAAGAAACTTGAAATATTGCTTTTTTGTTTGTTTGTGCGGGGGAGTCTCCAATAGATGAACAACAGTATTTATAGAGGTCACGTCATAACCGTCTTTGAGTAGTTCTCCAAGGGTTGTAGTCATTCTTTTACCTCCGAAAATTTTGTGCCCATACTCTAATGATGTCATGATTTTATTCTCGAGCAGTTGTTCCTTTAAAGTCATATGTTGATTGCTCCAAGACCTCCATTGCTTGACTCTTTCGCAACTTCAAATTTGTAACTGCTCCTTGACTTCCTCTCGATGGCTTGAGTAGTAATCTGTTGCCCTCACTATCCTTATTGATCGTTAACCATTCGTCTTCGTATATCAACAGATAATCGCAATGGTCTCCAATGTATGCTAATATCGATAACAATCCATATGGTCATCAACATTGATCACATGCTCAATAATACTCCATCCTATAGTCACATGCTCATCCATGTCGACAGCTTGATTACTTTGTGGTGCAAACATACGACTCGCTTATCTTTAATTTAAATTTTAAAAGTAGGCGATACATAATCATACATACATATATATGGTAAGAGATGCATAATTATATGAGAAAAAACAATCAAAATTCCTAAATTATGCCTACTGTGACGCATTTATCTCGATTTTTTTGTGACATGGAAAGCCCCAAATCTTCTTATGACACCAAGAACCTTAATCTTCCTTCTGTGCGACACATTTATCTCATAAATGTGAGGCATCATAAAAACTAATTTGGAATAAACGTGTCATATAGATATAAGTTTATGATTTTTTTTGACACAGAAAATAAACTTGAAGTAAATGTGCCCCGGTGGATATAATTTAAGTTTTTGATGGCTTTTTTCCTAATTATATTTAAAGTAATCCTAATTGGTTGATTATATGGAAAGCCCACATCCTACAAATCATGGTTAAAAGCTAAATTAAATTCAAAGCACGAGATAGCGGATTCAAAACGAAATCATCCAGCATCTTGCTTGCTTTAAAGTCATATGTTGATTGCTCCAAGACCTCCATTGCTTGACTCTTTCGCAACTTCAAATTTGTAACTGCTCCTTGACTTCCTCTCGATGGCTTGAGTAGTAATCTGTTGCCCTCACTATCCTTATTGATCGTTAACCATTCGTCTTCGTATATCAACAGATAATCAGTAATGGTCTCCAATGTATGCTAATATCGATAACAATCCATATGGTCATCAACATTGATCACATGCTCAATAATACTCCATCCTATAGTCACATGCTCATCCATGTCGACAGCTTGATTACTTTGTGGTGCAAACATACTTGACTCGCTTATCTTTAATTTAAATTTTAAAAGTAGGCGATACATAATCATACATACATATATATGGTAAGAGATGCATAATTATATGAGAAAAACAATCAAAATTCCTAAATTATGCCTCCGTGACGCATTTATCTCGATTTTTTGTGACATGGAAAGCCCCAAATCTTCTTATGACACCAAGAACCTTAATCTTCCTTCCGTGCGACACATTTATCTCATAAATGTGAGGCATCATAAAAACTAATTTGGAATAAACGTGTCATATAGATATAAGTTTATGATTTTTTTTGACACAGAAAATAAACTTGAAGTAAATGTGCCCCAGTGGATATAATTTAAGTTTTTGATGGCTTTTTTCCTAATTATATTTAAAGTAATCCTAATTGGTTGATTATATGGAAAGCCCACATCCTACAAATCATGGTTAAAAGCTAAATTAAATTCAAAGCACGAGATAGCGGATTCAAAACGAAATCATCCAGCATCTTGCTTGCTTTAAAGTCATATGTTGATTGCTCCAAGACCTCCATTGCTTGACTCTTTCGCAACTTCAAATTTGTAACTGCTCCTTGACTTCCTCTCGATGGCTTGAGTAGTAATCTGTTGCCCTCACTATCCTTATTGATCGTTAACCATTCGTCTTCGTATATCAACAGATAATCAGTAATGGTCTCCAATGTATGCTAATATCGATAACAATCCATATGGTCATCAACATTGATCACATGCTCAATAATACTCCATCCTATAGTCACATGCTCATCCATGTCGACAGCTTGATTACTTTGTGGTGCAAACATACTGACTCGCTTATCTTTAATTTAAATTTTAAAAGTAGGCAATACATAATCATACATACATATATATGGTAAGAGATGCATAATTATATGAGAAAAAACAATCAAAATTCCTAAATTATGCCTACTGTGACGCATTTATCTCAATTTTTTTGTGACATAAAAAGCCCCAAATCTTTTTATGACACCAAGAACCTTAATCTTCCATATGTGCAACACATTTATCTCATAAATGTGAGGCATCATAAAAACTAATTTGGAATAAACTTGTTATATAGATATAAGTTTATGATTTTTTGGGACACAAAAAATAAACTTGAAGTAAATGCCCCAGTGAATATAATTTAGGTTTTTGATGGCTTTTTTCCTAATTATATTTAAAGCAATCCTAATTGGTTGATTATATGGAAAGCCCACATCCTACAAATCATGGTTAAAAGCTAAATTAAATTCAAAGCACGAGATAGCGGATTCAAAACGAAATCATCCAGCATCTTGCTTGCTTGCTGGTTTCAAATGTTCCAATTTCTTTTTCCCAACCTACTCCAAAAAAAAGCCTTCGGTCAACGTTCAACGTTCAACGGCTTCTAGTTGTTCCCCTGAGTTTCCTCGAAGGCGTTTGCGGGTCAGTTGAACACGTCCTCGCCGTTTTTAAAGGTTTCCGCTGGGTCAACAGCCCACGTGGCAGAATACCTTTCTCTGTAGGTTACGAGGTTGTAAGCTCGTCGTCCATTGGGGGAGATAGGGACACGGATGTTCATCATAAAAATATTGTATAGACAATGCTTATTATTGACGCAACGAATAAAATTAATTACAACACAACAATTATATGAAAACTTGCGTTTCCAATGGGAGTTGATATAGGGCTCTTATAATTTCTCTTAATTCTAAAAGTCCAACGACTTTGTACAAATTCAACTCAATAATATACATCGAATTTTTCAATTTATCTATGACTTTCAAAAACTTTTATTGATTTGATAACGTACATTATAATAATTACTGCGATGTAACTACACTTTCTTTTTTTCTTTTTGAAATGAAAAATGGTGAACTCAATAATTATATTCGATACAATTAATTATGAGGAGAGTAGAAATTGCCATGTGGAAACAATGGTGTTGCTTAGAAATTTGTAATCCAAGTTTGGCCACCAAATGAAGACCGTCGAATTGCGGTCTTTGCCATGATTCATAACATGCATTTTCTTCTCCCCTACTTGCTCTGCTTATCTGCTGATGTTGAAGGAAGGAACATGTAAAACTAGCTGACACTGCAGAGGAACAAACTCATAGTTTTCTGGCTTGCCGTTAAACTACCTGGAAAATCTGGTTTAGCCGGCTTTTATTGGTTATAAAATCACATGAATCAAAGGTATCTGGTTGCTTTCTGGAGGGTATTCCAAAGCAACGATAAGACAAGGGGAACACGGTTGGCTCTTTGACTCTTCCCTCTTTCATCCGTTGACTGACACGAGAGATTGGTGGAGCGAAACGGAAAAGTACAAAGGAATAAATTCGTTCACACCCATCATCCTACGACCCACCGAATTTTAGCGCTTTGGAACGTGGTTAAAACCAATGGGGGAGGGGGGGTTTTCTGCGGAGCAATAAACAAAAGCAAACTACCACGTTTTGCTTTATATAGAGCTGATGGATCGGTGACTCCAATGCCGGAGAGTCTCTCTAACCGGAAAAACACTCTGAACGACCTCCAAGTATGCCGAGAGTGACCTCATCACCTCCTCGGATTCACAGCTCCTTCTTCCTCTTCTTCTACATCCCCTGTCTCGTCTTCCTCTGCTCCCTCTCCCATGTTGCAGAGTCTCAAATCCAAGATCAAGAACAGCAAGTCCTGTTGAAGCTGAGGCAATCCTGGGAGGACCCATCTTCCCTCGACCACTGGGTCACCTCCAATTCATCCTCCCACTGCACATGGCCTGAGATCACCTGCCAAGACGGCTCCATCACCGAGCTCAAACTTGTCAGCCTGAACATAAATTATTCGATCCCCCCATTCATCTGCGACCTCAAGAACCTGACCAAGCTCGATCTCTCCTACAACAATATTCCTGGAGAGTTTCCCACTGTTCTCTACAACTGTTCTAAGCTCGTGTACCTCGACCTGTCCCAGAATTACTTCGAAGGTCCTATTCCATCCGACATCGACCATATGGCCGATCTTCAGGTCCTGATTCTCGCCGCCAACAGCTTTTCGTTCGATGTCCCAGTGTCGATTGCGAGACTGCGGAGGCTGAGGATCCTTCACCTTTACCAGTCCGAGTACAATGGCACTTACCCTGAAGAGATTTTTGGCCTCTCTGATCTCGAAGAACTGAGACTCGAGTACAACGACAAGTTTGTGCCGTCGCAGCTACCGCAGAACTTCACTGCCCTGAAGAAGCTGAGGTTCTTCTCGATGGCGCAGACGAACCTGTTTGGTGGAATCCCAGAGACAGTCGGTGATATGGAGGCTCTCGAGTACTTAAATTTGGCGATGAATCTACTGACAGGAGAGATCCCAGGTAGCATTTTCACTCTGAGGAACTTGAGCGAGTTGTACGTGTTCACGACCAATGTGTCCGGGTCAATCCCTCAGGCAGTGAGTGCCGCAAACCTGAGAGTGATCGATCTGTCATATAATAATTTGACGGGGAACATACCTGAAGATTTCGGGAAGCTCAAGAATCTATCCAGCTTGAATTTAATGTTCAATCAATTGTCCGGTAGAATCCCAGAAGGTTTCGGGCGGCTTCCTGCTTTGTCTAAAGTCTGGCTGTCCAACAACAATTTGTCAGGCACGATCCCCCAGGACTTCGGCAAGTTTTCCCCACTTGAAAGATTCGAAGTGGCCTTCAACAACTTGACCGGCGCATTGCCAGAACAACTGTGCCATGGCGGCACACTGATCGGGTTGGCTGCTATGCACAACAATCTCAGTGGGGAGTTGCCGGAGTCACTTGGAAATTGCAGTGCTTTGTCCGTGGCCATGTTGAACAACAATGGATTCACTGGCAATGTGCCTGGAGGACTCTGGATGTCACGGAACTTGATGACTTTGATCTTGAGTGGTAATGGATTAACTGGCGAGCTTCCTGAGGAGCTGTCCCAGAACCTCACTCGGGTCGAGATGAGCAACAACGGATTCTTCGGCAAGATTCCGAGCACACTGTCTTCGTGGAGGAACTTGGTGGTGTTTGATGCCAGTAATAACCTCCTCAGTGGCACCATTCCGACTGAATTGACCGATCTTCCTTCACTTACGATGCTTTTGCTAGGTCAGAACGAGCTCTCCGGGAATCTTCCAACAGCTATTGTTTCGTGGAACTCCTTGACCACTCTGAATCTTAGTCACAATCAATTGTCTGGACCGATTCCTAGCAAAATCGGTCTTCTACCGGTACTCAGGCAATTGGACCTGTCTGAAAACCAACTGTCCGGCTCAATTCCTCCTGATTTAGGCCGGAAGCTGAACATTCTCAATTTATCCTCCAATCACCTCAGTGGACGAATCCCAGACGAGTTAGAGAATGCCGCATATGCCACCAGTTTCCTGAACAACCCAGGCCTCTGTGCATCCAATCCGCTCATAAGGCTCAGTTCCTGCAATTCCCAATCCCGTAGATCGAGCAAAAGCTTGCCAACCAATCTCGCCTTGATTGTGATCTTGGCCATTGCTGCGGCGATGTTCATTTTTCTGGCAGTGGTATTCACAGTCAGAGCTTCCAGAAAGAAGGGAAACGGGTTTGGTTCAACTCCAAAACTGACCCCATTCCGAAGTTTGAATTTCACAGAATCGAATGTTCTGTCGGGATTGAAGGAGGATAATGTGATTGGAAGTGGCGGGTCAGGAAAAGTATACAGAATCATCGTGAATTGTTCTGGTGATGCCATCGCGGTAAAAAGGATTTTTGATAACAGAAAATTGGACGAGAAGCTGGAGAAGCAATTCTTAGCAGAAGTGGAGATACTTGGGAGCATAAGGCATCTGAACATAATCAAATTGCTGTGCTGTATTTCTTGTGAGAACTTGAAACTCTTAGTGTACGAGTACATGGAAAATCACAGCTTGGACCATTGGCTTCACAAGATGAGAAGATCATCACCCGTCTCAGGTGTAGCCAACAGTATGTTCTTGGATTGGCCCAAAAGGTTACAGATTGCGCTAGGAACTGCTAAAGGACTTTGCTATATGCACCATGATTGTTCACCACCCATCATCTACCGAGACGTGAAATCGAGCAACATTCTCTTAGACTCGAAGTTCAATGCAAAAATTGCTGACTTTGGCCTTGCAAGGATGTTGGCCAAGCACGGGGAAGCCGTTACAATGACTACTGTTGCCGGTTCTATTGGCTATCTTGCACCAGGTTTGTCTTTTCACTTAACACGAGTTCATTTTAGCTATGAAAGTTCACCCTCTTCGTATTTATGTCTTACCCTTTCTTTGTTGAATGACAGAGTACGCTCATACAACAAGAGTTACTGAGAAGATCGACGTTTATAGCTTTGGAGTCATTCTCTTGGAACTCACCACCGGGAGGGAGGCTAACAACGGGACCGAAGACATGTGCCTTGCTGATTGGGCACGGCGTCATGTCCAAGATGGCAAGCCGATATCCGATGCGATAGATGAGAAGATCAAGGGTGACTCGTACCTAGATGAAGTTAGCAATGTCTTTAAGTTCGGGATCTTTTGCACTGCTATTCTGCCTTCCTCGAGGCCAACAATGAAGGAGGTATTGCAATTGCTGCTCAAATGTAGCGATCAGCTTCACAATGTCGAGAAGAAATTCCGACACAATTTCGATGTCGCTCCCCTCCTCGGAAATTCTAAGTACCAGGAAATGCCACACAGCGATTATCATGTTCTCGAGTGCAACACTTATTGACCGTTAGCACTAAAACAGTTGCAGAAGCTCCGTGAAGGTATTTGGACAGCCAGCTTCTGTGGGACTTCCTCAAGCGTTTTGTCTGTGTATTATTTTCTGAATGTATACTATAGAATTTACAGAACATAAGAGAGACGGAATTGTAAATTTGAGCAAGACAGATACAGAACAAGGTTGTGCACTTTGTGCCGAAGGTGTAAAGCAAACCTATAATTATAGAGGCAATAAAAGATCGAAGATGAAGAGCACTCCTGCTACTTAAGGCTTCAAAGATGATAGTCACATCAGCAACGAAAGGTGTTGCTGTACAGTGAATATCACCGTGAGATGTCTGATCTTTTGCCGCATTTGCAGCTCACTAAAGCTGGCAAATCCGTCGATGGCTTGAAAGTAAATTCCTGAACTCAGACAATTTTTCGAATTGCTATTATATGATGCTGACACAAAAGGAACCAAGAAATGAGACCCTTTTTCTTGATATGATCGAGTTTCAAAAATAGTACAACATCATCTCACGCATGCGCAACACCATTTACAGCAACTTCCGTCCAACTTGTGACAAGAATAATGCAAAATAACAGATCGGTGCTACGGCAATCGGTAACTTCGAAATGATTTAGCAGCTATAGGAACTTTTTTGAGAATTTTCAGTAAACCGAATGCAGACACTTCGTAACAATGACTTGCTGACTCACTATAATTGCCTCTGAGACATAATATCTCCTTGAACCATCAATAATAATGGAAACATCCACAAATAGAAATCCACTGAGAAGTTCAAGCTAAAATAGTTCCCGCTTTATTGGGAGGGTCCTTCATTTATTCAGAAGTTGATACATTTACATCTCTTCTTCCTTGAATACTTGAGCTATCTAGGCTAAAGTCAGTTCTTTGCTCGCTAGACTATTGCTGGTACCCCACCTCGAAGTATGATACGACAAGACCTCAGAGAGACCCAAATGATATCCTAAGAAAAGGCTGGGGAGGCCTACAAAATTTGGGAAACTGAGATTCTCCTGTCAAACCGAGATACTCCAGGCTCACTCTGTCTCAAGGTATTGTGAATGAGAGGCTGCGAGAAGGGCAGCTCCAATGCCTGAGCCGTCATTTGAAAGCACTATCACTGTGTTCTCAGCAACTTCAGGTCCCATCAACTCCCTAAGAGTGGCCTCCACGCAGTTCCGGAATTTGGTGTAGTGCTCGAATAGACCTCCATCCAATGCTATAACCGATCTCTGCTTCTCCCCATCCCTAAGGGTATCTCTTCCCAGCTTCTTCAGGATGCCGAATATCCCAGCAGCAGCAAGACGAGCAGCTCTTGTGGTGACTATGTCGCATAGATCAACTACAACTTTCCTCGTTCTCAAGGAGGTGTCAGATATCTGAGGATGGACAAATCAGCATTAATTATAGGGGACTCAGCAATTCCTAGAGTTGGAAAATTAATTTAGGAAAGTGAATCATTAAATAGGGATTTATGGATTCAGATGTAGATAATTGCAGATCAGAGAAAAAAGAGCCATCTTTCATTGTTCCAGAAACCTGGGCCATCATATTTGCATTTGAATTCCCTGAATACCCAAATGGCACAATCAATCCACGCTGTAAAAGTAGTATTTACTTACAATTGATATAATTAGAGATTACTTTTCCCTTAGTACTAGACAGAACAGAAATGAAAAAGCGATGCTATTAGAGACACCGCAGGTACGACATTAAGCTGCAGATAGGCTGATACCTCCAAGACATCGCTCAGTTTTTTCCCCACCACTGTAAGATCAGGAGATGTGTCATGATGCATGGCAGACATGTCAGGAGTCCTGCAAATTTGGGACAGAAGTTTAGGGAAACCCAACCATCTCACGCTCACATGAAGAAACAGTGATTGATTAAATTTATAGTTGTACCTTAATATGAAAGGAATTTTCAGCTTCAATGGAACGATATCACCAAATAGTGCTGATTCCTCAGCCATTCTCAACAAAGCTATCCGGACAATTTCTCCAAGGTACATGCCAGAAATCAGCTTCTCATAAGCCTACCAAACAACAAAATGACATTATACATCTTTGTTAAACTACACATTCATGAGGCATGAGATAGAAAAAAGAAGTGAAGCCACCTGCTCCCCCGGATTCAAACTCTCGTCATCCAGGGTTTTATCATATTCTGTCAGTGGAAGGTGTGGCGACTGGAAATTGCCCCATTCTGTGTTAATAACCTACAAGGACAAAGATGTTTGATCACCCACCATACATTTGCATACTCAGTAAGTTCAATCGACCTTCTTTCAAGCAAAGCATTTTAATTCTGAAAAGTACTAAACAAATCCAGCAGTATAACGCAACAATCCAGAAATGAGATGAAATCAAGTTTGATAAGTTGATGACAGAAGACCACAACAAGATTACCGGATTGTTTTCACCTTGATTTGCAATAAGGGCATAGAACAGTCTATGCAACATCATGATAACAATAGAGATGAAGTAGGCTTTGTTTGGTAGCACAGAAATTAAGGGCCCAAAATTTAAGTAATGGTGACCTCTTTTTTTTTGGGTCGAACGAGTACTGGTGACTTTGAGTGCTGAAGATTGAAAAGGAATTTGATAATGCCTGACAGGTGAGTGCTGAAAACCATTAGTTTATAATCAAAAATGGAATCTGAACATTATTGGAAGGCAATAGTAGCATAATTGGGAAGATTTGGACATTTATTGATAAATTTTTTCTTCATTGAACTCATTCCTTACGTAATATATCAAGTGAAGTTTGGACTTAACTAAACCTATTAGTTTGTTAGTTACTGTTATCGCATAAGCCTAATCTCATAAACAGTTGAAATGATCTTCATGCCAACGGCTGAAAGACTTAAGGAGCAAAAGAACTTACCATTTCTCCTGATTTAGGCAGAGGACCATGCCACTTGGGAATGGCATGTATCTGCTCAACGTAAGCAGCATTTGTTCCAGTACCCAATATGACAGCAGCAACAACATCCGGGTCATTATATCTACCTCCAGCCATTGTTCCAATTGTATCATTAACCTACATCAACTAAGCAATCTAAGGAATCCTGACTAGAAATCACATTCAAAAACAGTTGACAGAAAATGCTAAGCACGCGTTAGTAACACCTAATTCTTCTTCCTTTTTTTCAAATAAATGGTGCCCAGTCCATATTGATGCTGAAGAAATTCAACAGGTAGAACATATAAAAATCTTAAAAAGATCTCTTTTCAGCTAAACAATAAAGAAGAAACTACACTTACCAAAGCAGCCACTCGCATGTCAAGGCCCACTCTCTCCATAGCTTTACTCAATTCACTGACGACATCTTCTCCAACCTACTCAGTTATCCATAAATAAAAGAGAATACCATGGGTCAGATGACAGACATCAGAGTTTGTAAAGGTGTGCACATAAGGATCTCGGAAAATCAGATGATAAGACAGACTTATTCTTCCATTCATGCTTCTCGGTTAATAGATCACTTCTATAAATGAACTTGTACAAATCCTTATTATGCTTGCTTTACTAAAAAATTTTAGTCATAGTCAAGGGCAAGTTTAGAGTTGAACTGTACAAAAACAACAATGGTACAGAGCGCTCCCAGTCATTTCTCTACAATCTCCAGTTAGCTCACCTTTTTGGTGATATAAGCAAGATCTAACAGAGACATACATATAACTCATAAAAAGAAATTTTCATATTTCACTGTAATGCAGATTGAAGACTTGAATTCTTATTGAGAGCAACTGGGCAATTAACAAACGAACTTCAAGTGGCATATTCTCATGTGTCTCAAACTTGTTTAACTAAGATTAGAATGGCATGTTTTAGCTACTATCTGGCGTGATTCCTTTTTCTGTCCTATTGAACAGTCTCTAGTATAAACGAGGGCAAACTGTCCTCTCTCGAAAGAGAGAAATTTGAAAACAAGCTCAAAATGAGTTTCATTTGAAGGTGGACCCACATGCATAAGTGGCTGGAGGTGGATGGATCTGCCAGCATGCATCCATTTCGGATACCAGGATGTAAGAAACAGGCATAACAGCAGTTAATCAAAAGACAAAGTAATGGAATGAATGTGACAGGCTGTAAAAGACAAGTTAAGATAGTTATTATCACCGCATCTTCTATTGAGAATCCTTTCGTCCATTTAATTAGAGTCCCGGATGCGATCGATGATTGCCTGACTGGAAACGAGAAGGTAAAACCAAGCTCCCTCTGTCTACCAGGGTAAAGATGCGAATCTTCACCTTCTGTGGCAACAAATTTTGCTAATGCCATGGCAATGAAATCAAACAATTCCTGTAAACAATTGGAAATAAAAGAAAAGCCTCAGGGCATAGAACTAACACTAGTACAGGAAAACTAATTAGCAATTATACAGATGGACAGAGACTCACATTCGAACTTCCGGTCATCAAATGAGGTGGTATCGACACTTCTTCAAATTCTCGTTTGATGATGCCTTTCTCCTTTCCACCCAGATGTACACGGAGTACACGGAAATTTGTGCCACCAAGATCCAAGGCATAATATAACCCTTTCTCATCCCTTAGAAAGACAAGGATTGGTTTTGGATTCATCATCATGGGAAAAATAAGAAAAAAACAGCAAGCTAAAAAGTATGGACAGTCTCTAGGTTCTTGGCAATCGCACTTGAAGACCCAACCTTTATTCCAAAATATACAAAATGGCCCTCGACCCTGAATGCTGTTTCCAATACCATATATGTTTTACATAATTTTGCAGGAGAATTATCAAACACTTGAAGCAGATAATAGCTTCTTTCATCAAGTATCATCAGTAAACCAAAATGAGTCTAGACAGCCCAGAATGCCCTGT
Organism: Eucalyptus decipiens; assembly: GCA_014182575.1. NCBI lineage: Eukaryota > Viridiplantae > Streptophyta > Magnoliopsida > Myrtales > Myrtaceae > Eucalyptus > Eucalyptus decipiens. Next base: position 12,234,958 of record CM024611.1, on the reverse strand, counting down.
TTCTTCTCAGAATCAAGCACAAACTGGGTTTCAGTCGACAAATGCACAAAACTGCCTTGACAACTAATCTTCTCATCCCATGTAATGACTAAGAATCATCTGAACCAAAAGAAAGAAAATCATACTGACTGAATGCGGCAATTCTTGTCTATGCTTTTGGCTCCATCACCACTGCAAATTCAAATGGAACCAGAGACTATAGAGACAGCAAACCATAATTCAAGTTTGTCCCTTTCGAATTTTTGTGTCTAAATGATCGCAAAAGCAAGGCCTCTCCACCACTTATATATAATCTCTTTGTCAATCAAACACCTTTAGTCAATCAAATCCAAACAAGTCAAACGAAGAACACACTACATGGGACTTTCTACAAACAGTCACATTCAATAAAAACGGTTAGAAGCAAAGACACGACCGAAACTCACCAAAACTATCTTGCTAGCTCATTCAAAATTTCTAGGCACAAGGTAATATAATAATTTTCGACAATTTTAATCATAATTCGTGACATGCACGATTATTTTTTATTATTATTTTTTGAAATTTAATGTTCGTTGAACAACAAGACCCGGGAAAAATTTGCTGTCGCTCTCGAAGTAAATCGTCGGCTCTGCCGCTAAAACCAAATGATGGGCAGTGATGGAAAGAAGAAGGAAACGTGGTTACCCCGTGGGGAGGCTATCGACGTAGCTGATGAGCATCTTGAGCTTGCTGCCGCCGTCGGAGGCGAGGCCGGCGTGCATCTCGACGACCATCGCTTCCGCCACCTGCCTCAGCTTCCAGACGGGGGTCCCGCACTTCTCCTCCAGCTCCTTCACCATCTCCGCCGCCCTCTCCCGCTTCCCATCCGACTCCGACCACCCCTCCTCCGCCGCTCCTGTTCTCCTCCTCCTGCTGCACCTCGCGGCCGCCGCCGCTCCCGCCGCTGCCGCCGCCGCCACGGTGGCGCAAGCGACAATCGCCTCCTTCTTACCCATCTCCCACCGCCACCGCCGCCGCCGCAGCACACAGACCCCAAGCGAGTTGACGGTTCGCTTCCTCGCAAGTTTCGTCCTTCACGATACAGCACACGCAAGGCTGGTATCGGTCTCTCTGGGCGTGCCTAGATGACTCTACTTTCCGATACAGCACATGCAAGTTAGATGGTTTTATAATCGCAAATTATCCACTTGGCGTTCCGGGTTTTTGACTTTATCGTGAATGTGATCATTTCGAATAAGGGAGAAAATATTGGGTGGTCCGGGACCGCCACGTCAGCGTGGTCCCAGACCACTCACACGGCGCCACGTGTATGGAGAAACCCACAAAGGACGAAAACCGGGGCCCACTTCTCTGACGCTCTCTCTCCTCTTTCTCTCTTTTGTCTCCCCCTCATATGTGGCGCCGTGTGAGTGGTCCAGGACCACGCTGACATGGCGGTCCCGGACCACCCAATATCTTCTCCGAATAAGGTGGGAATGAAGGATGGCTGAGGTTGGAGAAGACTTTGACATTTTGCATTCAAGGATTCGGTTCTTTTCAGGACTCCGATGATGACTTGCCGGATCACGGCATTCTTGTTCAAGATCATTCATTTTAGACTTTAATGCAAACTTTCAAGAGTCAACTGCTCGATCGAGCTGGCCTCGTAAGAGATGGTGGCAACAAGAGTCAAGATGTTATCACGTTCGATGTTGATTCGATTGGATGGACAGATGCATTGCTCGACCTCGCCTCTCTTGTTCCGAGAGCAATTTGGATGTGATCGAATATCGAGTAGTTTCGTAGCTAAGTCGTCTCATTAATATTCCTGTCGATGCTCCAAGTCTAGCCGAATATGAAGATAAAGACGCTTTATGTCGGGGGACCGGATTGCGGACAGCAACGTGGGCGGTACAAATTTCGGTCGCCAAGCCCGCAGGAATAGAAAGCTGAAGGGATAGATAGCGTTTGCGCTTTCCTTTACGTGTAATTACCCCAATTCGTGGCGGGGACCCAGGATTAGCCCACTTCCACGACATTCCTCGTCATCAATATTATCATCTAGACGGATGATGTATCAATTCGTTTATCCTTAAATAATAATAATAATAATAATAATAATAATAATAATAGAGTTAATCGGGACTTGGATTGTAATATGGGCCATCAGTGGGACCCAGTAAAAACACAGAGAGAAAACAAAACAAAAGAAGGTTGAAAAGTCAAAAAGAGAGAAGAAATAAAGGAAAAAAAAAGCACAGGTTTGGGCAAAAGTTGGGCAGAAGAAAAGAGGATAAAAGAAGAAAAAAGGAATAAGAAGAAAAGAAAGACGAGATAGGGCTGTGGGCGTCGCCTCACCAAGCTTACTCACAACACCCCATAAGAGCTTAAGCCTATTGTTCGTTCAATCGAAGTATTTTTCAAATTTAAGGCTAAAATTTGAAATTTTAGGAATATTGAGTAGTGGAGTCCAATTTTTGAATCGTTGAGCTGTGTTTTTTTTTGGTAACAATGATAGCTTAGGGTGTTATAGAGTCATAAGATTTTACGGATCGTGATTTGAGCTTATAATTTACCCTAAACAAAATTTTGAAATTTTCAGAACGCGATAAACATTGCACATCCAGCAGCTTTGAGGCCATATTTTGTTGTTTTTCGGCTTGATTTTGGGACCGTCAAATTGGGATTCTTATAGTATGTTTGAATGTTTTTCTATTGACTATAAGTACGTTCGGAATGGGGTCAAGAAGAGAAAGCTATGGCATGACCAAATTTTGGGCTCAAATTCAACACTACGAATGGCTTGAATAATCGTTCAAGATATGTGATTTGTTAATGCGTAGGAGTCATTTTTATTAGCATTAAGGCATAATTTAGTCATTTTGTAATTGAGGTAGAGTTTTATTTGATTTTAATATTATTCCCCGGTTATTTGATTGGACTGCGAGTTCAACGATATGAGTATTGTTTATGGTTTGATTATAAATAACAAGGGGAGTGGTACTATGTCTTCTTTGGATTTGTAAAACCATGCCTTAATATATATATACACACATATTGAATTGAGGAGCATTTTTATTAAATAAAAGCTGAACAATTGTTACTCTTTGATTAATTATGAATGTTTCAAAAGAATGTTATACACAGTGCATGAAGTAATATATATGAAAATTAATTTGCGACTAATTTATGGAAAGATTTATGATGATTGGAGAAATGGATATGAAATGGCAAATGGCCTTGTTGTAAAAATTTATTTGCTTGATTTATGATATTGATTTATAGATTGGATTTCTAGTATCGGAGGATGCTCAATAGAACTTTGAACCTAGTGAGGGGTTATGAGGTACGCACACTAAGTTTAGGATATCTTTCTAAGCCAAGCCATTAACTTTGTAGATGAAGATCTTGCCAAGAGAGGAATGTCAGTCGCCTTGTCACAAGGCATCGTGTCGTGACCATAGTTTGATGTTGAGTGAAAGAGTAATCAATAGATGGATCATCGACAAGTGTTTCAATATGAGATGGATCAATGGATAGACCATTAACGTGGTTTTTGATAGAGATTATCAAATGGACTTGACAGCTTTAATTATGAGGATGACTTAAATGAGTACTTTATGAATTGTATAAAGTTTGTTTAAATGAAACAACTCTTATATGATTCGATATGTATATTAAAGAGTTGAATTATGAATTTCCAATAGTGCTCTATATTTATATATGAGTATAGTGACTATTCAATTTGCTTAGAAGAAATGTATTACTTACTGAACTTGTGGTTGCTCACCTCTTTATTTCTCAATCTTTTCAGATTCTTTAGTTAACAAATAATAGAGTGAGAGCGCTATCAATGGGGACTTTTAGAGATGAAATTTGGATATGGTTTGAGACTACGTCATTCGGGTGGAATGACGGTTGTGTCACCCCCATCCTATGGTTTTCAAGATATGACAAGGATCTTCAGGTCCCAAAAGGTACAAACCAGGGTAGATTTAGACAAATTGGAATGTTTCCCACTTTTTTGGGTACTTTTGAGATATAATAACTCATTTCTAATGAGCCCTCACATCATGTGGATCTCATGTGATCTAATTGCTCATTTGGAGTGTGGGTTAGCATAAATAGGTGATGCTTAATGGTTTTCCATTTTCTTCTAACTCCAATCCACCCAATTAGGCCAATTTAGTTTTAAATTAGTTATGTAAATAATTCAACGTTTTCTAAATATTACGCTTGCTATGATAAGGTTCCCGAGGTGTGCCATCTGACCTCAACTCCCGCTTAATTTGTCAAGGACCCATCATTCTTTGATGAAAGCTTATTATTTTCAAAGGATAATGATGTAAATGGTCCTTAAATTTCGGTCTAGGGATAATGTGGTTATTATATTTATTTAATATAATCCCTAAACTTTAATTTAATGTGCAATGTTATCTTTGAACTTTTACTTTCTTTAATGCGATCCTTGTACTTTTATTAGAAGTTCGATTTAGTATCCAAACTGTACGAAAACATTCAATAAAATGACAACATCAAGTTAATCGTGACCTAGACCTTTAGGTCCCAAAAAAGTACAAATTGGGAAGACTTGGATGAATTGTTTCCTTTCATACTTTTTTGGGTGCTTTCTGTTCATAATAACCAATTTCCAATGAATTGTTAGATCACGTAGGTTTCATGTGAATATTATTTGGTCTAACTGTTCATGTGAAGTGTGGGTTAATGTAGATCATGGCATATCTCATGATTTTTCATTTTCTTCATGCTCTCGTCCGCCCCAATTAGGCCGAGACAGCAGAAGCACCCGCGACTGGCGATTTGTTTGGTTTCGGAAACTGTCTCCCGGCAAGTCGGACAATCCCACAATTCGCATTAACCAAAACAAAAACGAGTACAGTTTCCTACGTTGCAACTTGGGAGCTGTTCTTTAGCCTATTTAGGATTCTGTCCTGGGTCCACTTTCTGTCCCGAGCGAACACTGGAAAATTTTACCAGGTTCTATTCAATCGGGATGATTTGTGTGCGGTGCGAAAAGGTCGCTTTCGGTCCACCGTTCAAGGAAACAATCCATGTCCTCTGTCGAGCCTGCAGCCGAACAGGCTTTATCTCTTCTCGTCAGTCCGTGTGCCGCCACTCCTCTCTGTGGGCTTAGGGAAAAGCCCTTATCGGTTCTATATAATAAACTTTGATTTGAGAATATGTGCAGGGTCCGGGAGCGAGAGAGGTGAGATGATTCAACTTGGAAAGATCTAGCCGAGTCTCAGTCATCATCAAACTAAATGGAGTTTATGACTGGAGCATTTCTTCATTATTTGGAGGAAAGAAGAAAATGAAATTACCTTCTCACATGAAATAACGAATCATACAACCTTTTGATCCACGATTTTTTTAGAAGAAATTACGAGAGGTTCATGCTGATGCAGCTCGTTTGGGATGCATGCAAGCAAGCGGGTTGGGCAACCGGATGCTGAGGAGGGCGTACGTAGCGAAACATCAGGCTGAGACTTGAAATCGAACTCAATAGAAATTAGTGGAACGGGCCGAAGGGAGCCGCTTCAATAGAAAGAAAAAAAAAAGAACGGCTCAACAACTCATCAATCGGGCCTTCAGCTGATTAGAAGAAGACGACTTAATGGGACGGGTCGGGCCTCCGGGTACATTGGCCCATGATTTTTTAGGATCTTTCTCTGTAGAAATGGTTGGGCCTATCAAGCCCACTACCAGTTACAAGTGAAATTCCGTCTATTGATGATGACGGCCCAACATTTTAAACATAATAATTTTCTCTTTGTTTAATACCGGACGCAATCCACTTTTTCGTTTTAATGAAAAGCATAACATTTAAAGGGGCTCAGAGATTTTTCCAGGAGCATTTTCCTTGGTGGCCTCACCCGACGTAGATTACGTGATGCCGAGAATCAAATTTGAGACTTCTTTTTTTTAGACTTTAATTTTTCGACCACTGGCTTGCTTGTTGATCTTCCTTGAAGCAATACGGTGAAATCATCGGTGTGTGGTTCACTCAAGTTTAGGAAATCATCACGGCAAATCAACTAGAAATAAAATGCAAAATAGTATGAACTGTTTCAACTATTAGCGCTTGTAACCATGGGTCTCTTAAAGATCATTGGTCGTTGATTACAAGATCTAACCTCACCACATAATAGGAGCCAAAGCTCCCAGAGGGGCTTTCGCGGCCTGTTCATTTGTTATATAGGGATGGTAAACTTTACAAATGCTTTTCTTATTTTAACATGTTGGTATCCCTATTTGATACATTATATTTTTCTTATCATATACCTTCTTGATGTTTTATGTTAGAATATTTACATAATAAATCATGTTTTTATCTAATAATTTAAATTTTTAAAACACTTCATAATGATTCTAGAGAATTTCACATAGTATTAGAGCTAGTCAATCTTGAGTGTACCAAGTGCACACCCAAGTGTGTTTTTAGATCTCATCATGTAACCAACAAACTTTTGTTGCATAGTTTGTAGAACCCCCTCATAGGAGGAAGTGCTTAGTCAAATCCATCCCATGATGGTCATGCTTCGATGCCAATCATAATGGCCCCATCACCTAGTCAAGCCTTTCACGTAAGTGGCCTTCTTTTGATGCCAAACATATCTATCGCATCACTTAGTTATTATTTTCCTAAACCAATCGTATAAGCTGCGATTGCTCAGTTACTATTTTGCAAGCTAGTGACATCGGCCATTTGCTGTTTCCCCTATAATTCTTAACATTTTGCGTGTCGTTTTGAAAAGGAACACCACCACTAGACTCATTGCTCTCAAACAAGTTAAATTTGGAAGTTTTGTCATGAATAGTTGTTGGATGGCACCTCAGCTGCCACTTCTTAGTCGTTGGACATTGTTTAGACTTGTTTTCAAAGTTAAGTTAACATCTTCAATGTACCTTGAGTTTGAGAGAGATGTTAGAGATATTTAGGATGATTTTGATGGTTTTTCGCATATGCTGAAGATTATGTAAATATTGCTCTTTGATTGTATGTATCTTGATTGATATTTATCTTATTTAGTTATTCATAAAGCATTTAATTAGGCTAATGTAATTTTTGTTACGATACATTGAAATATACAAAAAATTCTCTTTTCCACTCTTCCATATTGTTCTTAACTTAGCGTTAGAATATGAGGTATTGAGTTTAAATCTTTTCAGATCTTATTTAATTCTACAATTAAATATGGCTACACTTAGTGCTAGGTCAAAAAAACCCTAATGAGCGTAAGGGAAAACGTCAAAATCAATAACATTTTAATTTAACAGTTTAAAACTTTTAAAGGAATTGGTAGTGATCTCATAAAAATTTCACATTTTACATTTAAGTGATCTCGAGATTTGGATGAAAAAGATAAAAGGATTTATTTAGGTCCAAATCCTTTCAAGCCCTTGACTCTTTCTCTTCCAAGAGAGAGAGAGTAGAGGATATGATGATTCATGATAGAAGTCAATTTCTTCAAAAGAGCTCACTGGAGATTGGTAAATGCCTGATTCTCTATCATTGTCGTTGTCATTGATAGTTTGACTCCGTATTGATTTAACATCATGAGACTCTCCTCAATAATTATTGATCCAGCGTTTATATGGACAACCCCACACCGAGAGCCGTTGTCTTTTCAACACATGATATTCTGAAACTTCATTAATTAATCGCCATATATGTTCGAATGGGTCTCACTTTTCATAAATTATCTTTCTCTTTCTGAAAGCCCAAAATGTATCTCTCTCCGCTCGCTCTCTGCAACAACAGCGACATCTCTCTTCTCCTCTTCCTCTGGCTCCTCTCTCTCACCTGCACATCCTAGAGGTTCACCAAAAAGCTCTACGCCAACTGCACTCGCTTCTCCCAGCTCGATGCCTACATCCCTGCAGGGACAAAACCTCCAATTCCTCTCTCCCTCCATCACATACATCGCCGCCCTAACGGCTGATGACGACTAGGTCTCCCCAGCCATCAACCCTGTTGACACTGGCATGATCATCTCACGGGCCTTGATGGTGCTCAACATTAACGGCTTCATTGTTGCCCTCGAGCTGCTAACCCCGGTTGTTATTCCTTTCAATGGCCATAGAGAAGTTGTCCAACTTGACGCCATGTTCTCCAATGTCAGCATCAGGTTCTTTTCTTTAAAAACCCATCCGCCATCTCCATCCGTCCAAGCCCAAACTCCGCACATCCCTATCGGCGCCACCAGCGAAGTCACCAATGCTAAGAGGGTCACATACCCAACCCTTACAAGTACAAGGAAATGACACAGCCATTCTCCTACTCGAAGGATGTAATCTCAAATAGAAACCAACATAAACGTGCTATCAAAATATATAGGGAAAAGTACCAAAAAAGTCCTAAACCTATCGCATTGGTACCAATTCAATCCTAAACTTTTCAATTGAACCAATTTAGTCCTAAAACTTTTAATATTTGTACCAATTCAGTCCATCTGGCCAATTTTGGCCAGTCGGCGCTGACGTGGACGTCGGCTAGTGACTGGACACACTAACGTGGCAATTTTTAAAATGATTTTTTAATTATTTTTTCTAATTTTTTATTTTTATTTTCGTCTTCTTCCTGGCGGTGGCTGGCAAGCCTCCGGTGAGGCTCGCTAGCCACTGGGCGAGGACCGCGAAGCCCTCGCCCGCCGTCGCGAAGCCCTTGCTTGCCGCCGGCGAGGGTTGCGGCCCTCGCCCAGCCTCTCACAAGGCCGTTGGCAAGGCGGCTTTGCCCGGATTTGGGTGAGGCCATGGCGGTCATCGCCAGGGCGGAGGCGAGGGTCGCGAAGCCCTTGCTAGCCGCTGACGAGGGTTGCGGCCCTCGCTCGGCCTCGCCCGGGGCCGCCTCGCTCGGCCTCGTCTAGGGCTGCCTTGCCCTCGGCTTAGCCGAGATCTGGGCAAGGCTAGCCTTTGCCATCGGAGCAGCTAGTGGGATTGCTTGTGGCTTTCTGCTCATGGAAGGAGAAGAAGAGCAAAAGCTGGCAGCAACGAAACGGAGGAAATCGAGGTCGGGAGAGCTGGGCTAAGCCGCGGGCGAGGCCGAGCGAGGGCGACCCTCGCCGGCAGCTGGCGAGGGCTTCGTGGCCCTCGCCTCCGCCCTAGTGATGGCCGCCATGGCCTTGCCGCCCGCAGCGAGGCTGGCTTCGCCCATATCCGGGTGAAACCGCTTTGCCGGCAGCCTTGGGAGAGGCCGGGTGAGGGCCACGACCTCGCCGGTGGCAAGTGAGGGCTTCGCGGCCCTCGCCGGCCACCTCCAGGAAGAAGACGAAAAGAAATAGAAATTAATAAAAATTAATAAAAAATTCGAAAAAAAATCATAAAAATTGCCACGTCGGCATCCATCGGCCGACGTCCACGCGGCGCCGGCTGCCAAAATTGGCCAGATGAACTGAATTGGTACCAATATTAAAAGGTTTAGGACTAAATTAGTCTAATTGAAAAGTTTACGACCGAATTGATACCAATGCAATAGGTTTTGGACTTTTTGGTACTTTTCCCAAATATATATTATCATAATGTGGCGTGTTATTACAACATCATAGTTTCTATAATCCACAAAAGAATTATACATTTCATAACTCAACTAAACTTAACAATTATCATCAAACATATATAAAACTATTTCAAACCATATCCAAAATCCAACAACAAAAAATTCTCGTCAATCTCGTTCTATTTCCGCTAACTAAGGGCATGCATGATAACCATTATGTTTCTCTATTTCTGTATTTCTCTATTATCAATAATAAGTTTAGAACACAAATTCGTTTGGTAATGCAATTTCATTTTTCTATTTCCGGAATAAAATTTTTCCTCTAGAAAGAGGCTTGGAATAAAAATCAGAAGTTAAACTTTTTAGCTTTTCTATTTTTAGAATAAAAGTGAGAAATAAAAACTCTTCTCATCGGTCACTCTCTTCATTGCCTGATGCCCACCTGCCTCCCATTGCCAAATGCCCATCCTCTAGACACCCACCGTCAATTGCTGGACGTTAGACACTTGCTGCCAGCCGCTAAACGCCATCCGTCAACCATCGATCCTTGGATGCCCATTGTTGGATGCCAGTCGCCGCCAGTCTCTCACTATCACTCAAGAATGAGAAATTTTGTATTGTTATCAAATAAATTTCTATTCCAAGAATATAAATTTTGTATGGTTTTCAAACACATTTTTTTTGCTCAGAAACTCTTTCGGAGAATAGAAGCAAAAAAAATAAAAAATCAATTTCTAGTCAGAAAATTGACTTCTTGGATAGAATGATTATCATTCACACCCTAAGAAACCTGAAAATTATGTAAGATAAATTGCATGAGTGACCACATCTCAACGAGTAGTACAAATCTCTTCTAAAAAGATTGAATAACTATTATGCACATTTATGAAACAATATCAGGATTCACGTATTCCAAATCTAGCATACAATACATGTACATGATCAAAATGAGTTACATCCCTTTAACATAACCACATACATATGTAAAATATTTCCTTAATTGATAATATCATAATAAACATTAATGGTCAAATTCATTGATTAATCTCATACTCACTGTTAAACTGTGGTTTCACTTAACACCTTGCGACAAAAGTGATCAAGATTCCCCTTAACAAGGTCTTCACCCATATTAGTTGATGACTTTACCTAAAAGGATAACCAGCAAGGAGTATGGATAGCCAAACACCTCTAATTTGGTCCACAACAATAATGAGAATCATACCATCATCCTCCAATAATTCACAAACCAAATCCAAAATCCATATTATAAATCGGAATACATTTTACCATCATTTCAAAATACATTTCATAAATCAAGTTTACAAATATATATATTTATATATATATGCGTGCGCGTGTCGAATCTTTATTACTTTTAAGGCATAAGTTTATAAATTCAAAGGAGAGATAAACACTGCTCTCAGTTAACCAAAGGCTCAAATTAGAAGTTACGCGGCTTGGAAAGCTTCAAGATCCGAGTGTTCCCAAACAGTGTTAACCGACTTGTTGAGACCTTTGAACGTGCATGACCAAAAGCCCTCTCTCAGTTTATTTTATTTATATCTTTTTACCTCTTTGCCACGACGTTCTCTCTCAATTTCAAGAACCGATTCTCCTCTATTTGCTGACGGCTGTACTTTGAAAAGGATGTTTTCTGGTCAGTTAAAGTAATTACTAGGTTTGTCCCGGTGACCACCCTGCTTATATGAGAATAGGGAGGTGGAGGGTTCGAATTTCATCTTTTTTTGAAGTTAGGGTGATGACGATTTAATTTTAAGTATGGGTTTTGAGTTTCATGCTTTGAAACGAGGTAGGGCAATTTTTGAAAGTGAGAATTAGAGTAAAAGTAGAATAGAACCAATAAAAAAAAAAGGTTCAAAGTAAGCTGATGTGCCACGACTCTAATAGATCATTAGTCAACTTTCTCCTTTTGTTTTAGTATGCAAATAGGACACGTGTCCTATTCCATGCACTAAGTTAACTTTCCATTATCGTTTTCTCTTTTGTAGAATCTAATTGTTACAGCCGGTGTTGACCAGACTGACGCTGGCCATGATAAGGTTTGGCGTCGCTCGCGAGCTGCTCACCCAGATTTTTGGATCTAGAGAACTCTAGATTTGGCCTCTCCCATCTCAGTTTCCAAACACTGAAGAAAACACTGACAAGATCTCGCCAAATGACGCCATTGACCGTTGAATGGTCGTCGAGATAATCAATTTAACTGTCGTATACATGTAAATGCTGATGGCTGAACTTTGCTACAAAGAGTCATGTCCAGGTGATTAAAGTACCAAACCCGATACCTTTACCTAGAGAGAATGACAAGTTTAAGCCTGTCATGTATAAATGCCGACATCTTCAATAACATGTGTGCGGATCAGATTCATGTATTCGCCCAATTCTTTTATACATGTAAATGCCAATGATTGAACTTTGCCATAAAGAGTCATGTCCGGGTGATTAAAGTACCAAGCTCGATACCTTCACCTAAGAAGAATGCCAAGTTTAAGCCTGTCAAATAAATCCGGTTAGATTTACTTTCAAGACATTGAGTTATGAGTCAATTAAAATATATTAATTATTCTACACCACATCAATTCTCAAATGTGAAATTTCTCTAACACAATTCACAATCCTAACAATATTTATAACTTTCTTCAAGGAGGCTAAGGAATCATTTTCAATTTTCATTGGTGCTACCACTCAATAATGGATTAATTTGCAAGATTCTCAATTAAAACTATTTTATTATATTATGATGTAAATATGAGTAGCTTAACATATTTTATTTGATATCTTTTTAATTTTCGACTCGTTTAGCTTAATGTTAAATTAAAAAATTAAAAAAACGAAGAAGAAGAAGAAGAAGAAGTCAATAAGAAGAAGAATGAAGAAGAAGAGCCCACAACACATGAATCAGTGATGGGTGCCAATCTTTCTTCAGGGTTGCTTCCTTACATTTTCCAAACTTTCGTTTTTTCCAACCAAAGAAAGGGACAAGGCAAAAGCCCAAAAAATCAACTCAAAAATCAAAAAAGTAAAAGTCTCTGGTCAAGGTTCAAGTTCAACATAGGAGAGCAGCAAGTGCTAACGAAATCCATTTTCAGAAAAAAGGTATACCATCGCTTGAGTGTTGTTTCAAACATTTTAAAGGTGGAAATGTAACATCTCTTTTTAGGAAATAATTTCTTTTAACAAATAGTTATTTCCCTGAATTAATTTTTGAGTAAAAATATATTTGGTAACTATACAAAAATTTTATTTTCAAAATAAATAAAAAAAAAGAATGCATTGGTTACGATCCATAAATTTTTATATTTTTTTCTTCTTTTTTGCCGATCCGCCAATTGTCGCCGCCCCGCCACTCGATTGTGACTACCGACGGCCGGGCACCATGATCGACAATGGTCAACGATAGTTGGCTACAAGCGATGGCGGATCCAAGGGCAATGGTAGTAAAAAAGGAAGAAGAAAAATAGACTTATTTTTAAAATAGAAAAGAAAAAAAATTATTATTTTATTAAATTATTATTATTAAAATTATTATTATTATTATTATTATTATTTTTTATTTACTTCTTTTTTTTATTTCAAATCTATTTCCTTCCACTTTTCTATTATGAAAATAGAAAAATTAGTTGACGTTATTATTCGAAATTTATTCTCTCTTTTTTTTTTTTTTGGTTTTGGGGCAAAGCAAAAGAACAAAAGAATAAGGGAACATAAATGTTCCCATGCAGCCCCTAAGAGACCATCGGTGCATAACGTTCATGTTTCCTTTCTTTTTTCAAAATAAAAATAGAATAGAAATTCGATTGTGTACATTTTATTCTTGGGTATATATTTAAAATACAATAGAGAAGTAAGGAAAAATTACTTTATTTTCGAGAACAGCTCAATAATGAAATCCAAACTAGTTTTTTTTTTCTCTTTTCTTTTCTTTCTTGTTCTCTTCCTCCTCTTCTTCCCCTAGCCGATTGGTGACTAGCCAGATGAGGTCACCCTAAGCCTCACCCAGCCGCCGTGAGATTGACGTAGCTTCACCTAGCCATGGTGAGACTCGAGGCGACCTTGCCGACTCTCGTTTGGCCAATCAGTAATCGACCATAGCCAAGGCCAGTGACTAGCTAGAGAAAGAAGAAGAAAAGAAAAGAAAAAAGAAGAAGAGAAAAGTATAACAAAATTATAAAAAAGTTAAAAGAAATTCTAAGTCATGTCCCAATCCTATAATCTGATTGTACTTCTTGAGCCCAAAAAAATTTGGAGGTAGTACCAAATGTATTTCTATTTCAAAAATATAAATTTTGTACAATTATCAAACGCATTTTTTTGGTTAGAAACTTCTCCGGTGAAAAAAGAAGAAGATTATTTCCAAATATAAATTATTCCCCATAATAGAAATGTTATCATTTGCACTCTATGATGGCCCACATTGGTCCTGAAATCACACTTCATTTGTAAATGATGCGACTGTCAAATTTAATCACGATGCACTCGACAATTTTACCAAAACTATTTTTTTTCATGGATACTTGTGTACATTTTTTTTTTTTTTTAAAGGGACTTGGATTAATATCACAAAAAAATACTAGTTTCTCATGATTTCTTCTCACTTATCTTTAAGAAATTTAGTATAAGTCGGATAACGTTTACAAAAAAATAAGAAATTCAACCGAACGGTACTAGGTTCTTATGTAATCTTTGAAATTTGTTCGCAAACTCTCGTTGGTTTGATAGCTTACATTGAATGGTTATTGTTCTTGAGCTATTCTTTCTTTTCTTTTGTTTTCTTTGATTATTTTGAAATGAAAAAGGGTGGGCTGATATAGGTCTCAAAAATCATGAATGTGAGGACTCAAATATGCGATGCATGTAATACCCACCACTCATCTAGGTTAAAACCCGTAGGGGGTTCTGCCGAGCAATAAACAAAAGCAAACCGACCCGTTTCGCTTGATTTTTTGAGCTGATAGATCTCAAGCTCCGACACTGGAAAGTCTCTCTTTAACCAGAAAAGCTCTAGACAACCTTCAATTATGCCGAGACTAACCTCATCACCTCCTCATATTCGGTTCTTCTTCCCCTTCTTCTCCTACATCCCCTGTGTCGTCTTCCTCTGCTTCCTCTCCCATGCTGCAGAGTCTCAAATCCAAGATCAAGAACTGCAAGTGCTGTCGAAGCTCAGGCAATCCTGGCAAGAACCATCGTCCCTCGACCACTGGGTGGCCTCCAATTCATCCTCCCACTGCGCATGGCCCGAGATCAAATGCCAAGAAGGCATCACCGAGCTCAATCTTGTCAACCTGAACATAAATTATTTGATCCCCCCATTCGTCTGCGACCTCAAGAATCTGACCAAGCTCGATCTCTCCTACAACAATATTCCTGGAGAGTTTCCCACTGTTCTCTACAACTGTTCCAAGCTCGTGTACCTCGACCTGTCCCAGAATTACTTCGAAGGTCCTATTCCATCCGACATCGATCGCATGGCCGATCTTCAGGTCCTGATTCTTGCCACCAACAGCTTCTCGTTTGATGTTCCGGCATCAGTAGCGAGGCTGCGGAGGCTGAGGATCCTTCACCTTTACATGTCCGAGTACAATGGCACACATCCTGAAGAGATTTTTGGCCTCTCTGATCTCGAAGAACTGAGGCTCGAGTATAACAACAAGTTCGTGCCATCACAGCTACCGCAGAACTTCACTGTCCTGAAGAAGCTGCGGTTCTTCTCAATGGCGCAGACGAACCTTTATGGTGGAATCACAAAGACGGTCAGCGATATGGAGGCTCTCGAGCTGTTGGATTTGGGGATGAATCCACTGACAGGAGAGATCCCGGGCAGCATTTTTGCTCTGAGGAACTTGAGTGAGTTGTACGTGTACGAGACTAATGTGTCCAAGTCGATCCCTCAGGCAGTCAGTGCTGCCAACCTGAGCGTGATTGATCTGTCTTTAAATAATTTGACGGGGAATATACCTGAAGTTTTTGGACAGCTCAAGAATCTGTACACCTTGAATTTAGAGTTCAATCAATTGTCTGGCGGAATCCCGGAAGGTATCGCGAGTCTTCCCGCTTTGTCTGATATCAGGCTGTCCAACAACAATATATCGGGCACGATCCCCCCGGACTTCGGTAAGTTTTCCCCGCTCAGAAGATTCGAAGTGGCCTTCAACAACTTGACCGGTGCATTTCCAGAACAACTGTGCCATGGGGGCACCCTGTTTGGGTTGGCCGCCATGGACAACAATCTCAGCGGGGAGTTGCCGGAGTCACTTGGAAATTGCAGTACTTTGCTCTTAGTTATGTTGAACAACAATGGGTTCACAGGCAATGTGCCTGGAGGACTCTGGATGTCGCGGAGCTTGACGGGTTTGCTCTTGAGTGGTAATGGATTAACTGGCGAGCTTCCCAAGGAGCTGTCCCCAAACCTCACTCGGATCGATCTGAGCAACAACAAATTCTACGGCAAGATTCCGAGCACGGTGTCTTCGTGGAGGAACTTGGTGGTGTTCGATGCTAGTAATAACCTCCTCAGTGGCACGGTTCCGGCTGAATTGACCGTGCTTCCTTCTCTGACGGCACTTTGGCTCGGTCAGAACAAGCTCTCCGGGAATCTTCCCGCAGACATCATTTCATGGAAATCCTTGACCACTCTGAATCTTAGTCACAATAAGATCTCGGGACCTATTCCCAGCAAAATCGGTCTTCTGCCTGTGCTCACGCAGTTGGACCTGTCTGACAACCAACTGTCCGGCCCGATTCCTCCTGAATTCGGCCAACTGAATCTGAACCGTCTGAATTTATCATCCAATCGCTTCAGCGGACGAATCCCACCCTTGTTCGACAATAAAGCATATGACACCAGTTTCCTGAACAACGCGGGGCTCTGTGCATCCAATTCGTTCATGAGGATCAATGTCTGCAACGCCCAATCCCAGAGATCGAGCAAGATCAATCTCACCTTGATCGTGATCTTGGCCATTGCAGCGCGGATGTGCATTTTGTTGGCGGTGCTATTCATGATCACAGCTTCCAGAAAGAACAGGGGCCCGTTCAATTCAACTCCGAAACTGACTCCATTCCAAAGTTTGAATTTTACAGAATCGAATATTCTGTCGGGATTGAAGAAGCCTAATGTGATTGGAAGTGGTGGATCAGGAAAAGTACATCGCATTGTCGTGAATCCTTCTGGTGACACCGTTGCCGTGAAAAGGATTTTGAATAACTGAAAATTAGATGAGAAGCTGGAGAAGCAATTCGTAGCAGAAGTGGAGATACTTGGGAACATTAAGCATCTGCACATTGTCAAATTGTTGTGCTCTATTTCTTGCGTGAACTCAAAACTCCTGGTGTACGATTACATGGAAAATAGCAGCTTGGACCATTGGCTTCACAAGAAGAAAAGATTGTTGCCCGTCTCGGGTGTTGCCAACAATATGATCTTGGATTGGCCCAAAAGGTTGCAGATTGCGCTAGGAGCAGCTGAAGGACTTTGCTATATGCATCATGGTTGTTCATCGCCCATCATCCACCGAGACGTGAAATCGAGCAACATTCTCTTAGACTCAGAGTTCAAAGCAAAAATTGCTGACTTCGGCCTTGCAGGGATGTTGCCCAAGCCAGGAGAAGCTGTTTCCATGACAGTTGTTGCTGGTTCTTTCGGCTATTTGGCACCAAGTTTGTCCATTTCCTTAACATGAGTTCATTTCAGCTATGCCAGTTCGCCTTCCTCATACTTGACATATCCTACCAGCAAGAATATTTAGTTTTGTCTTGCGTTTTTTTTTTCTGTTGAACGACAGAGTATAATCATACGAAAAGAGTTAATGAGAAGATCGATGTTTATAGCTTTGGGGTCGTTCTCTTGGAACTGACCACCGGAAGGGAGCCTTGCGAGGGGAACGAAGACATGGGCCTTGCTGATTGGGCATGGTTTCACTTTAATTTTGGCAAGCCGATATCTGATGTGATAGATGAGGAGATCAGGGACAACTCGTACCTAGATCAGATAAGTAATGTCTTTAAGCTGGGAATCTTTTGCACTGCCAGGCTGCCTTCCACGAGGCCTACAATGAAGGAGGTAGTGCAAATGCTGCTTAAATGTAGCGATCCGCATTATGACGTTGAAAAGAAATTCCAACACAAGTTAGATGCTGCCCCGCTCCTCGGAAATTCTAAGTAAGAGGAAATGCCACGCAGCGATTTTCATGTTCTTGAGTGCAACACTTACTGACTGTTGGCACTGAGAACAGCTGCAGAAGCTTTGTGAATGGATTTGGACTCCCAACTTTTGCAAATATATTTTCTGATTTTGCTAATGCAAGTAGATGACTTTATAAAGTCAAATTGTCCATCTTAGGTTTTGGATGTTATCACGAATGTAGTTATATGAAGAAGGTGAAAGCAAGGATAAAGGTGTGACTGAAGGATCCAAGGTTCAGGAAGCTTTGTATTCGGGATTCGGTTCTCATTAGTCGATGTCCCACTCCTCTCTGTGAGCTTAAGAAAAGCGCATATGAATTCTAAATCTTAATCTAGTCTTCTGGGTTGACAGGATGAACTCTTTATATTTCAGATTGTTTTCTTGTCTAACTTCGATTTGATTATACGTGAAAAAATGACACGAAAGACAGCCAGCGAAAGAAGTGACATGAATTCGAATGGATCAAAGTATAGAAGGAAACTACAATTTTTGGACACTCATATGGAGAACTTGAGATGATCATTGTCGAGTAGATTTAATCATTTTGTTACTAGTGAGCATGCGCTGAATGATCAATATCTTATCATAGCTTCAACTAAGTAAAATATAGTTAAGCCTCGTCATCTACTAACTAAATTTAATTGATTCAAGCATTTCTTCTTTCCTTGGAGAAAAGAAAAGATTGTATCACTTCTACACATCAGATGACAAATTATGACCTTGTCCCCTTTTGATCTCTAAAATGAAATTATGAGATTGATACCAATGCAACTCAGCTGAAATGTGCATAAATACGGATGCCGAGGAGGGCCTAGATAGTGAAACACTAGGCCGAGACATGATTTGGAACTTGATAAGAACAGGCCACCACGAGTGATCAATACGCTCGACTAGAAGAAAATGGTACAACTCCTCATCAATAGGGCTTTCTAATGATGGATTAATGGGCCAGGCCGGCCTTCAGGTTACACTGGCTCATAATCTTTAGGATTTTCCCTTGCTAGTTGATTTGGCCTATCCACCCCCTACCACTTACTAGTAAAAGGCCCCCACGGAAAATTGACGGTCAAACATTTTAAACATCATTGCCCCTTTTTAGACATTTAAGGTAGTGTTTGTTTGTGTTACCCGTTTCTATTTTTGAACAAAAATTCTGTTTTTTTGTTCCTAGGAACAAAAAAAGAACAGAAACGCGTTTGTTTGCGTTTTTGTTCCAAATCTGTTTTTTTGGTTCTTAGGAACAAAAAAGAACAGAAACAAGAAACAAAAAAAAAAAGAACAGAAACAAGAAAAAAAAAATTTTCTGGAACAATTTTTAAGAACAAATTTTCTCTCTCATTTTTTTTTTCTTCCTTGTGGCCGGTTGCCGGCCTAGGCCATGGCCGGCAACCGGCCGACGAGGGTCGGTGGCCTTGCCCAACCATGGCGAGGCTCGCGTCGGTGCGAGGCTTGGCTCGCCTTGGCCGGGCCGGCTTAGGCTTGCCCGGATCTCGGCGTCGCCGAGCTCACTCCAACAAGGCGAGGTCCGGCCCTCGTAGGCCGGCCGCCCGGCCATGGCCGAGGTTGGTGACTGGCCACAAGGAAGAAAAAAGAAAAGAAAAAGAAAGAAAAAAATGAAAAATAAAATAAAAATATTAAAAAATTAAAAGAAACAAAAAAGAACACAAGTTTACCAAACATGTTTATGTTCTTTGTTTTATTCCAGAAACAAGTTTACCAAACGCGTTCTTCTAGTAAAAAATTGTTCCGGAACAGAAATAATTTTTTCTATTTTTGTTTCCTGGAACAAAAAAAAAAAAAACACAAACACAAACAAACGCACCTTAAAGGGGCCAAAGAGATTCTGCCGGGGGCATTTTCCTTGGTGGCCTTGCTTGAAGTAGAGTACATGAGGTTGGAATATCAAACTTGAGACTTCATACTTCTCATGACGTAAATTCTCAATCATTGGCTTGCTCGTTGATCTCTTTGAATCGATATAGTGAAATTGCCATCATGTAGTTCACTTAACCTGAATGAAACTAGGATGATATTAATGTACTTGAGTAAGATAGGGTTCATGTGCTATTCGCCCATTGAATCCAAGACAAATACAAATTGAGATAAACAATTTCAACCATTGAATCCATCCAAGTGTAAGTTGTTCGAATATTCAAGATCTTGATCTCTCTCCTTTCAAAGAATAGAGATGTCAATACAACCACATGTTAAACGGGAAAATTATTCAAAAAATTCTAAATTTATTGTGCTTTTGCTAATTCGGTCTTAAACCTTTTTAATTTTCTCAATTCACAGTTGAATCCATTTAGATAATTTTGGCCAAAAATTGTTAGCGTTAATGGGCAGCATTGATATGGATATTTTTAAATAATATTTTGAAATTTTTATGGTTTTTTTCCTTTTCTTTGCTTTTTTTTTTTTTTTTTTTGTGATTTTTGGAGCTAGGGTCGTGATGGTTGTTGGCCGACCCTCCAGTCACGAGCAAGGGCATTGTGGCCCTCGCCTAGAGTTGGTGAGGTGAGGATTGGCCGGGCCTCGTTTGCAGCTAGCAAGAGTTGACCGGCCACCTTTCTCAGCCCTAACTCCAAAATAGAAAAAAAAAAAAAAAGAAAAAAAAACCATTAGAAATTCATAATACTATTAAAATATATTCATGTTAGTGTGGATAGTGTCACGTAAGATGGTTGGCATCCACACGATTGACGTCCACGTTAGTGAATTCCGATTAAAATTAGCTAGATTAACTCAATTGACAAAATATGAAAATGTTTAGGATTGGATAAGGAAAATTGAAAAATTTACGACTGAATTGGTAAAAGTGTAAAAATAGGTTTAAGATTTTTTGGATAATTCTTCTTCCGGTCTAAGGGGGAGAGATATGATGGTGCCCGACAGGACAAAGACTAATCGACGTTGACTTCTTGATTTCCTACTTAAATCTGGGTAAGAAGACAAATGTAGACTTCTTATTTTTTAGTTTCTCCTGATTAGACGTAAGTCCATCAACTGGCGAAGGCGACCATTTTACAATACCACTCATGATGTCAGGGCTGGGAAATTGATTAACCATTTCTGTTACGAACACACCTCGACACGACATGAAAGTAAAGAAAACAACAAACGGATATAGACGGCTTGATCATTGAAAGAGTAGCTCGATGGTAAATAAAATGATTAAACTCGTTTGAGCTCTACCAATTGTGATAGGAAAGATGCTAACATTGTTGCATCTCACATGTGCCAGAGCTCACTGAGTGTGAGTTACATAATCTAACGTTCACACAATATTACGAAAAATTTCAAACTAATACACCTATTTATTCCAAATTAATTTTTTGATTACCAAAAATCTCAAACTGGTACACTTTTGACAATTTTACCCCAAATTAATTTTTAGACCACTAAAAAGTTCAAATTGATATATTTATGACAAATTTACTATCAATTAATTTCTGTTCAATTAGATTAATATCGCATAAAACTACAAACCGGTACATATATAATAAATAGAAGGTAAAACCCTAAATTGATATATCCATTAATTATTACATGTCATCCAACTTAGAAATTTGATAATAAAATTCAATGAAGACTAGCTGACGATAAATTTGTCGTAAGTATGTCAGTTTGGAGTTTTTTGTGGTACTTTTTATTTTTATTTTTAACTATAGCACCCACTACCATCTTAAATTGACCACACTATCCCTTACAAATCCTACTTTTGATTCAAGATTATTTCTTACCTTATTTTTCTTCTTTTTGCTTGGTTTCATTTTTACTAAAACACAAAGTTACTCTTATGTCTTACCCTCTCAATTAACTTGAATCTTTTTTTTTTTTTTGGTAGGTCCTACTCTATTCCCACTATGACTTTCACTTTCAGACTTTTGCCCTACCTCATCGCAGGACGTGGGAGTCGAAACCCACTCCTAAAACTACATCGTCCTCACCCCAACCCTTCCTAAAAAGGTGGGGATTCGAACCCCCCACCTCCCCTTTCCATGTTGGAAGGGTATTGGGGCAAACTCCAATGGTCAATTAACTTGAATCTCACTTCAGCATGTTTTTGGAACTTAAAAATTTTCAATTACAAATCTGCCACACAACAAAGACTAAGCTCAAATAGGAGGTCCACTCTTCATTTAAGATTATTTATTGCCTTTTTTTTTTTTTTTCATTTGGGATGAAACTAGTGTCATTGCTTCCCAAAAAAAGTAGTTCATTTGGCAAATAAAAATTTTCATAACAAATTTTAAGACTTTTAGTATACTTATCTCTTTTAGGTATGTGATTCTCCATATTTAAGGGGTTAAGTTACTAACAATTAGAATTTGGATTGGATGGGGCATGAATTAGGTCCAAGTTAAATTCGGTATATGTCGCTAAAATTTTATAATGTAAAATATGTGTCATTTTTAGTCGGACTCATTTTTAACCCATCCAAACCAACCCTATCCACCTATTTGATAAGTCTAAACATTATGCACCCAAGAAAATAAAATTGGGGGAAGAAAAGCATAAGCAGAACATAGTCTACTTTGATTAATGACTTCGTTTTGCCGCCGTGGAGCAATACATACTCCCAACTTATGTGAAACTTCCTCAACGTACCTACATGAAGACAAGCGTCATATGTTTTGTCTAACCATGTAGTAGTGACCCATACCTAAGATTAGTTTCTGAATGTATGCTATATATATAGAATATATGAGAGATGGCTATGTAAATTTGAGCTAGATAGAGAACAATTTTGTGCACTTTGCCCAGAAGGTGTTGAACAAACCTGTATTTATTGAAGAAAAAAAAATCAAAGATGAAGAGTACGCACTCCTGTTACTTAGACTACAAAGAAAATAGTCATGTCTGCAATGAGAGATGCTGCCTAGGAATGTCGGTTAATATAACTATTGAATGTCTAATCTTTTGCCACATTTGTATCTCGGTGAAAATGGCAAATCCATTGATTGCTTCCAAGAAAACTCCTTCACTCAAATACTTTCTAGAATGAAAAATATTTGGGTAACAATCTTTAATCTACTTGTGAAAATAATAATCTGTTTTAGATCACAAAAAATCAAATAACAAAAATTTATAAAACATTGTGAAGTCCATTTCTTTAAAAATTTGTGACTCATAATAAGCTGTTATTCTCACAATAGCTTAAAGATTGTTGTGCTAGCAAAGCTCTTCTAGAATTGCTATCAAATGATGCTAACACAGAAGGAACCAAGAAATAAGACCTTTTTTTTTTTTTTTTTAATGGCATTGAGTGTTGAGAACAGTAAGCATCATCTCACGCATCCGCAACACTGTTTACAACAACTTTGGTCCACATTGGACATGGATAAGGCAAAATCGCACACCTGTAACGACGCAATCGGTCACTTCAAAATGATTAGCAGTTCAAGGGACTTTCAAGGATTTTCTTCAATAAACCGAAACGCAGGTGATTCACAGTAATGACTTGCCGATGCACCATTATTGCCTATGAAGTGCAAGATAATTTTTCCCTGAACCATCTATCATTGATGATTTCTGATGAAAACATCCATAAATTAAAACCCCTGAGAAGTTCCCGCTATAGTAGTAGCCCGTTTTATTGGCAGCAATAAAGGGCTAAAAGGGAGCTTTGTAAAGAGTCCTTATGGGAGACTGATCCCTCATTTATTCATATTGCTAGAGAAATGAACTTAATACATTTGCGTCTGTTCTTCCTCGGATACTGAAGCCATCTAGGCTAAAGTTATTGGATTCGTTGCTCCTCTAGACTACTTACAAGTACCCCGCCTTGAAGTATGATACAAAGAGACCCAAAAGATATCCCGAGAAAAGGGTGGGAAATTATACGAAATTTGAAAAAACTGGCAAACTCTCGTCAAACCGAGATACTTCAGGGTCACACTATCTCGAGGTATTGTGAATGAGAGGCCACAAGAAGGGCAGCTCCGATGCCTGAGCTGTCATTCCAAAGCACAATCACCGTATTCTCAGCAACTTCAGGTCCCCGCAACTAATTGAGAGTGGCCTCCACGTAGATCCGGAATTTGGTGTAGTGCTCGAACAGACCTCCATCCAAAGCTGTAGCTAATCTCTGCTTCTCCCCGTCCCTAAGGGTATCTCTTCCTAGCTTCTTCAGGATGCTGAATATCCTGGCAGGAGCAAGACGAGCACCTCACGTGGCGACTATGTCGCATAGGTCGACTCCAACCACCCTCCTCCACTCCTCTCCTCCTTCTCCTGCTGCTGCTGCTGCTGCTGCTCTCACCACCACCACACCGGCCACCACAATGGCACACACGATGATCACCGACTTCTTGCTCATCTCCCACCGCTGCCACCAACTCCACAGCACACAGACCCCAAGCAAGTTAGGATTCGGCTTTCCTCGCAAGCTTGGTCCTTTACTATATTCTCCCACTCCTCAACAATCCTGAAATTTTCCGGGAGAACCAAACAGAAGGAAAGAGCTTGAATTCGAGCGAGCGCCAATGGAAGGTTAGTCTCCCTCTCTCCGGGCGTGCCTAGATAAGTCTCTTTTCTGATACAGCAGATGCAAGTAGATGATTTTATAAAGACGGATTATCCGTTTGGCGTTTTGGGTTTTGGACTTTATCATGAATGTGATCATTTGAAAAGTGTTAAATTAATGTCTCGAGTTTGAATTCGGATAATGATTTGTTACCGAATTTATTGATAAAAATTTCCCAAGTAACAAAAAAGTTTCGCTAGACTCTTGAAGATTTTCAAAAGAGGAAATAAAGATAAAATAAATGTTTCCTCTTTGGGCACACGCATATAAAAGGGAAAAGAAACCCCACGTGGAAGAGTGGCTGCTGAAACCCTATAAGAGAATATAAAAGAGGAGCTGCTCAACGTCCGCCGAAGCCCTACGTATGTGAGAAGATGTCCACACCGCTTGAAGAAGATCCGCAAGATCTTGAAGTCTCGCGAAGCCGTACGTAGAGAGTTTTGTTGCGCGATAATTTTGTGCCGTGAGTTTATTCCCAAGTGAGTTGTTTATTTATAAACACTTTGGGTTTTGGTTAAATCTAGGTGTGGGAAACACTTGAGCGATTGAGCGATTGTAAACTTTGATACTTCGATTATAGTGAATTATTTGCTGCTGGCTCTTCCCGTGGATGTAGGTACCGATACTCGAACCGAACTACGTAAATTTCTGGTATCTTTATTTTTTCTCGTTTATTTCTCTAGTGATTTCGCATTGACGTAAATTGCAAGATTCTGTCGTTTCCGCATATTATATCCCAACAAGAAGGTTGGGAATAAGGGCTAGGGTTGGTGAAGACTTGGCCTTTTGTATTCCGGATTTAGTTCTTTTAGGACTTCGGCGATGACATGTCCGATTGTGGCCATTGGCGGCCTCGAGAAGATGTAATTCTCAGTGCTTACTCGGTGCTCAGCTTTATTTTTCACTCTAGTCAATATAGTTTTGCTAAGTCATGTCAAGCTTGAACTCGGATTTATTGAAATATGCCCGACGTCGGCTTACCTCAACTCCATCGTTCTTATTTGAGGTCAATTCAATTTTTTTTTTTTTTTGAAATTATGATTGTAACGACTTGAGCCTCATTGTGTAATATTGTCCACTTTGGACACTGAATCTTCACAGCTTTAAAACGCGTTATGCAGGGGTAGAGGGCCATCCCTCGGGCTTTCTCTCTCCCAAGCCATAATATTGTTCGCTTTGGAGGCATGGCCCACCGGCCCGTCCTCCCTTACGGCTTTGTTTTCAACGCAGCGGAAGCGTATGTGAAATGCGTTATACAGATTAGAGGGCCCCCCTAAGCGACGTGGGACTAGAGAGGGAGCATATTGTCTGCTTCACAGATTAGAGGGCCCCCTAAGCGACGTGGGACTAGAGAGGGAGCATATTGTCTGCTTTATACAGATTAGAGGGCCCCCCTAAGCGACGTGGGACTAGAGAGGGAGCATATTGTCTGCTTCACAGATTAGAGGGCCCCCTAAAAGACGTGGGACTAGAGAGGGAGCATATTGTCTGCTTTGGATACTGAGTCCTCACGGCTTTAAAACGTGTTATGCAGGGGCAGAGGGCCATCCCTTGGGCCTTCCCTCTCCCAAGCCATAATATTGTCTGATTTGGAGGCACGGCCCACCGGCCCGTCTCCCCTCATGACTTTATTTTCAGCATAGTAGAAGCGTATGTGAAACGCGTTACATAGATTAAAGGGATCAAGTCTTTATAAACTAACCCAGGACTCCCACCCTAAGCGATGTGGGATTAGAGAGGGACCCCTTCCCCTTTCCTGCACACATCTGAGGACCGAGGCATAGACGCACCGCCATCCCTCCTCCCCGCGCACCGTCGCTTAGGCTGTCACAATGATGGTAAGATTTGAACTCGAACTTGAAATCGAAGTTCCAAACCATCAGTCAAGTAAATACCGGTGCATAATCACCATGCTTACAATTTTGTTTTTACTAGACGATTACAGATTAAAAAAGTCGATAAGTCCATTGAAGTCCAAAGTTGTACTTTTCGATATCAAACTCAATTGCACCTTTGAAAAATAATTCAGTTGTCCTCAATAATCGTGACCTAGATCCTTAGGTGTCAAATGTACAAACCGGGCATATTTGGACAAATTATTTTATTTCATGCTTTTTGGATACTTTCAATCTACGATAATTCATTTCCAATAAGCCGTAAGATCATGTGGGTCTCATATGAATTTGCTCATGTGACGTGTGGGCTAAAGTAGATCGAGAGTATCTAATGGTTTTTCATTTTTTTCCTATTTCAATCCATCCAATTAGGCTTATTATATTCTAATTTTTTTTATCAAAAGAAAATAATTTGATGTTTTCTAAATAATATGCTTGCTGTGATAAGGTTCTCTAGTCATGCTGTTCAACCTTGACCCCTGCTTGGTTTGCTGAGGACCGATCATACTTTGACGAAAGCTCATAATATTCAATAACACCCGTAACTAAACAAGTGTTTTTAGAGGTAGATAACTTGCTCATTTGAAATCCAATAAAAAGAAATTTATCTTGCGCTATGGCATCTGTACGAGAAATCATTGCTTGGTTAAAATGCAGCATCAATGAGATTCCGATTTAAAAAATCTTTGCTCATAGATAACGAACGGCCGAGATCTATCCTTTTATGATCGCATCTGCCAACCCGAGACAGTAGAAGCACCTGGGTGATTTGTTTGGTTTTTGTAAACTTTCTGTGTCTCCCAGCGAGTTGGCTAATCCCCAGAATTCGCATTAACCAAAACAAGCTGAGAACATTCTCCTGCATTGTAAGTCTGCAACTTGAGCTGTTCTTGAGCCTGTTTAGGACTCTGTGCAGAGTCCACCGTCTGTGCCGAGCAATGGAAATTTTTGTTAGGTTCAATTCAATCGCAATGCTTCTATGCAGTGCGAAAAGGTTGCTTTTGGTCCACCGTTCATGGAAATCGATATTTGTCCTCTGTCAAATTTGCAGCTGAAGAACGAAAGATCTTTATCTCTTCTCATGCGTCTCGTCCATCGGCGTGCCACTTCTCTCCGCGGGCTTAGAAAAAGCCCACATCAGATCCCAAGATTGTACTAGCTGCTCCCTGAAAGGCACCGATTCCCACGGGTTCTTATATATTTGGGGAGAAGTACACTTATGGTCCTATAAGTTGTGTACGGCGCTCACTTTGGTTCCAAAAGTTTCCATTGGATCACTTAAGTGCCAAATCGGAGGAAAAACGATTACTTTGGTACCACCGGCGAGAAATTCCGGCCAAAATAATTATGTGACATTTATATTTAAAAAAAAAAATCGATGTAGCTTAAGATTGTCCACGGTGGATAGCATAAAACGACGCCGTTTTCTTTTCTTCGTAAGAAACGACGTCGTTTCTTGCCATCCACCGTGGATTCATATAAGAAACGACGC
Organism: Eucalyptus decipiens; assembly: GCA_014182575.1. NCBI lineage: Eukaryota > Viridiplantae > Streptophyta > Magnoliopsida > Myrtales > Myrtaceae > Eucalyptus > Eucalyptus decipiens. The sequence goes on along the minus strand of CM024611.1, from coordinate 12,207,358 downwards.
TGCCTTGCTCCATAGCAAAAAATGATGTCGTTGAAGAGGGAGTAAAATAGGGTTCGTATACAGTTCTCCTCGACGCCGGCCATAGATTGCTCACCCACCGTCGTTCACCCATCGCCATTTGCTCGCCCGCCATCGCTCGCCCGCTGTCGCTTGGCCATCGTTGTAGTTGCTCCGTCGTTCATGATCGTTCAGGTTTGTCATGTTCTCTACGTGGATCAATTTTGCGAAAAATTTAGGGTTCCGACGGGCAAGTTAAGGCACGGAGGGCAAATTGAGGGCTCGGCTTAGGGGGAAAGTAGTGAGAAAAGTGGTGGAGATGTCACTTTTATGGGGACGGAATAGAAAAATTGATTCTTCCATCGTTCGTTCGCTTCGTTGTGGAGACCGAATAGAAAAACAGGTGCGGAGGGGCTTGACTCGGATGGAAACAGTGGTGGGACCGAATTTGTTTGTTTAATTAATTAGACTACTTTTGTGGGGGACCGAATGTGAATGTGATTAAATTGAAAAATGGGTGGTGGGGACCTCACTTTGTTTATTTAATTCGGTTTCTTTTGTTTATGTAAATGCACCGAATTGGGGAGATTTTAGTCGCATTTGTTCCTTGACAACAAAATGACAAGGACCTGCATGTGAAGTTGCCGATTCTGTCATGTGTTTCCAACAAAACGACAATGACTCTTTTTCTTTTTTTTTCATTGGGTGCGGCATTGACATGGATGCAAATTAGGTAGGCGTCATTGTTTGCTATGGTGGAGAGTTTGTTATTGGCATTGAAGATTGGGAATATAGTGGTGGAAATGAAGGTACTATTTATGTCAATGTTTGGAAGCCATCATATATTGATTTTATGAGGGATTTGGTATATTTTTTACGATGCAAAGTGCAAAAACTACATTACTGTGTTCCTGGGAAAGAATTGAAGGATGAGTTGAGATTTTTTAATGACAATAATAGTATTAAGGATATCATTTACCATTATCTTCACGGTGAAGAAGCTAAGGTATATGTTGAGTATTATAGTGAGGATGAGGATGAGAATGAGGATGAGGATGGGGATGAGCAGACCACCACTGAAGGAGGAGAAGTAAGGGATCCTGTTCAAGCAAGTAATCAGGTTGGGGATGAGTTTAGGTTAGATGGAGGGCAAAATGAGAGGGAGATAAGTCATATTGATAAAGATGAACAAAGAGGGAGATGTCCTGAAATCTTGGGTGAAGATTTGGGTGAAGATGTGGGCAATGAAGACTTCATTGGATTAGAATGGGAAATTGCTTTATCTAGTGAATCGGAAGATGAATGTTTGGCTTTAGTAAATTTCCCAAGTCACGAAGATGATGATGAACTCGCACAGTCAAGACAAAAGCAAAGGAAATTTCTGAGAAAAAAAACTTGCAGCTTCAGCAAAAAGGCCCGAGCCAGTAAATAGGGATGGAGATCCAGCTGAGGGTAATAGAAGTGAAGATGAAGAAAGCTGTGGCGATGAAGTTGTTGGTTCGGAAAATGAGCTTGACAATGATGATGAAGAATCTGCTTCTCGAAGAAAAGTAAGTACCCTTACTATGATTCGACTGTTGATAAACCTATTTTGTCAGTGGGCATGAGATTTGATGATGCCAAACAATTCAAGGAAGCTGTTGTGAAGAACTCAATTGGTGACCAGAGGAGCGTTAAATTCATTAGAAACACGAAGGAGTTCGTGAGAGCTAAATGCTCACAACCTAATTGTTCGTAGAAGCTCTATCCGCGCTTAGTAAGAATGGAGCCGAGGACACCGGAGTGCCATAACTTGGCACGCCGGACACTTAAGTGCCATAACTTCAAAATGGTTCACTTAAGTGCCATCATCGGAGTAAAATGGGACACTTAAGTGCCACTCCGGCGAAAATTCGGCCAAATGGCTGACGTAGCAATTTTCCGGCGAGTTTAGTCTAAAACGGCGTCGTTTTGCACACCGATGTGGCGGAGAAAACGCAAAAACGACGCCGTTTCGTGTCTACGTGTAAATAATAATATAAAAATTAATTAAATTATAAAATATTCAAAAATTAAAAAAATAAGAAAAATTAAAAATATTTAAAAATTAAGAAAAATTTAAAAGTTTTAAAAATTAAGAAACATTTAAAAGTTTGAAAAATTAAGAAAAATTTAAAAGTTTTAAAAAATTAAGAAAAATTTAAAAGTTTGAAAAAAATTAAGAAAAATTTAAAAGTTTGAAAAAATTAAGAAAAATTTAAAAGTTTTAAAAATTAAGAAAATTAAAAAAAGCGGGGGGGAGGAGGTCGAACGGGCGGCTGAGGGCCGAGCCCTCACCGTCGCCGCCTCCCGCCGTCGCCGGAAGGGCCGGCGATGGAGGGGGAGGGTCGGCCGGGTTGCCGCCCTCGGCCGACCGACGGCGAGGGCCGCGACCCTCGCCCTGCATTTGGGCGAGGGCTCGCGGCCCTCGCCGCCCGTTGGCCGGGCCTCGCCGGCCCCCCGGCTGCCCGGTGACCCCGACCGACCCTCCCCACTCCGTCGCCGGGCCCTTCCCGGCGGCGGCGGGAGGCGGCGAGGGCCCGCGAGCCCTCGCCGAGAGACGGGCGAGGTTGGCCGACCGGCGGCGAGGGCCGCGAGCCCTCGTCTGGTCGGCCGGCGGGGGCGACCCCGGCAGACCCTCCCCCTCCGTCGTCGGCCCTTCCCGGCGACGGCAGGGAGGCGGCGCGGCGAGGGCTCACCCTCGCCCGCCCGTTCGACCTCCTCCCCCTTTTTTTTTTAAATTAATTTTTTAATTTTTTAGAATTAAAATTTTTAAAATTTTCTTATTTTTTAAATTTTTTAAATTTTTTAAAATTTTTTTAAAATTTTTTATAATTAAAATTTTAAAATTTTCTTATTTTTTTAATTTTTAAATTTTTTAAAAATAAATTTTTTAAATTTTCTTTTTTTTTTTAAATTTTTTAAATTTTTTAAATTTTCTTTTTAAATATTTTTTATTTATTTTTTATGCTGATTTGAGCTCCGGCGAGCCACGTAGGCAAAAAATAATAATAAAATATTGCCACGTAGGATTTCCGGCATGGGTCGCCGGAGGTGGCACTTAAGTGTCCCACTAAAAAAAAAGTGGCACTTAAATGTACTGTTTGGAAGTTATGGCACTTAAGTGTCCCGGCGTGCCAAGTTATAGCACTTGCGCTGTACTTCTGCCATAAGAATGGGTCATTCCAGATTAGATTCTTTCAGGAGGAGCATACTTATCCAATTATCTTTAACAATAAAAAGTAACAAGTGTGTGGTTATCAAAGTATTTTTTCAATACTATCAAAGCAATGCCCGAGATCAAGAGTCCTCAATTTCAACAGTTAGTGAAGGAGTAAGTGGGGGTTAATGTGTCGAGGAATCAATATAAGAGAGCGAAGATGAGGGTGATGAAGATATTGATGAGTGGGTATAAGGAAGAATATGTGCAGGTATGAGATTATGCTGGTAAATGTATGTTTCAAAACCCATCTAGTAGGGTATATGTAAAGGTTGTGGAGAGGCCACTCCCTGATCTTGGGCCTAGATTTGATAGATTTTATGTCTGTTTTGATGCATGTAAACGGGGCTTCTTGGCTGGTTGTAGAAGAGTTATAGGATTGGATGGATGCTTTCTAAAGGGTTTATGCAAGGGGGAGTTGTTGGCTGCTGTGGGGAGAGATGCCAATAATCAAATATTCCCGATAGCTTGGGCGGTGGTAAAGATAGAGAACAAGGATATTTGGTCCTGGTTCCTAAAAAATTTAATGGCTGACCTTGAGATAACCGATGGGAGAGGATGGGCATTCATGAGCGACCAACAGAAGGTAATTTCATTGTCAATTAATTCACTCCCTTTTAATATTAGTTACTTGCATATTTTTCTTGACTTGTATTTATTGGTTTGAATTTTTGTAGGGACTTATTCCTGCATTGGCTGAATTGATGCCACATGCTGAGCATAGAATGTGCGCGAGACACATATATGCAAACTGGTCAAGGAACTTCAAAGGAGATAGGCTGCAGAAGCAATTCTGGCAGATAGCAAAGAGTACGAATATGGCTGATTTCAGATTAGCCAAACAAGGATTGTTGCAGCTGACAAAGGAATGTTTTGATGCACTCTTCCAGACAGAAGCTAAGCACTGGTGTGGGGCCTTCTTCAGCGAAGAGTTCAAATGCGATATCATTGATAACAACCTCAGTGAAGCTTTCAATGGTAGAATTTTAGAGGCCAGGTGCAAACCAATCATCAACATGCTTGATGATATTCGAGTTATGGTTATGACTAGACTGCATAGGCAAAGAGATGAGGCTATAAAATTGAGTAGAGACTGTGGTCCTAGGATTGTGAAGAGATTGGATGCAAATATTGCTACTAGTAGGTTCTGCCATCCAGTTTGGAATGGAGATAATGGATATGAGATTATTCAAAATCAGGATAAGTATGTTGTCAACTTGGATAGAAGAAAGTGTTCATGCCGAGCTTGGCAACTGAATGGAATTCCCTGTACCCATGCCATTTGTGCTATTCAGATGAAGCAAGAAAACCCAGATCATTACCTACATGATTGGTACAAAAAAAGCTCATATCTTGCTTCATATCAATTCATGATGCAGCCTATCAGAAGTAGCAAATTTTGGGAGCCAACAAATCATGAAAGCCCTCTACCTTTATCACTGAAGAAGCAAATAGGAAGGCCAAAAAAGAGACGAAGAATGCAGCAGGAAGTGGCATCAAGTCAAAGGATGAGTAGGACTAGATCAAAGATGAAATGCTCCTATTGCCGCAAGGAAAGGCACAATAAGAAAGGTTGTGAGCTGAAAAAGCAGCATCAACAGCAAGATGTAATGGATGATTCAGTGCCAGGGACAGGACCTATTAAAGAGTTTCTTGTTGGGCCTATTGAAGGGAGGACAGAAGGCCCTGTTGTAATGCCTACTGAAGGGCAAACAGAAAGCCATGCTGTAAGGTAAGTATCCTCTTTGTCTTATTAAATTTACAGTTCTTATTCGATAGTGCTGTTTGTCATAATCCTAATATAGTACATTGTTATAAGGCTTACTAAAGGGCCAGAAAAAGGCCCTGTTGTAGGCTTAAGTGCAAGGATAGGGACTGAAATGGGCAGGATAGCAATAACAACAACTGAGTCCACTGTTGAGCAACAAGAAAAAAATATCTTGTAAGTTGTACATCGCTGTGTTTGGTCTTTTATGGGCTAAAATTTACATTTGTTATGTGTTTCTCAAGTGAGAAGACGAGCAACTACACAAGTTTTAGAGGTTGCTACAAGGATTATTGTTGCTGAAATGATGCACCACAGCGAACAAGAGGGGCTCTTGGAAAAAGATTAAGGCAATATGGTTATGAGATTTACACAGATGAACGTACTGAAATGACTATTTTGAATATAAGATTTATAGGTCTAATGCATTTAATTTGTTCTACTTCAATTCATTTGGTTGACAATATCACTATGTTCTTGTAGCCTGGGAGAACTTCGGAGGTACTTCTCTCTCAAGGTGGGCCAACTCAAGAATCAATGGCGCAGTCAAAGAAGAGTGCTCCAAAGAAGAAGAAGACAGCGGGTACAGTTGCGAAACAGCCATCCAAAAAGAACCCATCACCAGTTCCATCTCAACCAATGATTGGGAGCAGTAGTGATGATATGAACCAACACATGACACGTGCTAGAACAAAAATAGCCGCTGTAAAAAAACAAGGAAAAGGAAAATGATGTGACAGAAAACCCACCTAAAGAACTTGCACATCCAGTTCGAAAGAGTGCTCGGATTATGAATCAATTCAAAGCTCTAAGAGGAAAAGGAGATCAAGGTGTTGTCAATATTGACTAATGGGAGGGTGCTAGACATGGTCTCTTTTTATGTGATGCTGGACATGGTCTTTTTTCATGTTTTCTTTTTTTAGGAGTGTGCTGGATATTATATCATTGATGGTAGTTGTTGCTTGCAATGCCATTGTTTTTTTTTTTTTTTAAGAGAGTGTTGAACTTTCGATGATTGGGGAGTGAAGTTAGACATGCTTTTCTTTTCTTTTGTAAACAATCAATCAATGTTAATGGCAAGTACTGGAATGACTATTCATTTTTTCTTGAGTTGGTTTCAGCTAGAATGCTAGCAAGTCAGTTATGCTGCTGTATATTTTATTTTTGCTGTTACTGCAATGTTGTTGTTGCTGCACTGTTGCTGTTAGCATTGTTGGTTAAAGTTGTGGATTATAATGAATTTGTGGGGTTCTGATTATATGTGTTGCTACAAGAACACTTTGGGTGCTGGTACATCTTGTTGCATCTGGGCTGGTGTAAGAAGATGCACCAACAACTCAACTGGTGCAACGACAAAGTGCATTTGGAATGTAACGTTTGGCACTAACATGTTCTTTTTAAAAAAAACTTGTGCAACATAAGTGATCACTTTGTAATTGCGACTGACACTTAAATGATTACTTTTATAAAAACTTGGCACTCAAGTGATCACTATTTACAACTTATGGCACTGAAATGGCCAATCGTGAATTTGCCACAATCCTTTAATTTCGGCCATGGTTTGCAGTTGCAGTAAACCAGCAAACCAGCAAACTAGCAAACTAGCAAATCAGCGAACCATTACCAAATAAAAAATGCAGCAAACCATCATCAAATAAAAAAAATGCAACAAACCATTACCAAAAGCTTTCAATGCAGCAAATCATTACCAAATAAAAAATGTAGCAAACCATTACAAAACAAAAAAATGCAGCAAACCATTACCAAATAAAAAATGCAGCGAACCATTACCAAACAAAAAAATGCAGCAAACCATTACCAAACAAAAAAAATGCAGTAAACCATTACTAAAAGCTTTAAATGCAGCAAAGTATTACCAAATAAAAAATGCATCAAACCATTATATTTGAAGCAAAAACTAACCAAAACAAATATTGACAATACATAGCTAAACAACAAAACTTTTAAGTGTTCACAACTAATGCATTCCAAGTCCAACCTTGCATTTCTACCCATAGATTACAATAACAAAACATTCTGCTTCATACAAATATTGCAGCAAACCAAAAAACACATTTTACTTATAAATAATCCAATACAAGTGCATATTCCACGTCTTCGACTATGGTAGACATACAAACTTCTTCTCATTACTTACTTTACATTTGAATAAACTACACAAGAGAATAAGAACACAATTAACGCTCGATAAGAGTTTCTTTCGATTTTCAGCCTTGAAACCACTCTCTTCAAATGGTCCACCAGAGATGTTAAACCCTTCATTTGAGCTTGCATTGAGTCGACATCCTCCAACCCGTCCATTAACATAGGTGGAGGTTGATTTCGGCCTTCAAGTAACTCCAATATCACCTCTGTCGCTCGATCAGAGAATTTCCTATCAATCCATTTGAAATATTGGTACTTCGAGCCTTCTCTATGTCTGCCGCACCCATGGAATCTTCTCTTGGGATTCAACCGAGTCCCAGATGTTCTTCTCGAACTCAGTAACCCATAATAATAGTAATACTCACTATCTAATTCGCTTTTCTTATAGGAATGTGAGCCGCTGCTGAAGCTTTTGTCCTCCATTTGCAAGAGCAAGCTGATAACTTTGGGTGAAAATCGAAGTATGCACTCAAAATGATCGAATTGGGGATTTAGGGTTTTCAACTTCCGGTTCTAATCAAAATTAGGGATTTTGGGTTTCTTATTTGGGGGAAAACGGTAAACGGGATCGTTTTGTTCTTTGTATGCTGATTGTATTCTCCAGCGATCCACGTCGGTGTCAAAAATTAATAAAAAACTGCCACGTCAGATTTCCGGCCAACCAAATCGGCGATGGCACTAAAGTAATCGTTTTGCAAAATTTTTGGCACTTAAGTGATCTGACGGAAACTTTTGGCACCAAAGTGAGTGCCGTACACAACTTATAGCACCATTAGTGTACTTATCCCTATATATTTGTTTAGTCTTTTTGAGGTTGACAAATTTGTGAAAGCTAGTATGAGCACCTAGAGGGGGCTGAATAGATGTAAAAATAAATTTCCCATGTGAAGTGTGCAACTTAAATCAGCAATAGATTATGAAAAGGGAATTAGACTCTTGTAAACAAATCGAGTTACGATCAAAGTAAAAGAGCGTAGGGAAGAGAATATGAACACATAGTTTATAGTGGTTCGGCTGAATTCAAGCCTACATCCACTCTTCCGCACTGACAGCCCATCGGCTAGATTTCACTATGAACAAAAGAGTTGTTACAGTAAAACTCTTCCTTGATTTCACAGTGTAGAGACTCTACTACACTTCCTCAAGGTCTCTCAAAGATATAAACTCTCTTTTGCGTACAAGGTTTCGCTCAACAGTTTAATTGGCTAAGAATAAGGAGTTTCAGACTTTGGAATTCTTCTATCGCGCACACACTTGAACAACTGGAACGTCTTTCTTATATACTCCTTTATGCCATCACACCCGTTGGCACTTACCAAATGAATTCTTCCAATCTACTTGTTGGACAGAATCAATTAGGAAGATTTTCGAGCTATTTAAGGAACATGATGATAGCCCATCAATCCTGCTCGCCTATACAATCAGGATCTAGGTTTCCATAAGTAGAACTTTTCAAGTATATTTCGCCAATCAACGGATCCAAAATCCTTGAATCAATCTTGATTTGAATAATGGATTCTGACATGCTATATCCAGCCAAGAGATCTTCTTTAGACGATAGAATCAAATCCTTAACGAAATACTTCGTTTCGGATAAGCCTTCTTCAACGGTTTAGAAACTGTCAATGAGGATAGACTTTGAGTTTTGAGTCTGGCAGTCTAAAGGTCTTCAAACTTTGATGGAAGAGTCTGCAAGTTTTCATATTAGACTGATGGAAACGTTTTGTCAACTTCAAAACACTCAAGGAAGTTTTCTCCAACAATCTCCCCTTTTGATGGTGACAAAACTTTTCGCAGATTTGGATAACTTTGACTCGCAAAACATTACTCAAGCAAACATGGATATCTCACAAAAATAAATGGCTTAGTAAAGATAACATTAGAATCTGCATCCACAGAAAGTAGGTTAGTTCTGTAAATAAGCAAAGCCATGAGATATCAATGGTACTTAAGATAAACAACCGTTCAAACAGTCAAATCCAAATCCAGTCCAAATCCAAACAGCCAAACACAAAAGTCAAGTTAATCAAACATAATCGACACAAAAGTTCAAAAAGTCAAGAGTTCAAAGTTCAAAATCAAATTTGCACCACATCTCTCCCCCTTTTTGTCATTATTAAAAAGGTAGAAATGAAAAGAGAATGGAATTAAGATTGTTTGGGAACACGAACAAGCTGGAAATCTCACATTGACTGGACAATCCATTCTAGCTTTTTGAAATCCTCCTTCAGTTGCGCCACATCTTCTGTGGCACCCCGAAACCCCCCTTAGGTTGCCACAGGCACCAACGTTACACTGTATTACATCTCTTAAAAGAAGCGCCGTAAATCATGGGATATATATATATATATATATATATATATATATATATATATATATATATATATATATATATTTAAAAACGGTCCCAGCGCGACTCATTAGCGGAAGCAAAATAAAACATCGCCATCTCACTCTCCATCAACCATGATACAATTGCACACCACTAATCATCATAACAAAAGACAAAGCCATGACACTTTATTTACATATTTTCAAGATGGGTTTCTTTGGGTCGGTACATCAAAAGAAAGGCCAAGACATGAAGCCACACTCAGCCGAAAACCCCAAAAAGAAACACTCGACCCACTACGACTCATGTGCAAGATCCCCCATCACTAGTGTCGGCTAACCATCTCAAAAAGTTTCAGCTCCTACTCGTCACGCACGAGCCCTCACACCCATCCTAGTGCATCAGGCGGTGGCGGCGGCAACATCCTACGCATCACTCTGTCGCGACGAATGTGGATGGATATGAACTCCTGGACAACAGGGCCCCCAGCCAGGCTTACATCGTACATAACTAAACAGCGCACTCGAATATACGTCAGTCCAGGAACAGAGGGACAGCCAAACTCCTCGCACTCGACCTCTACATCAGAAGGTAGGTCATAAAACACACCCCGCGTGATAGCAGGGAGCGGCATGCTGCTAATCTGAAATGTTGGTCCCCAAAGGGGTGAGTACAACCACTCAGCAGGTAAAAGAATTTAATAACCACTCAATGCATCATACAATACAATCACAACATCATACATGCCATTCATGCATCCATGCGTGCTTACCTTGAAGCCATGCATGTACCATCATACATCATCATCATAATCATATCACATACATGTCATCATACCATAGGTAATCATCATCATATCATACACATGTCATCATGCCATAGGTGATCATCATATCATATCATATCATATATGCATATCCTCATGCCATAGGTGATCATCATCATATCATATCATATATGCATATCATCATGTCACAGGTGATCATCATCATATCATATCATATATGCATGATTCAATTTCCACTTTTAACTTTCAATTCGATCACCACATCACTCTTTCTCGGGATCATCAACTTCATCCCATACTTTACACTCGCACCCCATCCTGGCATCGCGAGAAAAACCTCTGGCATTCAGCCATTTAAGGCCACCGGCATCCGGCACCTCCACATTCCGGGCATCTCGCATCCCAACTGGCATCACGAGGCATCCCCTCAGGCAAAGACCTCCGAGGCTTTCGGCACCCAACCATTCCGGGTATCCTAATACTCCTAGGGCCATCCGGCCATGTATCTCTATACATTCCGGGCATCCGGCACCCCTCATCCCGGGCATCCTGATACTCCTAGGGCATTATCATCCGCCACAAACAGTTTCCTCATTTATCATTATTCATGCTTACCAATTTTGGTCTCAACTCAGCATGTCACATGATGTAATGGCAAACAAAATCACTTTCATCCTTCGATCTATATATGCATCATCAGTCATCATCATACACGCGGCAATATGCAATCAATCATAAACATAAAATTTATGGCACTCATACAATTTAGCATAGTCCATTTATCATGCCTTTTTGAAATTTATTTAAATTCCAGCTTGTACCATTTTTGAAAATATTTAAATTAAATATCCATATGATTTTCAAAAATCATGAAATTAAGACATGTAATAGACAAGACAATAAGACATTGATTTCATGAAAAACGCATGGCCAATAAAGTTCCACACAAAAGATATCATTCACACAAATACAGCATGCAATTTCGGATAAAACAGAATGTGCAGTTTTTGAAATAATTCAATTAAAATACCCGAACGACCCCCGAAAATTATGAAACTTTACCAGGGTCTAGTTAAGACACTAAAGTAGATTTTTTATGAGGACTTCTCGGCCAAATTCGTTTTAGATAATTTTCTATAGTCGTCCGAAGCTTCTGGTCCTCATACCGAAACGTCCAGTGTAGTCATCTCCGAAATACCGAGTTTTTTACCCAATTACTCTTCTTCGTTTCCTCTGAAATTTGGGTATTTTTTACTTCAAGAGGTCTCCTACAACTTTCATTAAGGGATCTAAGTCAAATGTCCACAGAACAGTCACCATATGGGTCCATGAAGTCTCGGGTGTCCTGTACCACGTCTCCAGATTTACCGTCTTCAAGAGTAAATCGATTCACTAGGTTATACTTGTTCATTTTACTTAAATTTTGAGTATGTTGTAGTTTAAGATGTTATATACAAGTTTCATGAAAAAGTCGAAGAGAGATTCTTAGTAAAAATCAACATGTAACCACAAATCCACCGAACGGTCAGTGAAATCGTTCCAGATCCGGTGTCTCCGTAAGATGAGAGTTTGACCCCTTAAATCTCCATCATTTTGTACCAAATTTTAGTATGTTGTAGTTTAAGATGTTGGATACAACTTTCATGAAGGAATAATAGTCAGAATCGAACCCAAAACATGCATGCAAGCTCTCACAAAGTTCTGGCTCAAGCGGTTCATGCGAAAACAGCATGCAAACTCAAGAACAAACACCACATTAGCTTCACTCCCATGCCTCCAAACATCCTAGATTCCGACTGCACATGCAAGACATTAGTGCAAGAGTAGAAAGCGGATTCCCAACTTGCCTCTAGACCGAGCTAGCAACGAGCACACGGCAGTGAACGGGCGGCAAACGGGCGGCGACAGGCGGACGGATGGCGAGCTCCTTCCTCCCTCTCGGTTCCTCTCCCCTCGGCCTCACTCTCCCTCTCTCGCAACTCACTCTCTCTCTTTCTCACTTGGCCGAACAACCGGCCACCTCTCTCTCTCCTCTTCCTTTTATTCCCCAAAGTCCCCATCATTGGCAATGATTACTTGCCACTCCAATTGGCCAATGCATGGAAGCTCTTCTTGCCACTTGGCAAGACCCAGGCAATGGGCCGGCCATTCCTCTTCTTGGGCCTCCCTTGGGCCGGCGACAGCCCCATCCGTGGGCCTAATTGGGCCGGCCATTCGGCCCATTAAAGCTTAGGCCAATGGGCCTAAGGCCCAAACCTAAATAAAATTAAATTTTTCCCCTTTTTATACTTTCTTCTATAACTTTTAAATTTTAAATTCCACATGGCCAAAGTCTTGTAACATTTTATTTACAGGAATTTAATTTATGAGGTGCATAGCCAAGCATAGATTATTCTCATTAATTTATCCTATAGTTCTAATTTCAAAATTCATGGACACAAGCGTATAACACATAGCCTTAAAAAAAAACTAATGGCTAAACCATAAACCACAAGTAATTTCATTACCTAATTATGAGCTTTAATACACCTTAGAGCTTGTCTTGAATTTTTGGGATGCCACATCTTCACTCTTGGCATTTGCTTGAACTTGAAGAGCAAGGGCATGAATTTGATCATGCAAAGAAACTGAAGAGGTTTGACTTGCATTTTGCAAGTTCTGTACTTTGCATCCCAGAGCATATACTTGACCTCGTATCTCCAAAAGAACATCAAGTATTCTGCGAAAATCTACTGAATTATCAGTCTAAGTACTGGCTTGTGCATGATCATACGGTGTATAGGCAGATGATGACAAATCAGCATGGTCATGGAAATTGGGCGATGAAACATCATGTCCCTCCTCAGGAAATTGAGAGGCATAGATGTCCTCTGGATTTGCTGGAGAACGACTTACTCCTTCACTGGTGGCAGGGAATGAGGACGTTCTTCTTTTCTCAAGATCTCCCCCTGTTTCCATGCTTTCAGGTGGAGAAAAGTGTTCCTCATGCTCTGCTTTTGCTTGATCTCCTCTCTCCTCTTCTTCTTCTTCCTCAATTCTTTCCTCCTCTACATCTCTCTCCTCTGCTTCTTTCTCCTCTGCTGCTTTCTCCAAATCTTCTCTCTCTCTAGTCCTCTGTTCTGTCTCATCCTTGTTTTTTTCCTGTCTCTCCGTTGTTTCTGGAATATAACGACTCAAGTTCTTCAATGCCATCACAGAAATGGTGATATCATCCTCATCCTCTTCATCCTCAATGATGAGAGCTCTTCTTTTCTTGGATGGAGCAACCGTGGGCTCCTTCCCTTTTCGCTTTGCTGTCGAAGAGACTGAATGAGTCTTGACAGGGGTTTTCACCTTGAACTGCTCCAAAGCCTTGTTGAGTTCCTTCAGACGCATTTTAGAGACCATTTTCAGTCCCACCACCATTTGATCGCATGATCGAACACAAAGAATCCGGGGAGGCTGAACGTTCAAATGTCTGAATAACTTGGTCACAAGAGTTGCGTACGGAAGTTGACCCTTGTTCTTTACCATTGTTCTGTACATGTGGAACATAATAGTGTGTGGAAGAGAGAAATTTTTCCCAGCATTGATGGCATACATCAACTTTGCCTCCGAGTTTGAAACGTTGGTCTTTGAAGTAGATTTTGGTCTGAGGCAGTTAATCACAATCTTGTGAAGTAAAATGTTGGACGCATTCATCCTCAAATAGAAAATCTTCCATTCTGTTGTTCTATCCTGAACAAGCTCTATTGTTGCACGAGCAACAGACACACTGATAGGTTGATATCTCTCTCTTTCAACCCCAATCACATCGGCCAATGTATTCATGTCAACCACATAGTCCTGATCTCGAACACTAAAAGAGAATCTATTCGCATCCAAGAAACTGAGATTCAAATAGAAATAAGTAGTAAGTTCAGCATGAGCTTCTATAGTTTCTGAACAAAACTGTTCGAGTTGAAGAAGACTAAATTTTTCCTGCAGATTGATATTCACAGAGTCAAGAAAATCAAAGTCCACACTTCTAGGGTTTATCACCCCACGCTTCAGCAACTTAGAATACAGTTGCTTGTGTTCCTCCGGTCGAAACAAATCTGTCCTTTTGCTTCGGATTTTTGCCGCAACACCCATTCTAGGTTTAAACTGACTGTACATCCTATCATCGTCATTCCTATCTGATTGACTCATCCCTCCAACACATGGATCGCTTGGGATATTCGCCAAAGCTTCTTCCGCCGACCCCGCAAGGGCAATTCCCAATTGTTCCATTGTGCGTAAAAAGAAAGTTTCATTTGGGTTCTACATCTTCGATGATTTCTTCCTCTTCTCGATGTGTAACATCCTTAGGTCTAGATGGAGGAGATGGATGCTGCTGAGAATGTTGTGGGCTTTGCTGCTGTTTCAGAGATTCTTCTTCCTCGGTGAGATCAAAGTGCGTAGGCCCCTCACGCATTTGCTGTGGTCCCCTGTTCGCGATCCTCAAAGACTTTCTTTGGGACGACATCTTTCACAGTCTTTGAGAGATTCCAAGCTTGTTTCCCAAGAAAGATGAAAACTTTTCGAGGATTAAACAAGAGAAGAAGACAGAAGTGGAAGATCAGTGCTCTCTTAGGGTTTTTGTGAGTAAAAGGAAGAAGAACCGACGGTATATAAGGTAGTCGAAGCGAGGCATATGGAACACCGTAAAAAGGAAATATAAAAATGCCTTTTAAAAATAATTGCCTTTTCAAAAGTAGATAACTGTCACTTAAAAAATAACTTCTTTTTCAAAAAGGAAAGATTGCACTAATCACGAAAATTGGGAAAATAACACCAATTAATTTTGGATAGATGATCCCACATTTTCAAGATTTGATTCGAGAGATAAGTTTCTAAAATAGAAATAACTTACAGTCATAGATCTTGATTGTCTGAGTCTGAGTGCCTTTAGACTTTCAATCCTGAGTCTGAACTTTTTCAGACTTTAAGATATTGAGTCTGGAATGAATAACTTCAAATTGATTTTTCTCCAGAGGCTTTGTAAATATATCAGCCAGTTGATTCTTTGAATCAATAAACTGAATCGAAACTTCTCCATTTTGAACATGATCTCTAATCAAATGATGTTGAATCTTTATATGTTTTGCTCTTGAGCGAAGAATCGGATTCTTGGTGAGATTGATTGCGCTGGTGTTGTCACATTTGATTTCAGTGCATGAATCTTCAATTCCAAAGTCTCTTAACTGTTGTTTTATCCACAGAATTTGTGAACAACAACTTCCAAGAGCTACATACTCTGCTTCTACTGTAGAAAGAGCTAATGTACTTTGCTTCCTTGAAAATCAAGATACTGTCCTGCTTCCAAGTAGTTGACAGGTGCCCGAGGTGCTCTTTCTATCAACTCTACATCCGGCTAGGTCTGCGTCTGAGTATCCAAGAAGAGTAAAGTCTCATTCTTTAGGATACCAGAGACCCAAATTTGAAGTTGAGGCAATGTATTTAATAACACGCTTTGCGGCACTTAAATGAGATTCTTTAGGGTCTGATTGAAATCTGGCACAAATACAAAAACAGAAAAAATGTCAGGTCTAGAAGCAGTTAGATAAAGAAGTGAACCGATGATACTCTTGTATAGCTTCTAGTCAACTTTCTTTCCTCATTCATCTTTGTCTATCTTCAATGAACTTGACATTGGTATATCAGTCTTTTTGCAATTTTCAAGACCAAACTTTTTGACAAGTTCTTTGGCATACTTTTCTTGATGAATAAAGATTCCCTCTTTCAGTTGTTTCATTTGAAGCCCGAGAAAGAATGTTAGTTCACCCATCATGCTCATTTCAAACTCATCTTGCATAGATTAGTCTGTCGTACTAAGCTCGAGGTGCTTGCTTTAAACCATATAAGGCCTTTTTCAGTCTGAATACAGAGTCTGGTTTCCTTGGGTCTTCAAAATCGGGTGGTTGGTCCACATAGACTTCCTCTTGGATAAATCCATTTAGGAAAGCACTTTTGACATCCATTTGGAATAACCTGAAGTTCTTATGACAAGCAAAAGCAAGTAATAATCTAATTGCTTCTAACCTTGCTACTGGTGCGTAAGTCTCATCATAGTCTATCCCTTCTTCTTGCGTATATCCCTTGACCACGAGTCTTGCTTTGTTTCTTACAACTTTTTGTTTCTCGTTCATCTTGTTCCTGAAAACCCATTTAGCTCCAATGATGGATTTACCTTTTAGTTTATGAGTCAATTCCCAAATATCATTGATGCTGAATTGTCTGAGTTATTCTTGCATAGCTTCAATCCAGTTTTCATCAATTAAAGCTTCTTTTATACTCTTGGGTTCTATTTCAGAAATAAGAGCCACAGCACTAGACTCTACGCGCCTTTTGGATTTTGCGCGAATTCATTCATTAATATCACCAATAATGAGATCTTTGGGATGACTTGACTTATGCTTCCAGTTGCTGATTGATTTGTCAGACTGTTGATCTTTTTCCTCATTTGAATCTTCGTTGATCATTTATTGCTCGTCTTCTGAAGGTTGAGCTGCTTTTGGAGATTTAGACTTGGTAGAGTCTAGAGTAGGTTCGGATTCTTCAAGATGAGTGTGAATCGATTGATTTTGTATAAAGTTTTGAAATTTGACATTCATTGATTTCTCCACAGATTGAGTCTTATTGTTGTAAACTCTGTAAGTTTTGCTTGTGATAGAATATCCAAGGAAAATACCTTCATCTGATTTTTCTTCAAACTTACCAACTCGATCATTTGCATTTTTCAATATAAAACATTTACATCAAAACACATGAAAATATGAAACAATGGGCTTCATTCATTTGAATAACTCATAGAGAGTTTTCTCCATAATAGGCCTTAGAAAGACTATTAATAATATAACATGTTGTAGAAACTGCTTCAGCCCAAAAACGAGAAGATATGTTACTTTCTATTAAAAGAGTTCTAGCCATTTCTTGAAGCGACCTTTTGTTTTTTTCCACTACTCCATTTTGCTCTGGAGTATATGGTGAAGAGAACATATGCTGAAAACCAGATTCATCACAGAATTTTGTAAAGTCTTGATTTTCAAATTCACCTCATGGTCTGTCCGTATACTTAAAATAACATACCATTTCTCATTTTGGACCTTTTTAGCAAACTTTATAAAATAAGAAAATGTTTCTGACTTACTTGCCAGGAAATATACCCAAGTGGATCATGAATAATCATCCACAATCACTAAACAGTATTTCTGACCTCCAATGTTCTGAGTTCTAGTTGGTCCAAAGAGATCCATATGTAAGAGCTGTAGTACACGATTAGTGGAAACTTAATTTATTGGTTTGAATGAGTTTCTTACTTGTTTTCCCAACACGCATGGTGTGCATAGATCAGACTTTTGGTATGACAGATTGGGTAGTCCACGAACAAGTTTCTTTGCTGAAATTTTGGCTATTTGCTTCATGTTGATGTGCCCAAGTTTTCTGTGCCATAAGTTTGCTTCTTCTTGAATTGAGATTAGACATTGGTTTTCATCTGGTTAGACATCCAAGAGGTAGACATTTTAATGTCTTCGATCCGTGAAAGATTGAGAGGAGTCTTTACTGGTTCTTGAACATATTCCCTCTTGAAAGTTGATTTTGAAACTTGTGTCGCACAGCTGACTCATACTTAGCAAATTGTAGTTGAGTTCTTCCACTAAGGAAACATTACTGATCGTGAGGCTTTCAATCTTTATAGTTTCGTATCCCACAATTCTTCCTTTGTTATTTCCTCCAAACGAAACTTTTCCACCATTAACTTGAACAAGCTTTATGAAGCAATTTGAATCTCCTATCATATGCCTTGAGCATCCACTATCAAGGTACCATTTAACCTTTTATTTTTATTTTTTATAGTGACCTGCATTTAGAAAAGAGAAACAAGCTTTCTTTGGTACCCATATTTTCTTGGGTCCATTGGTGTTAGTGTAATATACGGTCTTTGCCCATACCTTCTTAACAGGTTTCCAAACCATAGGACATTCTTTCTCAAAATGATATGAGCTATTGCACTTAGAACATTTAAGAGCATTGCGACCTACTGGTTTTACAAAAACTTTTTGGAAATGATTTTTGTAAGCATATCTTGTAGGTCTTTACTTAATTCTTTCATTTACTTTAGGAAAATCAATTAGATGAATGGTTTCAGCAGTCATTCCTAAACCTGATTTGTTGAAGTAAGGTCTTTGTGTTGAAAGAATTTTTTCAAGTTTCTCAGATCCTATAGAAAATCTTTTAGAAATACTTGAGATGTCACTTTTCAAGAATGCATTTTCTTTTGAAAGATTGTCTGCATTTTCTTTCAAAGTAGTAATACTTTTGTCTAGACTTTTGACCTTTTCTTTCCAAATATTTTCCTGTTGTTTTAGTGTAGAATTTTCTTTTTTAAGTTTGAAAATCCTTTTGAGAAAAGTTTTGAGACTAAGACACAATTCATCAATGTATCTAGAGACTCTAGTAGGGATATTCAATTTACTCACCTCGAATTCATTGTCTGAATTTAAGTCTGTCCGAGTTTGAATTTGAGTCTGATTGTGCCATGAGACAAATATTGGCATAATCATCATCACTTTCCTCACATTCTGTATCACTCCAAGTTTCTACTTGAAGTGCCATTCGATATTTCTCAGCTTTTCTTTTTTTTTTCCTCAGAAGGGGACAAGTGGGTTTGATGTGTCCATTTTTCTTACATTTAAAGTAGACTACATCTTTACTGGATTCATCATCCTCAACTGACTTAGATTGTTGCTTTTGAAAACTTTGTTTCTTTAAATTGAATCTTCTCCCCTTTCTGTTTAGCTTTCTGAATCTTCTTATTATGAGAGCAAGCTTTTCATCATCCATATCGTCTTGAGAATCTGTGACATCAGAATCATCATTAGATTTTAATGCAATGGATTTCTTACCTTTAGGATCTTCATCTTCGTTGATTCGCTCCACTTCATAAGACTGAAGAGTCCCAACCAATTCATCAACAGAAAGTGACATAATTCTTTGTGTCTCCCTTATTGAGGTCTTTATGTGATTCTAATCCTTGGAGAGTTCACGCAGTAGCTTGTTTACTTTCATGGGATCAGAAATTGGTTGACCTTGATTTTCAAGACCATTCACGATTTCTGTAAAACGATTAAACATATCAGTGATAGATTCTCCTGATTTCATTTTGAATGCTTCGTATTGACCGAGCAGAATGTTGATTTTGGTTTCTTTCACTCGATCAGTTCCTTCATAGGTGATGTGTAATCTATTCTAGACTTCTTTAGCTGTATCATAAGAAGATATTCTGTTATATTCAGTAGGAGATAATGCATAATATAAAGAATAAATTGCTTTTGCATCAAGAGCTTGTCTCTTGGTTATCTCTTCTTGAGTCATTTCACTAGACTCAACGGCTTCTTTTCCTCTTTCTGAGATAGGTGTAGCTTTAGGAATGATTCATTTGTCTACCACATCCCATTCCAAAGGATCATTTGATCTTAGGAATGCCTTCATCTTGTTTTTCCATATGTTGTATTCATTTCCATCAAAATAAGATGATCTGGTATTGCTTTGTCCTTCAACCAATCTTGGAGCCAACATACTAGCCATGGATCTTTAACTCTGAAGTAAAACACTTCAACTTAAGTGAGTATACATGCTCTGATATCAATTATGAAAGCTAGTATGAGTACCTAGAGAGGGGTGAATAAGTGTAAAAATAAATTTCCCAATGTGAAGTGTGCAACTTAACTTAGCAATAGATTATGAAAAGGGAGTTAGACTCTTGTAAACAAATCGAGTTACGATCAAAGTAAAAGAGCATAGGGAAGAGAATATGAACACAGAGTTTATAGTGGTTCGGCTTAATCCAAACCTACGTCCACTCTTCCACACTGACAGCCCACCGGCTGGATTTCACTATGAACAAAAGAGTTGTTACAGTAAAGCTCTTCCTTGATTCCACAGTGTAGAGACTCTACTACACTTCCTCAAGGTCTCTCAAAGATATAAACTCTCTTTTGCGTACAAGGTTTCGCTCAATAGTTTAATTGACTAAGAATAAGGAGCTTCAGACTTCGGAATTCTTCTACCGCGCAAACACTCGAACAACTGGAATGTCTTCCTTATATACTCCTTTATGCCATCACACTTGTTGGCACTTACCAAATGAATTCTTCCAATCTACCTGTTGGACAGAATTAATTAGGAAGATTTTCGAGCTATTTAAGAAACATGACGATAGCCCATCAATACTGCTCGCCTATACAATTAGGATCTAGGTTTCCATAAGTAGAACCTTCCAAGTATATTTTGCCAATCAACGGATCCAAAATCCCTGAATTAATCTTGATTTAAATAATGGATTCCGACATTCTATATCTAGCCAAGAGATCTTCTTTAGACGATAGAATCAAATCCTTAACAAAATACTTCGTTTCGGATAAGCCTTTTTCGACGGTTTAGAAACTGTCAATGAGGATAGACTTTGAGTCTTGAGTCTGGCAGTCCGGAGGTCTTCAGACTTTGATGGAAGAGTCTGCAAGTCTTTAGACTAGACTGATGGAAACGTTTTGTCAACTTCAAAACACTCAAGGAAGTTTTCTCCAACAAAATTAAACTCTCTGCATATTTGAGATTGTTCACTTGTCCAGCTTCGAATTTCAAAATATTGCTAAGAGGTGAACGAAAGACAGTTTCCCTTTTAACCTCTGGTTTTCATAAAGAGAAATCACGAGATTCGCACCGATGCAACTCTCATAAAATCTACATAAAGCATGAGAATTGGATGCACCAAATGCAAATGTATCTATCATACCCAATTTCTCCCCCTTTTAAAGTCGCCGAGGAGGAGGCCTACATAGTGAAACATTAGGTCGACACGTGAAAACTGAACTCAATAAGAACGAGTTATCACAGGTGATCAATCCATTCGAATAGAAGGAGATGTAACAACTCCACATCGATAGGGCTTTCAAATGATTACAGGAAGAGGATTAATGGGCTGGTTGGGCCTTCAGGATGTACTGGCCCATAAGTTTTAGGATTGGGCTTCGCAGAAATGGTTGAGCCTATCAAACGCACTACCACTGGCCCTCATTGATAATGACAGCCAGACATTTCAAAGCATCATGGCCCCTTTTTTAAACAGCGGACGTAATCAACTTTCTCGTTCTAATTAAAGGCGTCACATTTAGAGGCGCTGAGAGATTTTTCCAGGAGCATTTTCCTTGGTGGTCTCGCCTGAAGTAGATTAGGTATTAGGTAAGGCTAAGAATCGAATTTGAGACTTCATACTTCTCTATCACTGGTCGCCTTGTAAACTTCTTGAAGCAATACACTGAAATCCTCATTGCGTAGGCCTACTTGAGTTTATGGCAGTTGGATCATCCGATATATACTCGATTAAAAGGGGTTCATATGCTATTCCCCTAGAAAGAAAATACAAATCAGTATAAACACTTTCAACTATTGAATCCTCCTAAATAGAAGTTGCCAATGGTTTGAAGGATCAGAACGTAATTTTATTGAATCTCCAAATGCTTTTGATTTCTTTGGTATGAAAGCACCTTATATACCAAAAAAGAAAAAAAAACATATTCAAGTCACATAGAAAGTAGGGGTGAGCATGATTCGGGTGAGTGGTTCCCCCCTTAAAATTGGGCCGCCCACTAAGGACCGATTTCAAAAAATTGGAACTAAGACCCGCCCATTGGTTTATGGATCCACCTGAGAATCAAATCGCCAATTTGGTCTGATCTTCGAGTGCGTCCATGGAACCGGTCCCCAATCCCTACAAAGCTTGTTTGGCCTTATACTTAGATTGTATTGCGAGCTACCGATTTTGATTAAAGATTGAAAACTATAGGCAGGACAAATAGACAATACTTATTAACTAAAAAATTAACTTTTTTGAAGGTCACAGTGTGGGTTTCTTAAGATTTCTCAACATTGGAAACATGTAGAGAATTAGACTCCAAATTAAAAGTCTTGACCTCTAGAAGATAAAATATTAATAACTTATTTCATCTTTTTTCAACGTCAACTTAATTTAATTATGAGAATGGTTGATGAGAGACCTAATTATAATTTTAAAATGAGCCGTTGGCTCTTGGGACATCTCCGGTCGGTTCTCTTCTTCCTCTATGTTTGTTTTGTTTTGTTTTTTGTTTTTTGTTTTTTTTTTTGAGAAAGTAAGTAAATGGATTATTAGAATGGGAAAAAAAGTAGGAGGGTTAATCTTATTACACTCCAGAAATAAAATTAGTCAATAAGGTCAAATAACTATAAATATACACATGTGTACATATATATTTAGTAAAAAAACTACAAAATAATCAAATAATTAAGATGGAATTTCTTTCTTTAAATTTGTATGTATATATATATATACTGGTCCGGTCTGGATAAGTGAGTGGGCGGTTCCATGCCTAGATTCAAGCACTCGACTAATACTCATCAGTTCCACTAAATTGGAACCGGGAACTAGATTGACTTTCATGAGAATTGCCGGTTCCAGTCCGGTCCGGTCCAGTCTAATTCCAAGAGGTCTAGGTGATTTTCAGTTCTTTTGCATACTCCTAGTAGAAAGCATACATTTGACCTGAACATGTACAAGTTGAATGGTTTCTTTTTTTATATTTTCCCCCGTGTTGTGCTTATGTATTCAAAGCTCCGCATCCCACACTTTTCAAAAGTACGGCGATGTTGACACAGCCACTTTTTGAACGATCGGCGATGGTGCACGACCAGACAAAGACTAATCAATGTTAATTTCTTAATTTCCTAATTTCCTAACGTAAATCTCGATAAGAGAGCCAGATCCCGACTGCCCACTACGACTCCAATATGGTCGTCGAAGTGTAGATAATAAGTGGGCTTGTCGAACACGACGATATCACGTCATTGACGACGTGACATCTCAACAGGGGAGAGTCATAAGTGGGCTTGTCAGTTACATCACGAGATTCTCGACAATTATTGTTAATTTGGTATTCATATGCGTCGCTTTATGTCAATAATAACTATTTCACGAAAAATATTCGAGATTCTCGACAATTATTGTTAATTTAGTATTCATTTGCGTCGCTTTATGTCAAGAATAACTATTGCTTTATGTCAAGAATAATTATTTCACGAAAAATATTCTTCGAATATATATTTTTTTTTCATTTTTTGATATTTGGATTGATAAAGAAAATAAGTCAAAAAACAATCTTTACTTTAAATCAGAAAAATAATTTCCGCTTTAATAAATTGAAAATCAATTTTCTAAATATGGCAATAAATCAAAGCTTGAATCTGAAAATTTATGCTTGGACACGGAACCTCAACGCTAGTTCCTAGGTCCCTAGCGCAAGAGTCCAAGCGCATTAAGATTAGATCCACAACCCTAGTTCTGGTGCCTCAATTCCCAATGCCCACTCTTGACTCCATCGAGGATAGGCCTAAGGACGCTAGTGCCTGTGCCAGTTGCATCAAGGTTGAGCCTAAGGGTCTAGTGTCCATGCTTGATGCCTCAGCAATTTAGCCCAACTCCACAAAAGCCAAGCGCAAGATCCTACTACCCATGCCCAAATCCCAACACTAGAGGCCAGGCACTTGACACTCGAGCTCGAATCCTTGGTACTTGGGCCCGGGTCCACAAAGGCTGTACCTAGGTCCTTGTGGTTTGGGCTCAAGTCCCTAATGCCCGAGCTAGTGTCTATCATGGCCAAGGCTTGGGACCCCAATGCTCGTGCTAGAGACTTAGTGTTTTGCTCAAGTCCTTAGTGCTTGTGCCCATGTCCGTTGAGGCCAAGGCTCAATTGCCCATGCTTGGAACCATCGAGACCAAGCCTAGAACCCTAGTGCTAGTGCTCATATCTCCCATGCCCGAGCCTAGGTACCTAACCCCGTTTGGGGTCCATTGAGGCTGAGCTCTAGACCTTGGTGCCCGTACCTAGTTCCTTGACTATTCATGCGCAAGTCATTATTACCCAATTAGTCTAATGGTTATTTAGGATAGTCAAATCATATTTTCCTTACCAAACGACGGAAAATATTTTTTAGTTTGTTTTCGAGTTTCAACTAAACACTAAAAAAATTGTTTTATTTGGAAAATGACTTATTGAAAAACTTTTTTTTTTTTTAAATGTTATATCCTTCGTGAAACAAATAGAGCCTTAAATCGATTGTCTTTTCAACATGGAGCAAGGGATTCTCCTCTATTCCCCACCACTAATGTCACTTCTTATGTATAATTTCTCTCATTTCTATAACGAACACGTCTCGGCACGACATGAACGTAACAGAAATAAAAGCAGGCATGGACGACGCGATAATTATAAGAGTAACTGAATTGAAAATGATATGATTAGACTTGTTTTAGCTCTAACAATTACGATGGGAAACAAACATGCCAACGTATTCAACCCCCCAAAAAAAAAAAAAAAACTAACGTCATTGCATGTTATATCTACCAAAGCTCAGTAAATGTAAGTTTCGTAGTTTAATCTCATTGACTAATTTTCTATATTTTTTAGCCTGCTTATTAATTATTTATAGCTTATACTTATGGCATCTCCAAAAAAAAAAAAAAAAAAAAAAAAACGTACTTGCTTTGGTGAAATGGAATGAAAGATGGTTTCTCTGAATTTAGTCTCGTGAGTAGTATACTTCCCAAAGAGAAGGAGGAGGGGCGCATTATTCATGAATTAAGAACACCAAATTGCATTCTTTCTACGAATGTAATTATCACGGATAGTGCAAAACAATTTCTATTGCATTATGAACTTAGGCAGCTAATTGGGTCATGTTAAGGCACTAATGCGAGACGATTAAGAAGATCTAGACACACACTTACTTTAAGTGCATTATCACCTTTAACATTTGAAAGCCATATTTTTCATTTGGCAACAATGTACCAACCAGATCAATTTTTTACCATTTATTCAATTGTTTTAGCAGTCTCCTTTCCTGCAAACTCCATAATATATATGCTTAAGCTTTGCTTATTCATTTCTGATTACATTGCAAATCCCAAACTCTTTCTAGGGAAAATAACTTTCTAGCCTAGGTTAGTCATATGTTCCTCCTAAGAACCAAAGTACAGACCCTCTAAATGGTTATTCTTTTGGCCTATGAGAGCTTCTCTTTCTAACCGATCATAGTTCGGTACAATCAAACTATAAATTTCAATGAGTCCAATCAAAGCACAGACCTGAAACACGAACTCCACACGTCATGGTGCATGATTTAAGACGGTCGTGATCGTGCCGTAAGGGTTAGAATTTCGTGGATCTATTTGAAAGATTTTTGCGGTCGCGCATTGCCTCGAAAGAGGAGAAATTTCTTTGGATGATACGATTAGGCGCACGATAATTCAAAAAGAAATGTAGAAAGACTTGGAGCATATCATCTTTAGCAAACCCTCCATGTAAAACGACAATATATATATATATATTTTATGGTCTCTCAAAGGAAAAAAAGGTGAAAGGTATTTGTTTAATTTTCAAAACTTGCATGACCCGTCTTTGGCCGCATGATATAGGAATTTCACTAAATTTTCTTTTAGCAAAATTGGACTTTTGGGAATGAAGTGAGTAGAAAAAGAGTATTGCTTATTCGAGGGAGAAAAGGAGTATTTTCCACACATCATGGTGCATGATTTAAGACGGTCGTGATCGTGCCGTGAGGGTTAGAATTTCGTGAACCCATTTGGAAGATTTTTGTGGTCAAGCATTGCCTCGAAAGAGGATAATTTTCTTTGGGTGATACGATTAGGCACACGATAATTCAAAAAGAAATGTAGAAACACTTGGAGCATATCATCTTTAGCTAACCCTCTATGTGAAACGACAATTTTATTTATTTATTTATTTATATTTTATGGTCTATCAGGAAAGAAAGGTGAAATGTATTTGTTTAATTTTCCAAATTGACATGACCCGTCTTTGGCTACACGACATAGGAATTTCACTAAATTTTCTTTTGGAATGAAGTGAGTAGAAAAGGGGTATTACTTGTTCGGGGGAGAAAAGGCAAAGTCCAACATAATGCATCGCATTGCCGAGTTTTTCCCATGGATTCAGCGAAACAAAACAAAATGGATATCACACATGTATGAGGCTGAAAGTAATTAATCCATTGTGGGTTGAATAAATTGTGAATGTTGACCGTTGAAACGGCATCACAGGATCAACATAGCTAGATACTCGAACATAGTCAAGGAGAAGAAAGAGATTTGCATACCTGATTTGGAATCCATCGTTTTTATGCAGAATGGCGACAATCCGATGCTTAGGTTCTTCTCCTCTATAGCCCTTAAATCCTAGCTCGATGAGACCACCCCTCACGGCTTTCCTTGTGTGAGGTTATAGTGTGTTTTTGGAGATAAGAGAGTTCAAGGAGAGATTTCAACGCTACTGATAGGGCTTTCAGTTAGACCCTCTCATCACGAGTTAGGCCCAACTCGGCCACATAAGCCAAACCCATATCCAACTATTAAGAAATCTTATGTCTTATCTTATTAAACCAATCCTGTAAAACAGCAAATTACAATCTCAATTAATGTAGCAAATATCAGGATAACTCTTACATTCTCCCATTAGAGCTATATTAATTGAGACTATACCGTATGTGGGCACAATTATGTTGGTCTAGAGACAATTCTTAATAGTCAATCATATCCCATAAAGTCTTAAACACCAAATCATAATGGTAACTGTATGTAAACACACAAAACTTTCCATGGTCACAAGTTCTTTCAACTTTATCAATATGGATTTAATATGGTTGTGTGGCAAATGGATAACACTGCATAAAGAGTAATATTTTATGTGTCATCCCATTTCTCAGTCATTATTCTTTTACCTTAAGTGTCACAAGAAATCGGATGTGCTACTAGAGAATATCTTTATGGTTTAATGAACCCACACATGTCCTATTTTTATGGTTAACATTTCTTTATGCGTAATCAAGACATATGCTAAAGTCTGATAATCGAATGTCTCCAACATTCACTCAAGGCTTACACAATACCTTGAGATTTCCATTATATGTAATCAACTCAACATGATGACAACACAATCATGAACACTTTATTGAATGAGAAAGAGTTTGTACACGTCAAAATGTTACTGAATGTAATAGAACATAGATATACGATTTATTAAAGAAAAAACAAAACAGCTCCCATTAAAGAACATCATCTAATGATGCTCCTTAGCCATGTTTATGATTTGTCATTCAAATACACAAGGACAAAGATCTTTAGTTAGTGGATTAATAACCATATCATCTATGGAAATATGTTCTACTGTAACATCACCACTTTGTACTGTTTCTTTATGTTTAAAAACTTGACCGCTATATGTTTCCCTTGAGATCTCTATTATTGTTAATAAATAACACTAAAGAGTTACCGTCTCAATACAAATGCATTAGTCTATTCTCAAAATCAAATATGGTCAATTTCTTAATAAGGTTCCAGAGCCAAATATTCCGAGTAATAGCTAAAAAGCATACTACAAACTCTACTTATATGGTAGAGGACAACATAGATTTATGTTTCTTGCTTTGCCATAGAACTACATTTTCTGCTAACATAAAGATACATCATGTTGTCAACTTCTTGTCATCTTGACAGCTAACAAAGTCTGCATTTGAATACCTTATTAGCTCCAAGTCCTGAAAATGTTTGTAAATTAGCATATAGTCTCTTGTTCTTTTAAGTGCCTTAAAACATTCATGGTAACAATCCAATGATCGTGTCTTGAATTTAACTGATATCTACCTAGAAGTCTTGTTGTAAAAGCATATTTGGTCTAGTGCAAACTTGAGGATACATGATACTTCCAAGTACACTAACATAAGGTATATCCTTCATTTGGGCTTTCTCAATCTCTGAATGAAGACATTGCACTAGGCTCAGTTTATCACCCTTAATAATAGGAGCAATTCCTAGGTTGCAATGTTGGATACTGAATCTTTCTAGAATACAATCGACATGTGCCCTCTGAGACAAACCCAATATACAGTGAGAATAATTCCCATGGATCTCAATGTCAATAACAAAAGACGTATAATTGAGGTCTTTGAAGTCAAAATTCTTTAACAGCATTTACTTTGTCTCATGCAATAGTCCAATATTGTTACTTGCAAGCAAGATATCATCTACATAAAATATGAGAAGAATAAATTTCCTCCCATTGACTTTGGAATGTATACACCAATCTATTTTGTTTTCAACAAAACCAAACGAATTGACAACATTATGAAACTTCAAGTATATTGTCTACAAACTTGCTTGAGGCCATAAATAAGACTTTTAATTTACACACAAACTTAACCGAATCATCTACTACAAAACCTTCGAGTTATATCATATAGACTTCTTCATTAAGGTATCCATTGAGAAATGTAGGTTTAACATCCATTTAGCGTAACTCCATATAAAAAATGAGCTACTAATGATACGTTCACTTTGAAAGAATATTTAGAAAAGACTAGGGAAAAATTGCTTCATTGTCCACTCATTTTCTCTAAGTGAAACTCCTAACTACTAGTCTGGGTTTGAACTTCTCAATATTTCTTTTGGAGCTTGCTTTAGTTTTACACATCCATTTGCAGCAGATGAGCTTATGACCTTCAGGTAATTCAACAAGCTCCCAAACACTATCATGTTTCATAGATTGCATATCATCTTTCATCGTATCTAATCACATATCTAATTGAGGACAAGAAACAATATTTATATGAGTCACTAGATCAACCACGTAGTAGATATCATAGTCATGCTCTCATAGATAGGCTATATAGTTTGGTGGTAAAACCGATCGCCCTCCCTAATAGTTCTCCTAAGTGGAGCTACAATCATTTCATCCCGTGCCTAAGAGCTTTGACAAACTTCATCGAGAATTGTATTAATAACAGTATCCTGAACTTTTATAGGCTTAATTTGTGGTGTATGAGACTTCACAATTATTTGTATATGCATAAACAAAGATATAGTAGCCTCCACCATACTATTATTTTTTAATAGTTTGAGAGCAGCTATGCCAAACTATAGAAACTTCACTATTAGTGATTCCACAGTTCTTGCATCTCCATTGGGATTATAAAACCTAGTATCCATTTGAATGATTTGAGCAAAACACGAAATAACACTAAGTGGTTTTGGATTCCAACTTACATAATGTTAATTATATAACCTCATTTCTGCAGTTTACCCCAAACTTTAAAATAATAAAGCTAGATTTGCGTCTAGTCCATAATTCAAAAGAAGTCGGTGGAACATTTTTGATAGGAACATGATTTAATGCATAAATGGTCATTCCAATGCTTCACCTAACAGAAAACTGGATAAATTAGTCCTACTACTCATACTCACTATCATGTCCAAGATGGTGCAATTACGCTTTTTGGCTACACCAACTTGTTCAAGATTTTCGAGTATGGTAAACTAAGTTACCATCCAAGAATCTTCTAAATATTTGACAAATGGTCCTTTAAGTTATCTAGCATTGCCATACTTGCCAAAATACTCACCACTACGGTCAAATTTGATGTGACATATGGAATTTTTGTATTTATAATTATGTAATATTCAAAAATTTGTGCTATGATAATGATACTAAGATTTTGAGCTAAGTATTATTTGCCTTAGTATTTGAACAAGCACGCGGAGACTTTAATCAAATTCATAAATTTTATGGGATGTGGCTGGTAATTTTCACGAACTTAGATCATCTTAGGTTCGACATGTGAATCGAATTATGTGCATGTTAATAATAGAACGATATTAATTGAATTACTATAGTCTTACTAATTAATGGTTGTTATTAATCATGTAAGTTTTAGTTAACTAATAATAATATTGTGGAATAATTTGTGTTAATGGTGCTAAAAGAAGGAGAGTACATTTTGCTTACTAGATTTTTTATTGCAAACTTTATTGCCACATGTCATTGGACACAGGTTTGAAAGGCCATGTGTTTTTTAACATAATATTTTGTGGTTAAATTCTTTTACACTTAAACTAAGTACATATTTTTCAAGATGACTCATTTTCTAAATGTATTCTTTTTGGCTACATGCAAGAGCCTTGCTTTGCATTATTGCCACATCAAGCTGAAGATTAACATGCAATTTTACCCGTAGTATTGCAAGGAATGAAATTATCTTAATTAATTTTAACAAAACTCATTTTATCTTGCCAAAGATTCATTTTTTCGTTTCTTCCGAAAACCCAAACAGAAGCTACATGTGTTTTTTCCACTTTTCAATTCAAGAATTTGGAGAATAGAGCTTCATATTCAAGTGTAATTAATGTGGTAAAGACAATTAATAGTTCGTGTTTGCGTTTATTTGAGGTAAGTGAAGTTTCAAATGTTAAGTTAGTTTAAATCTACTTAGTTACATCTATCTTAATTGGTTGGGTGAGAGGTGAAGTCTTGATGTGAGTATGGTGGTTGTTAAGTGGCTTGATAATTTCTTACAAGTTAATTCTGCTTCACTTTGGTTCATTCTAGTTCATTCTATGTGATTCTGGGTAGTCAAAACGTGCTCATTTTGCTATATTTGTCTTGATATCTCATTACATGTTCGTTCTACTTCTTTCTGCCTCATTCTGGGTAGTTCAAATCTGGTCATTATACCATGTTTGTCTTGATAATCCATTGCATATTCGTTCTGCCTCTTTCTGCCTCATTCTAGGTAGTTAGAATCTAGCCCTTTTGCCATCTTTATTATAGTAACTCATTACATATTCATTATGCTTCTTTCTATCTTATTTTAGATAGTTAGAATCTGGCCATTTTGTCATCTTTATCTTGATGACTTATTGCATGTTTGTTATACTTCGTTTTGCCTTATTCTGGGTATTAGAATCTAGCATTTTGTCATCTTTATCTTAATGACTTATTGCATGTTAGTTCTACTTCTTTGTGCCTCATTCTGGATAGTTAGAATCTAGCTATTATACTTTCTTTATCTTGATAACTCATTACATGTTTGTTATGCTTCTTTCTAACTCATTCTAGGTAGTTAGAATTTAGTCATTCTACCATCTTTGTCTTGATTATTTTTTGTATGTTCATTCGGTTTCTTTCTACCTCATTCTAGATAGTTAGAATCTAGCCATTCCACCATCTTTGTCTTGATGACTTATTGTATATCCGTTATGCTATTTTCTGCTTCATTATGGATAGTTAGTATTTGGCCATGCTGCCATCTTTGTCTTGATGACTTATTGCATGTTCGTTCTGCTTCTTCCTGTCTCATTCTGGGTAGTTAGAATCTGACCATTCTATCATATTTGTTTTGATGACTTATTGCATATTCGTTTTGCTTCATTCTGCCTCATGTTGGGTAGTTAGAATTTGGTCATTTTGCCATATTTATCTTGATAACTTGTTGCATGTTCATTCTACTTCTTTCTACCTCATTCTAGGTAGTTAGAATTTGGTCATTTTACCATCTTTATCTTGATGATTTATTTCATGTTCGTTCTGCTTTTTTCTACCTCATTCTGGGTAGTTGAAATATGGTCATTAGGTTATATTTGTCTTAATAACACATTGCATGTTCGTTTTGCTTCTTTCTGCTTTATTCTAAGTAGTTAGAATTTGGTCATTCTTCCATAGTTATCTTGATGACCCATTACCTGTTTATTCTGTTTCGTTCTGCTTAAATTCTCCCAGTTATAATCTGTTTGTTTCACTTGTTTCTACTATAATTTTCTAAGGCAAAATTTATCCATTTGTGAGTTTGCTCGAATCTGTTCATTGATGAGTCTGTTCACTTACTGAATCTGCCAACTTGTGAATCTATTTTTGTTGATAAATTAGTTTATTAGTTCAAGTGGACTTTACTGAATTTGAATCTAATTCTCATTGAATCCATTGGTCTGTTGATTATGTCCATTACTAAATATGTCCATTCATAAGTCTGTCATTGTTGGATCTGTCGATAATTTACCCTTTTGATTGTTTAGACCTTATGACCATAATGTACTTGGTTGTTCTAACCCAATATGTACCTATTTACGTATTCAGACTTTACCTCCAAAATGTACTCATTTATCTAGATTTATAATATATCCATTTGATTTATCAGATTTTGATATCCAAAACTTGCTCGATATTTAGACTTAGAACGTACTCATTGGAATATCCAGACTTTAATAATCATAATATGTCTATATGTTATTTCATATGTGGTTATTGACAAATTGATTAAATTGAGTTGAGGTATGTGTGCTATGCTTGTGAGTATGCATATACCATGGGATGAATGAGATTAATGCGATTTTATCACCCATCTAGTGGTGAGTAACGATGTCCTGTAATTGGAAGTTTGTGGGATGCCCTAATTGTTGGGATGCCCCGGGGAGTGTTTTGGGATACCTCGGGACTCAAGATGCCCCTGTGGTGAAAGTTTGTCGAATGCCTTGGAGTTGAGATGCCTCGTGTGTCGGGATGCCTCAAGAGTGTTCGGGAAAATGAAGCATTAATGAATAAAATGCATTGTTATGTGTAGAGCCAAATAATTGTGTGAAACATGATGTGCACATACATGAGTCTGGATGGACGTTTTGTTGGTTGGAGATTTTTGTGGTAGATGAAAATTAAAGGTAAAGTCTATTTATGTTTGTCTTATACTTATCGGATGATTATGCAATCATTATATATATATATAATGATTGCATAATCATCCGATAAGTATAAGACAAACATAAATAGACTTTACCTTTAATTATATATATATGGTGAAGTGGTAAGATAAATTTTCTAACTTAAAACTATAAATTTCATTTGCTAGGTTTCAGCTCATCCATTTTATTTTTCAGATGTGTATGATGAACACCCCTCAACTCTTGTACTATAAAGTTCCTGTGTATAATAAAGCTTTTTATGAAAGTTTGCTTGAACCAGAATTTGGAATAATATATACCACGTGTAGTTCTACAATATGGGTTGATGTACGAGGTTTTGTGTAGTGGGTTCCTTTTTGGTTTGTTGTCCAGTACCGAAATCTTGATGGAGAGTTGGTCTATTGAGTAGCCTTGATCTGAATGTTGGAGGCACAACAAACGGAAAAGTTATCGACCCATGACTCGATCTAGAACGTTTGTATAGGCAGACTTTTGGAAGTATAATATAGTTTGGAGATAGTCTCCCTACCTTACCCAAACTTCTGTCTTTTGCTCGTGATGTGATTAACTTGTGAACTCATATGTAGTGTAAACAAAATAAGTAAAAGTATGTTGGTTATAATTGTAAGGTTTAAGTTGTTAAAAGAATATTCGTAAATGTTTATTTTCACCTCCACACACTCAAAGAAATTAGCAATATAATAAACACATTTTGGGTGACGTTCCGGGATGTTACATTTGACACCCTGCAAGATTTATCCCAATTATTTCTCGACTTCAGTTCAAAGATCTTGAAGTTGTCAAAATATTCAGACTTTTCTTTAATCAAATACAAATAACCATATCGGGAGTAGTCGTCAATAAATGTGATGAAATAAAAATTCCTACACAACGTTACCATAGAGGGTCCACTAATATTAGTATAAATGATCTCCAATAGGTCATAATTTCGAATTGCAGTTTTCTTCTTTATCTTTGTCATCTTACTTTTATAATAGTCTACGCAAGTCTTTAGGTAACTTTTAAGAGTAGACAAAATGTTAACTTTGTCGGTCTTTCTACCCATTCTCTAGACATATGGTTATAATGTTAATGTACAAGACTATCCCTTAAGCAAAAGTCTTTCGTAAGTAATTTTTTTAACTATATAAGCGACGTACATATCATTGAGAGATTATCACTTGGTACAACCCA
This sequence comes from Eucalyptus decipiens, assembly GCA_014182575.1. Lineage (NCBI taxonomy): Eukaryota > Viridiplantae > Streptophyta > Magnoliopsida > Myrtales > Myrtaceae > Eucalyptus > Eucalyptus decipiens. The sequence goes on along the minus strand of CM024611.1, from coordinate 12,173,267 downwards.
TTTGATATATTGCATCACCCAACTTAACTTTACTTGAATTGAAAAACATAGAAACAATATTGTTCCTTACTTCAAAAGAGTAGCCACACATATCAAATGTAATACAAAAACTAAGTTTTGTCTAAAAGAAGGTATATATAAGGTTTTTTCAACATCAAATGAAAACCACAATCCAGAATTACAACAACATCTCTCATGACCTTGACTTCAACTTGAACACCGTTTTCCATGATGAGTTATGATTTATTCTAATTTTGATTTCTTTGATTTATGAATCTTCTTATGGTAAACAACATATATCATTGTATCACTATCTAGCACCAAGGACTGGATGAGACTTTTGATAAGAATTGCATTCATAAACGAATGCCAAATAATCATTAATTATAGGTGTACGCTTGGACAACCAAGCATAATGTTTCTCATAGTGTTTTATGTGTGCTCTCTTCCTACAAAAGTAGTAGTGGATATCATTCCTCTTAAAGGGTGTTATCTTGAGACTAGAGTATCAAAATAACCTGTGGTTTCATGAGTTTATTTTTTAATATGATTTTTGGACTTCAAATCTACCATCCTTAGGATATAATCCTTAACCTCATATGAACCATCGTAACTCATATTGAAGAGTCCCTGCAAATGTATCCCGATATTGGCATTAGATAATACATAATTTCAAGCCACCAAGGTTTCCATCATCCTTTTAGCATTCAATCAACTAGTAAACCATTTTCAAGTGTTCCCGAATGAAATGTTTCATGGATAATGGACAAATTTGATTGCTCTTTTCCCGAATAGTAAAATGTGCTTTTTACTTCCATATTGCTGGTAGTGATATTGCCAACTTATTCTTAGTAAGAGTAATATAAACATCCACTAACTTCATCTCAAACAGAAAATCCTCTTTTCACTAAAAATTTGACCCAATAAGAACCTCAATTACAATGGAGTTACTGATTATATAAAGGTGACTTAATAACCAATAATGTATGTAATTGGCGTCATGTGAATACAGTGTAACTTGAAAATCGCATAAGTACACATCTTGAAAGCTACATACATCATTATATAAACATATTTGAGTATAATATATGACATGGAATTGTATACTCTCCACATGACAATGATTATGAGAATATATTCTAAACTTTTTGCGAATTCACTATCTTTGAGTAAATGAACCACTAAGGTTAATCACTCATCAGCCATATGCTGTACATGTATCTCTCCATAAACTAATATACAATCACCTCTTTTGAAAGTATGACCACGCATTAAAATATGAGACATCACACCATAATATGAGATCGATATTTCTCAAATCTAATCAAGTGTGCTACTTTGGCGGTCAAACCCAATTGAATCATTGAAACTCTTTCATACTAGGGATATAAATTTTTTGTCTCACATTTACCTTATATATGTGATTTTAGACTCGATAACGGGGGCAATTTGTCACTAAATCACATGTCATGCCAATTATATTGCTTCATTCATTAATACATATCGAACCTTATGCATGATGAATCAATACTCTACACATTTTTTTATGTGATGATATACACTTGAGCTTGCAATGTTTTTCCGCAACCATGGTGAAACACATAAATACGCAAAAAAATACCCTAAACATACACGTATTTAGGGTTGTGTATGTATTTTCACACCCTTAAAAGTATCGAACATATAAAATAAATACATCACGGTGTAGAGAATCTCCATACGAGCATGGTAGTACTAAGAATGCGCCAAATGGAGCATGCACACGCTTTCACGAGCCAACATACTGCGCGGCGTGAGCCGCTCGAAAAGCCGGTCCGACTAGGCTCGACTAGTCCGATTAGTCGACCGGTTCAACCAGCCAATTATGGTAAGTAAATCCTACATAGATATAGAAATACTTTTAAAAGGGGAGTAAATAAATTTGGGACCACAAATATGAATTGTAATTGAATGATTAAGGAAAGCTTGTCTTTTTGGTGAAAATTGGACGGATTTAGTTATATAAGCAGTGGAAATAGCACCACCCAAAATTTATATTCTTGTTTCTTCTTTTATTATGTCATAATTTTCTTTTGCTAGGGCTATGATATAGCCTGACCATAATAATATGAATTTCATGTTTTTTTTTTTTCTGTTTTACAAGTGATTTCATTCATATTAGTTATACATTATTGTGCTTTATGCTTTTGTGGCTAATTGAATGATTTAATGTGCAAATCTGAGACTGAGAAGTGATAATTTATAGTTGCTCTTTATAATATATAACCATGAACTAAATGTGGATAGAGGTATATCATGTTATTTGTGTGGCTTTCAATGATAAGGTGGTTCAAAAGATTCATTAATTTTCAGAGATATGGTGAATTGATAAACATAGTAACTTTGCTATACCTAGAAATAAGAAAATAAATATATTAGAAAAATTCTGTTATGATATGTTTGATATCGTTCTTATATACATAATAATCTGAAAATTAATTTTAATGGTTATGGTGAAATTGAATGCTCTAAAATATTTATTTGATTTATTTACTTCATTTAGATCTGAAATTTTGTTTCTAAGATTGTTAATTCTCAATTTTATTTTGATATATTAGATAAAATTTATAACTAATCAATTTTAAATATTTAATTGATTTGTTAATCATCAATTTCTATGAGACGATATTTTTTCTTATTATCATATTACTTATTCGACATATTCATTTTTTTTAGAATTTTATGAACATGGGACTCGATGTAATTGAGTTTTTATCTTCCTTACTCATTTGGAAGGCTCTACCTGTCATTGCCGGATAACGCTACGGAAAATTTACGCATGCGCTTAGCTCCACCAAAGGAATCAATTCGCAGTCACTCAGGTTTTTGTCTTGCTAACCTGAGAACTGGGAATCGAAAGAAATGTGTGACGGTTCTGACAACTACAAACACCATTCGGTAGTCTAGGCAACAAAGACTAATTTTCACCGAAGACTAAACAACGAAGACTTGTTCTCTCTCTCTCTCTCTCTCTTTTGCTTGACTGTATATAATAGTCAAAACATAAATGCTTACAAAAATGTTGTGCGATCACTCGAAACAAACGGACTTAATAAACACCCTTGACTCAATCACATCTTCTTCTTTTTTCGGGCTCAACATTCCTTTTTGGCTCTTCCAATTTCCTTATATAAAGGATATCAATAGATAGTCTTGCTCGGTTGCAATTCTGAAAGAGAGCTTCCTGAGTTGACGATGGAATTAGAATCTCCACACCTCGGAAAGCATTAACATCCCAGGATAAATTTCAAAGCAGTTCTTAAGAATCTCTAATCTCAACAATTTCAATGCAAGACCTAATCATAAGAGTATCCTCATTTAATGATCTCACCTTCTTTTCAGTAAGTCAAAGTTCAATATCATTCTCCTTACTTTAAGAGTGCCCAGTTGTGTAGGGCCAGGAATCATTTTTCTTACGCGGTCAACAAGGGTGTGTTGTTGGGATCACATTCATGCATTTGCCCCCAATTCTTTTATACATGTAAATGCCGATGGCTGTACTCTGCTACAAGAGTCATGTCCAGGTGATTAAAGCACCAAGCCCAATACTTGTACCTAGAGAGAATGACAAGTTTAAACCTGTCATGTATAAATGCTGATATCTTCAACAGACGTGTGGCAGATCAAATTCATGTATTTGCCTCAATTCTTTTATACATGTAAATGCCATTGATTGGACTTTGTCACAAAGAGTCATGTTCGGGTGATTAAAGTACCAAGCTCAATACCTTCTGATATGGCTAGAATAAGTACCTAGAGGGGGGGGTGAATAGGTATATAAAAGATTTTTCCATGTAATTGCACAATACTAGACAGATGATAGATTTGAGACAGACAATAATCAAAGTAAGATTGAGAGAAGGGAAGAGAAAATTGAACACGCGATTTATAGTGGTTCGGCTTATTATAAGCCTACGTCCACTCTTCTGCACTGATAGCCTATTGGCTGGATTCCACTATGAACAAAGAGATGTTACAGCGATGTTCTTCCTTGATTTCTTGGTGTAGATGATCTACCACACTAGCTCAAGGTATCACTAAGTATAGACACTCTTTGTGTATACAACTTCGCTCAAAATGTATCGACTAATAATCGGTGCTTCGGACTGGAATTTCTCTATCGATCATACTCTAAAGTAACTAGAACGTCTTCCTTTTATACTCCTTTATGCCATCATACCCGTTGGCGCTTACCAAAGGAATTCCTCCAAACTACCCGTTGGACGGAATCAATTAAGAAGATCATTCGAGCTATTAAAAGAACTTGACGATAGCCCATAAATCCTGTTCGCCCATACAATCAGGATCTTGGTTTCCAAGAATAGAACCTTCCAAGAATATATCGTCGACCATCGGATCTTCAAACGATCTTAAATTCGAATAAAAGAATCCGTTATATTTATCTAGCCAAGAGATCTTCTCCAGAGGATAGGACTAAATCCTTAACCAAATACTTCAGCTCTGGATTGCCTCCGTCACTGGATTAGAAAAACTGTCAATGAGAATAATCTTGAGTCTTGAGTGCTGAGTCTGGTAAGATGAAAGTCTTCAGACTCTAATCTGTGAATATTCAGACTAGACTGATAGAAACATTTTGTCAGCTTCAAAATATTATGGAAAGATTTCTCCAACAATCTCCCCCTTTTTGATGGTGACAAAACTTTCCTATAGATTTGAACAACTTTGACCTGCAAAACTGATGCAGCCCACATTGAAGACCGGCTCCCTCGACCAAGAAGATCGGCCCGCATTAAAGCTCGACGAAACCGAGAAGCCATAACGACATCTTGAGTCCATCCCGGAAGCTTGAAAGACACCTTGGAAGCTCACGTGACGCTTTTACTAGTTTATAGTTTCCATGCCCTTTACTATATCTCATAGTTTCAATGCTCCTTTATTTCTCCTAGTTTCAATGCTCTATCTTTATTTCTTTGATGATATAAGCCCAATCCCTTGTAGAAGACAGACAACTTTTGATGAATGAAAAGCTTTGCTTGAAGCAAGTATCATGAACCTTGAAGAGTTCAACACTTGAAAACCTAGAAGAGTTTTCACTCCGTCCTTGAAGAGTCGGAGCTTTCGAAATCTGCATCCTTGAAGAGTTGCAGTCATCGATCTAGAAGAATCGGTGTCCCCCTCAACTTCCTTGAAGGCCTAGAAGAGCAACCAACGGAGTTTCTATCTTTTCCTATTCTGTTTCTTATTTCCAACCAAATTTCGACTATCCTACAATCTTTATTTCAGAAAACCCAAAACATATAAATTGTAGATCCAGAAGTCTTTGTTCATTTGGCTTTAGAATCAGGTTGATCCGATCTGTATCGACAAAGATACGACTGTTCTCCTGAGCTTGCGCAGTGCTGAAATTACTGTTCGTCCCGTTTCTTGTGTGCGAGTCACTCTCCCGATCCTATTGTTTGAGAAAGCCTCCCGTAGGCTTGCATCAAAAACATTACTCAAGCAATATGGCTATCTCATAAAGATTAATAAAATCAACCAGACTCTGCATCCACAGAAAATCAGTTAGTCTTTCATGAGTAAAACCATACAACAACACTTGATATAAATGCAAACAGTCAAATATCAAAATCCACACCCAAGTCAGTCAAATTCAAGTTCACACCCAAGTCATAAACAAGTAAACACAAAAAAAAAAATTGAAGTCAAAGTTTAAAGAGTTTCAAATTGCACTTCTCCCCCTTTTTGTCATCATTAAAAAGGCGAGAAAAGAGTCAAGTCTGCTTGGGAATGCGCACAATCTAGAAATCTCCCATTGACTGTACGATGCTTTCCAGCCTCTTCAAGTCTTCCCGTAGATGAGCCACCTCTTCTCCTTTGGCATTGGCTTGAATTTGAAGAGCTAGGTCTTTTAATTGATCCACCAGGGTAACAGAAAATGCTTGTCCAGCTTTCTTCAAGACTTGAAGTTCACAGTCCAGAGCATAGATTTGACCCTGCATTTCCAGAAGGACATCAAGAATACGACGAAAATCTGCTGCGTTGTCCGTCTGTGTGCTCGCATTTGCCTTCTCGAATGGAGTGAAAGCAGACGATGGATCTTCGGGGTAATCGAGCAGATTTGGAGTTGACGTATCATTTCCTCCCTTAGGCATTGGAAAAGCCTAAAAATCTTCTGGATTTGCTGGTGAGCGACTCACACTTTCACTGTTAACATCATGTGGTGTAGTTCTTCCTTGCTCGTCATCTCCCCCTGTCTCTAAGACCTCAAGTGGGGAAGAGTGATGGTCATGCTCTTCAGCATCTTGATTCCCTTTCTCTCCTGCTTCATCTGCAGACTTTTCGTTCACTGCATCTCATTCTTCTTCAGTTTCGTTCTCTTGTTGCTCCTCTTCTTCTCTGTTCTTTGCTTGTCCCTCTTCTTCTCTCTGTTCTTTTTCCTCTGCTTCTTTGTCCTTCATCTGTCGTTCTGATGATGCAGGTACAGGACGCCTGGTCCGTTTCAATGCAGAGATAGTGAGATCTTCCTCTTCTTCTTCATCCTCCAAGATAAGAGTTCTTTTCTTTTTGGATGGAGCACTCATGGGCTCCTTCCCTTTTTTCTTTGATGCGAGAAGATCCGGAGTCTTCATTTTGAACTTCTCCATTGCCTTACTAAGCTCTTTCGGACGCATTTTTGTCACCATTTTCAAACCCACCACCATTTTGTCGCATGGTTGAACACAAAGAGTATGTGGAGGTTCAATGTTCAAGTGTCGAAGATCTTGGTCACAAGACTGGATAAGGCAATTAGCCCTTGTCCTTCACCATTGCTCTGTACATGTGAAAGAGAATGGTGTGAGGAAGAGAGAACTTCTTTCCTGAATTGATCGCGTACATCAATTTCGCCTCGGAGTTAGACACGTCAGTCTTGGATGTAGACTTTGGCCTAATACAGTTGATCACAATTTTGTGAAGCAAAATGTTGATGGCACGCATTCTTGTGTAGGTAATTCTTCCCTTTGTGGATCTGTCTTTGACAAGTTCCAGTGTAGTACGAGCGATCGAAACCTTGATCGGTTGATAACGTCCTCTTTCAACTCTAATTATATCTGCCAACACGTCCACATCTACCACATATACTTGGTCTCGAACACTGAAGGATATTCTATTCGCATCTAAAAAGCTAAGATTCGAATAGAAGTATGCTGTCAATTGTGCATAACCATTTGTGGTATCCGAGCAAAATTGTTCAAGTTGAAGCAGATGGAATTTCTCTCTCAAGTTCACATTAATGGCATCTAAGAAATCGAAATCAACACTCCTAGGGTTTATCACCCTCGCTTCAACTGAGTCTGAAAAACAGATTCTCCTGTTCCTTTGATTTAAACAAATCCATCCTCTTTCCTTTCACCTTCGCAGCAACACCCATTCTAGGTTGAAATTCAAGGAACATTTTATCATCATCGTTCCCGTCAGTCGGATTCGGTCCAGATACACGAGGATCACTTGGAATGTTTGCAAGTGCTTCCTCAGCCTTTCCTTTGGGAGCAATTCCCAAATCCTCCATTTGTCTCAAAAAGAGATATTCATTCCCATAATTCTTATCTTTAAGGAAATCATTTACGTAGTTCAGCGGAGTCCCAATGCTTTTCAACGCACGATACAGCTTGTAAATAAAAGATGGTTTTTGGACTCTTACAGGGTCTGCATCCTCAATGATTTCTTCCTCCAGTTGATGACTCGCACCTTGTGGGGTAGATGGTGAAGATTGACGTGGTGAAGAGTGAATCGGGCTCTGTTGCTGACTCGGTAATTCCTCCTCTCCAGTGAGATTGAAGTGGGTAGGCCCCTCCTTCATTCTCTGTGGTCCCCTGTTCGCGATTCTTGAAGACTTTCTCGAAGAAGACATTCTTTGATGTCGATGAAAGATTCCTTTACTCGCTTTCCCAAGAAAAGATGACAACTTTCTCGATGATGAACACGAAGTAGAGACAAGATTGGGAGAAGGATGCCTTTTTAGGGTTTTGAAATTTAAGCAAAGAAAACGTATATATATAACTTGATTTTAAAAAGGAAAAAACCAATCGGCACAAAGGAAAATGAACAGACGCTTCTTTTGAAATCGATAACTACCAAATATAAGTTAATCCATTTGAAAAGACAGGATTCCAATTTTCACGGAAATTATTAATTGATCTAATGATCGTACTTTTTCGAGATTGAATATAATAACAACTTACAGTCTATAGCCATGAATGTCTGAGTCTGATGATTTGAGAGTCTCTAGACTTTAACTTCCTCGAGCTTCAAATGTTGAGTGCGGAACGGATGTAATCGAATTGATTCTTCTCCAAAGGCTTTGTGAATATATCCGCTAGTTGGTTCTTTGAGTCAACAAATTGAATCGAGATTTCTCCATTCTGAACATGATTTCTAATGAAATGATGTCGAATCTCTATATGCTTTGCTCTTGAGTGAAGGATTGGATTTTTAGTGAGATTAATAGCACTGGTGTTGTCACATCTAATCTCTGTGCATGAGTCTTCAATGCCAAAGTCTTGTAGCTGTTGTTTTATCCATAGAATTTGCGAACAGCAACTTTCAAGAGCTACATACTCTGCTTCTGTTGTTGAGAGAGCTACAGTGCTTTGTTTCCTTGAAAACCAAGACACTGTCCTGCTTCCTAGCAATTGACAGGTTCCCGAAGTGCTTTTTCTGTCAACTCTGCAACCGGCCAGATTTGCATCTGAATATCCCAGAAGATTAAAGTCTCCCTTCTTAGGATACCAAAGACCTATGCTTGAAGATGAGGCAACGTATTTAATAAATCATTTTGCAGCACCGAGATGGGATTCTCTAGGATCTGATTGAAACTTTGCACAGATGCAAACACTTAACAAAATGTCAGGTCTAGAAGCAGTAAGATAAAGAAGTGAACCGATGATGCTCCTGTATAGCTTTTGGTCAACTTTCTTCCCTTCTTCATCTTTGTCTATCTTTAGAGAGCTTGACATTGGTATGTCGGTCTTTTTGCACTTTTCTAGTCCAAACTTTTTGACAAGATCGTTAGCATATTTTTCTTGATAAATAAAAGTTCCTTCCTTTAATTGTTTTATTTGAAGTCCAAGAAAGAATGTTAACTCTCCCATCATACTCATTTCAAACTCATCCTGTATAGACTTAGAAAATTTCTTGCACAGAGTTTCATTAGAGGATCCAAAAATAATATCATCCACATATATTTGAACAATTAAAAAGCTTTTGTTTTCCTTTTTGATAAATAAAGTAGTATCTACTTTACCTTTGACAAAACCATTTTGTATTAAGAACTTACTTAGTCTGTCGTACCAAGCTCGAGGTGCTTGCTTTAAACCATACAAGGCATTTTTCAGTCTGAAGACTGAGTCTGGCTTCTTTGGGTCTTCAAACCCTGGGGGTTGTTCCACATAAACTTCCTCATGGATAAATCCATTTAGGAAAGCACTTTTGACGTCCATTTGGAATAACCTGAAATTTTTATAACAAGTAAATGCAAGTAATAGTCGAATAGCTTCTAACCTTGCTCTTTTGGAGCGTAAGTTTCATCATAGTTTATTCCTTCTTCTTGCGTATATCCTTTGGCCACGAGTCTTGCTTTGTTTCGTACAACTTTTCCTTTCTCATTCATCTTGTTTCTGAATACCCATTTAGTTCCAATAACAGTTTTACCTTTTGGTTTAGGTGTTAATTCCCAGACATCATTGATGTTGAATTGTCTGAGCTTTTCTTGCATAGCTTCAATCCAACTTTCATCAGATAAAGCTTCTTCTATGCTCTTTGGTTCAATTTCAGAAATGAGAGCCACATCACTAGACTCTTCACGTCTTTTGGATCAGTGCGAATTCCTTCATTAATTTCGCCGATAATGAGTTCTTTGGGATATTTGGACTTATGCTTCCGATTCTTGGTTGATTTGTCAGGTTGATGATCTCTTTCTTTATTTGAATCTTCATGATCAGCTTGATGCTGGTCTTCTAGAGTCTGAGATGCTTCTTGAGTTGTAAGCTTTGGAGGGTCTGGAGCAGGTTCAGACTCTTCATGATGAGTCTGACTGGATTCATCTTGCGTAGAGTCTTGGAATTTGACATTCATTGACTCCTCCACAGACTGGCTCTTCTTGTTATAGACTCTGTAGGCTTTGCTTGATGTAGAGTATCCAAGGAAGATGCCTTCATATGATCTTTCTTCAAACTTACCAACTCGATCTTTAGCATTTTTCAATATAAAACATTTGCAACCGAACACATGAAAGTATGAAACAATAGGCTTCTTACGTTTGAATAACTCATAAGGAGTTTTCTCTAGAATAGGTCTTAAAAAGACTATTGATGATATAGCATGCTGTTGAAACAGCTTCAGCCCAAAATCGTGAAGAAATCTTGCTTTCAATTAAAAGAGTTCTAGCCATTTCTTGAAGAGATCTATTCTTTCTTTCCACAACTCCATTTTGCTGAGGAGTATATGGAGAAGAGAACATATGCTTAAAGCCAGATTTATCACAAAATTTTGTAAAATCTTGATTTTCAAATTCACTTCCATAATCTGTTCTTATGCTAGAGATAACACATCCTTTTTCATTTTGAACCTTTTTAGCAAATTTCTCAAAATACGAGAAGGTTTCAGACTTACTAGCAAGGAAATATATCCAAGTAAATCGGGAGTAATCATCCACAATTACTAGACAATATTTCTTACCTCCAATGCTTTGGGTTCTGGTTGGTCCAAAGAGATCCATATGCAGCAATTGCAGTACATGATTAGTAGAGACATGATTTAATGGCTTAAATGAATTTCTTACCTGCTTCCCTAGAATGCATGGAGTGCATAGATCAGCTTTTTGGTATGATAATTTGGGTAAACCTCGAACAAGCTGTTTTGAAGAGATTTTGGCTAATTGCTTCATGTTGATGTGTCCAAGCTTTCTGTGCCATAATCTCGCTTCATCTTGGATTGAGATTAAGCATTGCGATTCATCTGGTTTCACATCTAAGAGATAGATGTTTCCATGCCTTCTACCCATAAAAGACTGAGTAGAGTTTTTTGATTCCGAACATATTCCTTCTTGAAAGGAGATCTTAAAACCGGTATCACACGGTTGATCGATCTTTGAGAAGATTGTAATTGAGTCCTTCCATTAAGGAAACATTACTTATTGTAAGATTTCCAATTTTCACAGTTCCAAATCCCACAATGCTTCCTTTGCTGTTCCCTCCAAATGAAACTTTTCCTCCATTTACTTGAACAAGCTTTATGAAGCAATTTGAGTCTCTGTCATGTGTCTTGAGCATCCCTTTGTCAAGATACCACTTTACCTTTTTCTTGACGGAGACTGCATTTAAAAATAGTCTCAAACTTTCTTTGGTACCCAAATTTTCTTGGGTCCTTTGGTGTTAGTAAAATAAACAGTACTGGCCCATGCTCTCTTAATAGGTTTCCAAACCATAGGACACTCTTTTTCAAAGTGATCCGGACTTTTGCACTTTGAACACCTGAGGGCATTTTGACCTACAGACTTTACAAACACTTTCTCGAAATGATTTTTGTAAGTCTCTCTCGAAGGTCTTTGCTTGATTCTTTCTTTTACTTTAGGAAAGTCAATCAAGGGAATAGTTTCTTTGTCATACCTGCAGACCGGACTTATTGAAGTAAGGTCTTTGAGCTGAAATTTTTTTCAAGTTTCTCGGACCCTATTGAAAATTTCTTTGAAATATTTGATAAATCAATTTTTAAAAGAGCATTTTCTTTCAAAAGACTATCTTCATTTTCTTTAAGAGTGGAAACATTTTTGTCTAAACATTTAACACTTTCTTTTAAAACATTTTCCTCTTTGTTTTAGAGCAGAGTTTTCCTTTTTAAGTTCGAAATCCTTTTGAGAGAAGTCTTAAGACTAAAACACAGTTCATCAATATAGTTATAAACTTTGACAGGAATTTTGAAATCACTTACCTCAAATTCACTATCCGAGTCCGATCCGAGTTTGAGTCCCGAGTCCGATTGTGCCATCGGACATAAGTTGGCATATTCATCATCACTTTCTTCACACTCGTATCATTCCGGGTTTCAGCTTTGAGAGCCTTTCGAGACTTTTAAGCTTTTCCTTTCTTCTTCTTCAGAAGAGGACAGTTGGGTTTAATGTGTCCATTTTTCTTACATCCAAAGCAAACTACATCTTTGTTTGATTCCTCATCATCAACAGACTTGGTGTGCTGTCTTTGAAAACTTTGTTTCTTTGAGTTGAACCTTCTTCATTTTCTATTCAGTTTTCTGAATCTTCTTATCATGAGGGCAAGCTCCTCATCATCCATATCATCTTCGTAATGTAACATCAGAATCATCATTTGATTTTAAAGCAATGGATTTCTTACCTTTTGGATCATCGTCTTCATTAATTCTTTCCACTTCATAAGATTGAAGAGTTCCAATCGGCTCATCGACGAGATAATGGCATAATTCTTTGAGTCTCCCGGATTGAGGTCTTGATATGGTTCCAATCTTTTGAGAGACCTCGCAAGAGTTTGTTAACCTTCATAGGATCGGAAATCTTTTGTCCTTGATTCTCAAGGCCATTGACAATATCTGTAAAACGGCTAAACATGTCAGTTATAGATTCTCCCGGTTTCATTTTGAAGGCTTCATATTGACTGAGAAGGATATTGATTCTGGTCTCTTTTACTCGATCAGTTCCTTCATAGGTGATATGTAACATATCCCAGATTTCTTTTGCTGTAACACAAGAAGATATTTTGTTATATTCAGTTGGTGACAAAGCACAATATAAAGAATAAATTGCTTTTGCATCAAGTGCTTGTCTCTTTGTTATCTCTTCCTGAGTCATTCCGCTGGTCTCAACAGTTTCTTTCCCTCTTTTAGAGACTGATGCAGCTGTAGGAGTAATTCCTTTTTCTACAACGTCCCATTCCAGAGGATCCTTTGATCGAAGGAAATCTTTCATCTTGTTCTTCCAGATGTTGTAATCATTTCCATCAAAGTAGGGTGGTCTGGTATTGCTTTGCCCTTCCACCAGCCCTGGTGCTAGCATACTAGCCATGAATCTTTTTCTCTGAAGTAAAACACTTCAAATAAAGTGAGTACACGAGCTCTGAGACCAATTGATATGGCTAGAATAAGTACCTAGAGGGGGGGTGAATAGGTATATAAAAGATTTTTCCCTGTAATTGCACAATACTAGATAGATGATAGATTTGAGACAGACAATAATCAAAGTAAGATTGAGAGAAGGGAAGAGAAAATTGAACACGCGATTTATAGTGGTTCGGCTTATTATAAGCCTACGTCCACTCTTCTGCACTGACAGCCTATTGGCTGGATTCCACTATGAACAAAGAGATGTTACAGTGATGTTCTTCCTTGATTTCTTGGTGTAGATGATCTACCACACTAGCTCAAGGTATCACTAAGTATAGACACTCTTTGTGTATACAACTTCGCTCAAAATGTATCGACTAATAATCAGGGTGCTTCAGACTCTGAAATTTCTCTATCGATCATACTCTAAAGTAACTAGAACGTCTTCCTTTTATACTCCTTTATGCCATCATACCCGTTGGCGCTTACCAAAGGAATTCCTCCAAACTACCCGTTGGACGGAATCAATTAAGAAGATCATTCGAGCTATTAAAAGAACTTGACGATAGCCCATCAATCCTGTTCGCCCATACAATCAGGATCTTGGTTTCCAAGAATAGAACCTTCCAAGAATATATCGTCGACCATCGGATCTTCAAACGATCTTGAATTCGAATAAAAGAATCCATTATATTTATCTAGCCAAGAGATCTTCTCCAGAGGATAGGACTAAATCCTCAACCAAATACTTCGGCTCTGGATTGCCTCCGTCACTGGATTAGAAAAACTGTCAATGAGAATAATCTTGAGTCTTGAGTGCTGAGTCTGGTAAGATGAAAGTCTTCAGACTCTAATTTGTGAATATTCAGACTAGACTGATAGAAACGTTTTGTCAACTTCAAAATATTCTGGAAAGATTTCTCCAACACCTTCACCTAAGAAGAATGCCAAGTTTAAGCCTGTCAAATAGATCCAGTTAGATTTACTTTCTAGACAATGAGTTTTGGGCCAAAATTGCTCTACACCACATCAATTCTCGAATGTACAATTTCTCCGACACAACTCACATTCCTAACAATATTTATAACTTTCTTCAAGTAGTCTAAGGAATCATTTTCAATTTTCACCAGTGCTACTACTCAACAATGGATTAGTTTGCAAGATTCTCAATAAAAACTATTTTATTATATTATGATGTAAATATGACTAGCTTAACATATTTTATTTCACATATTTTAAATTTTCGACTCGTTTATCTTAAATGTTAAATTTGTTGGAAAAAACTCTTTTGATGTTTTGAAGTCAACAAAACTTATCTACATTATGTTCTAAAGATTTCCAAACTTCTGTGTCAAAGTCTGAAGACTGCTAGACTTTCATGTTAAATTCTGTTTTACATCAGAAGTCTACCAAATTTGACAGACTCCAGACTGAATGGAAGAGAAGAATGAAGACTTATCCAGACGTGGGATTATCTATATTCTTCAGGGGCTCGATTTTTATGGATTATATATAGTCTTTTGGTTGGAAATATCACCTACAAGATTGATTATCTTTATTGGAATCAATTTTGATACATCAAATCTTTTGGAAGGCAAGTAAATTTGGAAAGAATCAACTTATGGAAACCAAGATTCTGATTGTATGGGCAAACAAGATTGACGGGCTTTCATCACAAAGTTCAAACGGCTCGAGATCTCTTTGATTGATTCTATCCAACGGGTTAATTGGAAGAATTCCTTTGGAAAGTGCCAATGGTCAAGAAGGCATGAATGAATGTTTAAGGAGAACTCTCCAGTTGTTCTAGAGAGTGCGTGAAAGAGAAATTTCAAAGTGTGAAGCTTTCCAGTTTTTTGTTATTCTATATACTGTGCTATAACTTGTACTTAAAAGAGAGAGAGAGTTATAGTGTGACCGTGAGAGAGCAATAGAGACTCTTCACTGTGAAGTCGAGATCCCAAGTTTGTAAATTCTCTTTTGATTCATAGTGAAAACCAGCTAGAAGGCTGTCAATGTGGCAGTGTTAACGTAGGTTCCATCTAAGCCGAACCACTATAAATTATGTGTTCTTATTCTCTTCTCTAAACTCCTTCATTTTGTTTGTAGTTCCATTTAACTGTTAAAGTTTGAACTTGATATAGCTAGTATAAGCACCTAGAGGGGGGGTGAATAGGTATATAAATATTTTTCTCGTTAATCGCACAATATTGGACAGTTAATAGAATTGAGACAATCAGTGATCAAAGTAAGACTGAGATAAGGGAAGAGAAGATTAAACACAAGGTTTATAGTGGTTTGGCTTATTCTAAGCCTACGTCCACTCTTCCGCACTGATAGCCAATTGGCTGGATTCCACTATGAACAAAAGAGGAGTTACACCACAGCTCTTCCTTGATTCCACAGTGTAGATGTTCTACTACACCTCCTCAAGGTCTCTTACAAATATAGACTCTCTTTTGAATACAATGATTCGCTCAAAGAATTTGTCTAAACAACAGGAAGCTTTTAGACTTTGGAATTTTTCTATCGCGCACTTACTCAACAACTAATACGTCTTCTTTATATACTCCTTCATGCCATCATACCCGTTGGCACTTACCAAAGGAATTCCTCCAATCTACCCGTTGGACGGAATCAATTAAGAAGATTAATTAAGCTATTAAAGGAACGTGTCGATAGCCCATCAATCCTGCTCGCCCATACAATTAGGATCTCGGTTTCCATAAGTAAAACCTTCCAAGAATATCCAGACAATCATCGGATCTTCAATCATTGAGTCAATCTCGATCAATCAAGGATTCCGTTATGTCTTCTCCAGCCACGAGGTCTTCTCCAGTTGATAAGGTCATCCCCTTAACGAATCATCCAGATCTGGATAACCATTCTTCAATGGATTAGAGGCTGTCAATGAGGATAGACTTTGAGTCTTGAGTGGGCTGTCCGGAGGTCTTGAGACTTTAAATAGAAGAGTCTCGCAAAGCCTTGAGACTAGATTGAAAGAAACGTTTTGTCAACTTCAAAACACTTCAAGAAGATTTCTCCAACAATCTCCCCCTTTTTGATGGTGACAAAACTTTCTATGATTTGGACAACATTGACCTGCAAAACATATCTCAAATATATGTGCATATCTTATAGAGATAAATGGCTAACTCTAAAATCTGCAACCACGAGAAAATAGGTTAGTCTCGAATATGATAAACTATCCATAAGATATTAATAGCAGTCAATAGCAATAATCCAAATTCAAATCCAGACAGAAACACACAAAGTTTAAATCTAAATCAAACAAACCAACCAAAAAAAATAAGTTGTTCAAAAGTAAAAGATGTTCAAATCTCTTGCATCTCTCCCCCTTTTTGTCAGCATTGAAAGGGTTGAGATGAAAATGGAATGAAGTCAAGATTTCTTGGGAACACGAACAAGCTGGAAATCTTCCATTGACTGAACCATCCCTTCCAGCCTTTTCAAGTCTTCCTTCAGTTGAGCAATCTCCTCACCCTTGGCATTGGCCTGAATTTGAACAGATAGGGCTTGGATATGATCTTGTAAGGACACTGAAGAAGCTTGACCAGCATTCTGCAAATTTTGAACCTCGCATCCCAAGGCAAAAATTTGACCACGCATCTTCAAGAGAATATCAAGAATTCTGCGAAAATCCCCCGTGTTATCAGTCTGCGTACTAGCTTCAGCACGTTCTGCAGATGATGGCATGTCTGAATAATCTCGCAGGTTTGGCGTTGAAACTTCATGATCTTCTTCTGGAAATTGAGAGGCATAAACATCCTGCAGGTGTGGGGAGAACGGCGGCTCCTTCACTCATGTCGGGATGTGAGGACTTCCCTCCTTTCTCTTGATCTCCCCTTTTTTTCATGCCTACGGTGGAGAGGATTGTTCCTCAGTTTCTCCTTCTTCTCTTCTTTCATTTCCAGATCTTTCCTCCTCTGCTTCGCCAACTTCTCTTTCTTCTTCTTTTTCTCCTTCTTCTCCTTCTTTTCTTTCTTCTCTTCTTTCTTCTTCTCTTGCTTGATCTTCTTTCTCCATCTCTTCAACATTTCTTTCTTCTTGACTTTCTCCTTCTCTTCCTTCTGTCTCACGTTTGTTGATTGGAACAGAACGACTTAGCCTTTTCAAAGCTATTGCCGAAATGGTAAGATCATCATCTTCTTTTTCGTCCACAATAAGAGCTCTTCTTTTCTGCTTTGAAGCAATCAAGGGCTCCTTTCCTTTTCTTTTTGAAGAAGAGGTTTGATGAGATCGATTCGGAGTCTTTTCCTTGAATTTCTCCAACTCCTTGTTCGGTTCCTTGAGACGCATTTTGGTCACCATCTTCAGTCCTACCACCATATGATCGCACGATCGAACACAAAATATTTGCGGAGGCTGAATATTGAGATGTCTGAACAATTTTGTCACAAGGCTTGGATAAGGAAGTTGACCTCTGTCCTTCATCATTGCTCTATACATGTGAAACATGACAAAGTGTGAGGAAGAGAAAACCTTTTCGAGAGAGGATGGCATACATCAATTTTGCCTCCGAACTTGAAACATCGAGTCTTCGAGGTTGATTTTGGCCGGAGGCAATTGATCACTATCTTGTGAAGCAAGATATTGAATGCATTCATCCTTAGGTAGGTGATCTTCTCATCTGTTCTCCGATCCTTCACAAGGTCCAAAGTGGCCCGAGCGATGGAAACCTTGATAGGCTGATATCTTCCTCTTTCAACTCCTAACACATCTACCAGCACATTCATATCCACAACATAGTCTTGATCTTTGACACTGAAAGAAAATCTATTCGCATCCAAAAAGCTAAGATTCGAATAGAAATAGGTAGTCAGTTCAGGATAGGCCTCTGTCGAATCAGAACAGAACGTCTCAAGTTGAAGGTAACTTAATTTCTCCCTCAAGTTCACCTTCACAGCATCCAGAAAATCAAAGTCCACACTTCTAGGGTTTATAACCCCATGCTTCAGTAATTTCGAGTACAAATCCTCTTGTTCCTTCGATCGGAACACTTCTCCCCTTTTTCCTCGAATGTTAACCGCAACACCCATTTTTGGCTGAAATTGACTGTACAACTTGTCATCATCATTTCCATCTACAGGATTAGGTCCCCAGTCACGAGGATCACTTGGGATATTCGCAAGAGATTCCTCAGCCACCCCTTGCCGAGCAATTCCTAAACTTTCCATTCTTCGCAAAAAGATGTATTCATTTCTATAACCTTTGTCTTTAAGAAAAGCGTCAACATAGTTCAAGGGAGTATGGGTTCCTTTCAAAGCGCAATACAACTTGTAAATAAAAGCGGGCGTTTGAGTTCTTACTGGATCTGCATCCTCAATGACTTCTTCCTCCTGTTGATGATCAACTCTTTGAGGACTAGATGGATGACGCTGCTGAGAATGTTGTGGGCTCGGTTGCTATTCAGGAGAAGCTTATTCTTCAGTAAGATCGAAGTGCATAGGCCCCTCATTCAATCTTCGTGGTCCCCTGCTAGCGATTCTCGATGACTTTCTCGAGGACGACATTCTTCTCAGTTTTGGAAGATTCCTTGCTTGACTTTCTCAAGAAAGATGAAAACTTTTTCAAGGATTAAACAAGGGTGAAAAAAGGGAATGGAGGATTGATGCTTTCTAGGGTTTTTGAGAGTAAAGCGAAGAGGAACAAACAGACCACTATCGAATAAAAGGAGAGGTAAACGAACCGTTACAAAGGAAGGTAAAAAAGATGCCTTTTAAAAAAAAATAACTACTCCTTTTTTCCGTGAAGATATTCATTTGAAAAAAAATAACTTTTTTTTCGAAAAAAGAAACCATGCAATAATTACGTCGATTGAAGATAGCAATAAAACACAGTTGGCAATCATACATTTTCAAGATAAAATTCAAGAGAGAGAGAGAGAGAAAGACTAACTTATAGTTTGACGATCGTACCAAGACTAACTTACGGTTAAGGTCTTGCATCCCAGTACGAGGGTCTTTAGACTTTGATCTCCTCAAACCTTAAAATGTTGAGTCTGGAGCGAATCGATTCAAATTGATTTTTCTCTAGAGGCTTCGTGAATATATCCGCCAGTTGATTCTTTGTATCAACATATTGAATTGAAACATCTCCATTCGAACGTGATCTCTGATGAAGTGATGTCGAATCTCTATATGCTTTGCTCTTGAGTGACGAATTGGATTTTTGGTAAGATTGATAGCACTGGTGTTGTCGCAATTTATCTCAGTGCATGAATCTTCAATTCCAAAGTCTCTTAGTTGTTGCTTTATCCATAGAATTTGTGAACAGCAACTTCCAAGAGCTACATACTCTGCTTCTGCTGTAGAGAGAGCTACTGTACTTTGTTTTCTTGAAAACCAAGACACCGTCCTGCCTCCAAGTAGTTGACAGGTACCCGAGGTGCTCTTTCTATCAACTCTGCAACCAGCTAAATCTGCGTCTGAGTATCCAAGAAGAGTAAAGTCTCCCTCTTTAGGATACCATAGGCCGATGCTTGAAGTTGAAGCAATGTATTTGAGAATACGCTTTGCAGCACTTAAATGAGATTCTTTAGGATCTGCTTGAAATCTAGCACAAATGCAAACACTAAACAAAATGTCAAGTCTAGAAGCAGTAAGATAAAGAAGTGAGCCAATGATACTCATGTATAGCTTTTGATCAACTTTCTTTCCTTCTTCATCTTTGTCTATCTTCAAGGCACTTGACATTGGAATGTCAGTCTTTTTGCAATTGTCCAATCCAAACTTTTTGACAAGATCATTAGCATATTTTTCTTGACGAATAAAAGTTCATTCCTTTAGTTTTTTCACTTGAAGTCCAAGAAAGAAAGTTAACTCACTCATCATGCTCATCTCAAACTCTTCCTGCATAGTCTTAGAGAATTTCTTGCACAGACTTTCATTAGGAGATCCGAATATGATATCATCAACATATATTTGAACTAGAATAAAATTTTTGCTTTCCTTTTTGATAAATAGAGTAGTATCTACTTTACCTTTCACGAAATTGTTTTGAATTAAGAACTTACTTAGCCTGTCATACCAAGCTCGAGGTGCTTGTTTCAAGCCATATAAGGCCTTTTGAGTCGAATACGAGTCTGGTTTCTTTGGGTCTTCAAACCCAGGTGGTTGTTCCACATAAACTTCCTAATGGATGAATCCATTTAGAAAAGCACTTTTGACGTCCATTTGGAATAACCTGAAATTTTGTAACAAGCAAATGCAAGTAATAAACGAATTGCTTCTAACCTTGCTATGGTGCGTAAGTCTCGTCATAGTCGATCCCTTCTTCTTGCGTGTAACCCTTGGCCACGAGTCTTGCTTTGTTTCTCAAGATTTTTCCTTTTCGTCCATCTTGTTTCGAAAACCCATTTTGCTCCAACAACAGATTTACCTTTAGGTTTAGGAGTTAATTCCCAGACATCATTGATACTGAATTGCCTGAGTTCTTCTTGCATAGCTTCAATCCAGCTTTCATTAGATAAAGTTTCTTCTATGCTCTTGGGTTCTATTTCAGAAATAAGAGCTACAGCACTAGATTCTTCACGCTTTTTGGATCTTGAACGAATTCCTTCATTGATGTCGTCAATAATAAGATCTTTGGGATGATTGGACTTATGCTTCCAGTTGCTGAATAATTTGTCAGATTGATGATCACTTTCTTCGCTTGATTCTTCGACAGTTACTTGCTGCTGATCCTTCAAAGTCTGAGCTGCTTCTTGAGATTTATACTTTGGAGGGTCTGGAGCAGATTCAGATTCCTCAATATGACTCTAAGTAGATTCATTTTGAATGGAATCTTGGAATTTGACATTCATTGATTCTTTCACTTTTAGAGACTTCTTGTTGTAGACTCTGAATCCTTTGCTAGAGGTTGAATATCCAAGGAAGATGCCTTCATCGACTTTTCTTCAAACTTACCAACTCGATCATTTGCATTTTCAGAATGAAACATTTGCATCCAAATACATGAAAATATGAAACAATAGGCTTCTTTTCCTTAAAAAGTTCATAGGGGTTTTTTTCTAGAATAGGTCTTAGAAAAATTCTATTGATAATATAACATGATGTTGAAAGCTTGACTTCAGCCCAAAATTGTAAAGAGATATTACTTTCAATTAAAAGAGTTCTAGCCATTTCTTGAAGAGATCTATTCTTTCTTTCCACAACTCCGTTTTGCTCTGGAGTATATGGGGAAGAGAATAAATGCTGAAAACCAGATTCTTCACAAAATTTGGCAAAATCTTGATTTTCAAATTCTCCTCTATGATCTGTTTTTATTCTTGAAATAACATATCCCTTTTCATTTTGAACCATCTTAGCAAAATTTTCAAAATAAGAGAAAGTTTCAGACTTACTTGCTAAGAAATATACCCAAGTATATCGTGAGTAATCATCCACAATTACTAGGCAATATTTCTTACCTTCAATGCTCTGCGTTCTTGTTGGTCCAAAGAGATCCATATGTAGGAGCTGCAGTACACGGTTAGTAGAAACTTGATTTATTGATTTGAAGGAATTTCTTACCTGTTTTCCCAATATGCATGGTGTACATAGATTAGACTTTTGGTAGGATAAATTGGGTAGACCACGAACAAGCTTCTTTGTTGAGATCTTGGCTATCTGCTTTATGTTAACATGCCCAAGCTTTCTGTGCCACAAGCTTGCTTCGTCTTGGATTGAGATTAAACATTGTGACTCATCTGGTTTTAAGTCCAAGAGGTAGATATTTCCATGTCTTCGACCCATAAATGACTGAGTAGAGTCTTTACTGATTCCTGAACAAATACCCTCTTGAAAGTTGATCCTAAAACCAGCATCACACAGCTGACTGACACTGAGACGATTGTAATTGAGCCCTTCAACTAAAGAAACATTGCTTATTGTGAGGTTCCCAATCTTTACAGTTCCAAAGGCTACTATTTTTCCTTTACTGTTTCCACCAAATGAAACTTTTCCACCATTCACTTGAATGAGCTTTATGAAGCAATTTTAATCTCCTGTCATGTGTCTCGAGCATCCACTATCCAGGTACCATTTCACATTTTCTTGATAGTGACTGCGTATAAAAAGAGACTCAAACTTTCTTTGGTACCCATATTTTCTTGGGTCCTTTTGAGTTAGTTTGATATACGGTTTTTGCCCGGACTTTATTGATGTGGTCTCCATATCATAGGACATTCTTTCTCAAAATGATCTGCACTATTGCATTTTGAACATTTAAGAGCATTGCGACCTACTGGTTTTACAAAGTTCCTTTCAAAATGATTTTTGTAAGCATTTCTTGAAGGTCTTTGTTTGATTCTTTCTTTTACTTTAGGAAAATCGATTAAAGGAATAGCTTCAAAGAGTCAATCCTAAACCAGATTTATTGAAATAAGGTCT
This sequence comes from Eucalyptus decipiens, assembly GCA_014182575.1. Lineage (NCBI taxonomy): Eukaryota > Viridiplantae > Streptophyta > Magnoliopsida > Myrtales > Myrtaceae > Eucalyptus > Eucalyptus decipiens. The sequence continues at coordinate 12,150,774 of CM024611.1, read as the reverse complement.
TTGAACAGAAAGTATTTTTCAAGTTTTTCAGATCCCGAGAGAAAATCTTTTGGAAATATTTGAAATGTCATTTTTCAAAAATGCATTCTCTTTTAAAAGATTATCTTTGTTTTCATTGATAGAAGAAACATTCTGGTCTAAGCATTTCACTTTTTCTTCCAAAACATTCTTTTGATGTTTTAAAGCAGAATTTTCCTTTTTGATTTCGGAAATTCTTTTAAGAGAAGTCTTAAGACTAAAACATAATTCATCAATGTATTTTGAAACTTTAACAGGGATTTTGAAGTTACTTACCTCGAATTCACTTTCTGAATCTGAATCGGAGTTTGATTCTGAATCTTATTGTGCCATCAGACATATGTTGGCATAATCATCATCACTTTCTTCACATTCTGTATCACTCCAGGTCTCTGCTTTAAGAGCCTTTCGATACTTTTCAGTTTTTCCTTTCTTCTTTCTCAAAAGAGGACAGTTGGGTCTAATGTGTCCTTTTTTCTTGCATTCGAAGCAAACAACATCTTTGTTTGATTCATCATCCTCAACAGACTTAGCCTGTTGCTTTTGAAAACCTTGTTTCCTTGGATTGAATCTTCTTCCTTTTCTGTTCAGCTTTCTGAATCTTCTAATCATGAGAGCAAGCTCCTCATCGTCCATATCGTCTTCAGAATCTGCAACATCAGAATCATCATTGGATTTTAATGCAATGGATTTCTTACCTTTAGGGTCTTCGTCTTCATTGATTCATTCTACTTCATAAGACTGAAGAGTTCCAACCAACTCATCAACAGATAGTGGCATGATTCTTTGAGTTTCTCTGATTGATGTCTTTATGTGATTCCAATCCTTGGAGAGTCCTCGCAGTAGCTTATTTACTTTCATGGAATCAGAAACTGGTTGACCTTGATTATCCAGACCATTTACGATATCTGTAAAATGACTAAACATGTCAGTTATAGATTCTCCCATTTTCATCCTGAAGGCTTCGTATTGACCGAGGAGTATATTGACTCTGGTCTCTTTCACACGATCGGTTCCTTCATAAGTAATGTGTAATCTATCCCAGACTTCTTTGGTTGTATCACAAGAAGATATTATGTTATATTCAGTAGGTGATAAAGCACAATATAAAGAATAGATTGCTTTTACATCAAGAGTTTGTCTCTTAATTTTCTCTTCCTGACTCATGTCGCTGGTCTCAACAGTTTCCTTTCCTCTTTCAAACAGATGCGGCTTTAGGAATGATTCCTTTTTCTACAACGTCCCATTCCGGAGGATCCTTTGATCTTAGAAACGCCTTCATCTTGTTCTTCCATATGTTGTAGTCCTTTCCATCAAAGTAAGGCGGTCTCGTGTTGCTTTGCCCTTCTACTGACCCGGAGCCAACATACTAGCCATGGATCTTTTACTCGAAGTAAAACACTTCAAACAAAGTGAGCACACGAGCTCTGATACCAATTGATATAGCTAGTATAAGCACCTAGAGGGGGGTGAATAGGTATATAAATATTTTTCTCGTTAATCACACAATATTGGACAGTTAATAGAATTGAGACAATCAGCAATCAAAGTAAAGCTGAGATAAGGGAAGAGAAGATTAAACACAAGGTTTATAGTGGTTCAGCTTATTCTAAGCCTACGTCCACTCTTCCACACTGACAGCCAATTGGCTGGATTCCACTATGAACAAAAGAGGAGTTACACCATAGCTCTTCCTTGATTTTACAGTATAGATGATCTACTACACCTCCTCAAGGTCTCTTACAAATATAGACTCTCTTTTGAATACAATGATTCGCTCAAAGAATTTGTCTAAACAACGGGAAGCTTTTAGACTTTGGAATTTTCTATCGCGCACTTACTCAACAACTAATACGTCTTCTTTATATACACATTCATGCCATCATACCCGTTGGCACTTACCAAAGGAATTCCTCCAATCTACCCGTTGGACGGAATCAATTAAGAAGATTAATTAAGCTATTAAAGGAACGTGTCGATAGCCCATCAATCTGCTCGCCCATACAATCAGGATCTCGGTTTCCATAAGTAAAACCTTCCAAGAATATCCAGACAATCATCGGATCTTCAATCATCGAGTCAATCTCGATCAATCAAGGATTCTGTTATGTCTTCTCCAGCCACGAGGTCTTCTCCAGTTGATAAGGTCATCCCCTTAACGAATCATCCAGATCTGGATAACCATTCTTCAACGGATTAGAGACTGTCAATGAGGATAGACTTTGAGTCTTGAGTCTGGCTGTCCAGAGGTCTTCAGACTTTACTGAAAGAAAACGTTTTGTCAACTTCAAAACACTTCAAAAAGATTTCTCCAATAGAACTCACACAAAGTCTATTGTTCTTCAAACTCAGTTTCAAAAGCAAAATATTTGTATTACTCTTTGCGAAGTCTTCACACCTATTCACTCCCCTCTAGGTGTTCATACTGGCACTTACAAAATTAATATTTTTTAAAAGAAGAAGAAGAAGAAGAAGAAGAAGAAGAAGTCAATAAAAGTAGTGATGAATGTTCCTGATTGGTTAATAATGACAGCCCACAACACACAAATCAATGATGGTTTCCAATCTTCTTCATGGTTGCTTCCTTACATTTTCTAGACTTTCATTTTTTCCAACCAAAGAAAGGGACAAGGCAAAAGCCCACTAATTCCACTCAAAAATTAAAAAGGTAAGAGTCTCTGGTCAAGGTTCAAGTTCAACATTGGAGAGCTGCAAGTGCTGACGTACTCCATTTTCAGAAAAAAAAGGTATACCATAACTTGAGTGGTGTTTCAAACATTTTAAGAATGCGAATAGTAGCATTTTTGTTTCAGGAAATAATTTCATTTAAGTCCTCTCTTAAAAGGATTTCTGAACTAAAAAGGGAGAATTCTAAACTTAGGCAATAGGAAGTTTATTGGAAAGAAAATTTTGAAAATCTGAAAACAAGTTTTGATAATTTGAAAGAAATTTCTGATTCTCTTTCAAAGAAATATACTGTGTTGAAAAGTGATATTTCAGATATAACAAAAAGATTTTCAAAAGGATCCGAGAAACTGGAGAAAATTCTTTTAGCTCAAATACCCTACTTTAACAAATTCGATTTGGGTATGACTTTAGAAACTGTTCCATTAATCGATTTTCCCAAAGTAAAAAGAAAGAATTAAACAAAGACCTATAAAGGCATTTTACAAAAATCATTTTCTAAAAGTTTTTGTAAAACCTGTTGGCCGAAGTGCACTCAGATGTTCAAAGTGTAACAGCTTAGAACATTTCGAGAAAAAATGTCCCAAGGTTTAGAGATCAGTTAAGAAGGACTAGGCTAAGACTGTTTCTAATGCTAACTTTCCTGAACCCAAGAAAATTTGGATATCAAAGAAAGTTTGAGTTTTTCTTTTGATCATAGGTCACTATCAAAAGGAAGATCAAATGATATTTTGATAGTGGCTGTTCAAGGCATATGACAGGAGACTCAAGCTGCTTTATAAAGCTTGTTAGACTGAATGGAGGAAAAGTTTCTTTTGGTGGAAACAACAAAGAAACAATTGTAGGATGTGGAACTGTGAAGATTGGAAGCTTGACTATCAACAATGTTTCCTTGATGGAAGAATTGAACTGCAATTTGCTGAGCATAAGTCAACTTTGCGATACCAATTTCAGAATAAACTTCCAAAAAGACATTTGTTCTAGCACGAGTCAAGACTTCTCTCAATCTTTTACCAGTCGAAGGCATGGTAACATATACCTTTTGGATGTAAACCGAAAAAGTTCTTAGTATCTTTTTTCTATTCAAGATAAAGCAAGTCTTTGGTATCAGAAGCTTGGTCATATTAATATGAAATAGATTGCCAAGATTTCCTCTAAGAAGTTTGTTCGAGGACTTCCTAATCTGGCTTACCAGAAGAATGAGTTATCCACTCCCTATGTCTTGGGAAAATAATTCAGAAGTTCTTTTAAACCTGTGAATCAAGTCTCTACCAATTGAGCTCTGCAGCTTCTTCATATAGACCTTTTTGGTCCAACCAGAACTCAATGTATCGGTGGAAAGAAATATTGTTTAGTAATCATGGATGATTACTCTTACTTCACTTGGGTTTACTTTCTAGCAAGTAAGTCAGAAATTTTCTCTTATTTCTCAAAGTTTGCCAAGAAGGTTCAGAATGAAAAGGGTTATGCTATTTCAAGCATACGAACTGGCCATGGAGGTGAGTTTGAAAATAAGGATTTTGTGAGGTTTTATGATGAATCTGGTTTTCAGCATGTTTTCTCTTTTGCATACACTTTAGAACAAAATGGGGTTGTGGAAAGGAAGAACAAATCCTTACAAGAGATGGCCAAAACTCTCTTGATAGAGAGCAAAATATCCTCTCGATTTTGGGTAGAAACAGTTTCCATAGCTTGTTATATTATCAATAGAGTATTCTTGAGGCCTATTCTAGGGAAAACTCCTTATGAAGTGTATAAAGGAAAAAAGCCTACTATTTCCTACTTTCATGTCTTTGGATGTAAATGTTTTATTTTGAAGAATGCAAATGATCGATCTGGAAAGTTTGAGAAAAAATCTGACGAAGGAATCTTCTTTGGCTATTTAACATCAAGTAAAGCTTACAAGGTTTTCAATAAAAAGACTCAATCCATGGAAGAATTTATGAACGTCAAGTTTCAAGATTATGTGTAGATTCAACCAGATCAAACTAAACTTGAAGAGTCTGAACCAGTTCTAGACTTTATAAAGTCTACTTCCCCTTAAGAGATTCCGACTTCTGGAGAACAGCAACAAGCAGACCAAGAAGTTTCAAACAACGCAGAGTATCACCAGACTTTCAAACTAAGTAGCAACTGGAAGTACAAGTTAAGTCATCTCAAAAAACTCATCATTGGCGACATTGATGAAGGAATTCGCACCAGATCCAAAGGAAGAGAATAGTCCAGTGCTATAGCACTTGTTTATGAGATTGAACCAAAAAGAGTAGACGAAGCCTTGTTTGATGAAAGCTAGATAGAAGTTATGTAGGAAGAACTAAGACAATTCAACATCAACGATGTATGAGAGCTAATTCCAAAACCCAAAGGCAAATCCGTTCTTGGAACGAAATGGGTTTTCAGGAATAAGATGAATGAGAATGGAAAAGTGATCAGAAACAAAGCAAGACTTGTGGTAAAAGGATATACACAGGAAAAATGGATAGATTATGATGAACCTATGCACTAGTAGCGAGGTTAGAAGCAATTAGATTATTACTTGCTTTTGCTTATTAAAAAATTTCAGGTTATTCTAGATAGATGTCAAAAGTGCATTCCTTAATGTGTTCATACAAGAAGAAGTCTATGTGGAACAACAACCAGGATTTGAAGATCCAAGAAAGCTAGACTCAGTCTACAAATTGAAAAAGACCTTGTATGGACTGAAGCAAGCACCTCGAGCCTAGTATGAAAGGTTGAGTAAGTTCCTAACTCAAAACGGTTTTAAAAAGGGAAAGGTTGATACTACATTGTTTATAAAGTAAGAAGGAAAAGATTTTCTACTAGTACAAATTTATGTAAATGATATTATTTTTTGTTCTCCCAAAGAAAGTCTCTGCAAGAAATTTTCAAGATCTATGCAGGATGAAATCGAGATGAGCATGATGGGTGAGTTAACTTTCTTTCTGGGATTGCAAGTTAGACAATCAAAGAAAGGTATATTCATTTACCAAGAAAAATATGCCAAAGATCTCAACAAGAAATTTGGGTTGGAGAATTGCAAGAAGACAGAGACACCAAGGTTAAGTTCTTCGAAAATGGACAAAGATGAAGAAGGGAAGAAAGTAGATCAAAAGCTATATAGGAGCATGATCGGTTCACTTCTCTACCTTACTGCTTCTAGACTTGATATTCTATTCAGTGCGTGTATCTGTGCTAGATTTCAATCTGATCCAAGGGAATCTCATCTAAGTGCTATAAAACGCATCATTAAATATGTTGCTACTTGTCCAAAACTAGGTCTATGGTATCCAAAAGAAGGAGATTTTACCCTTCTTGGATACTCAGATGCATATTTAATAGGTTGTAAAGTTGATAGAAAAAGTACTTCCAGCACCTATCAACTGCTAAGAAATATGTTGGTATCTTGGTTCTTAAGGAAGCAAAGTACTGTAGCATTATCAACAGCAGAAGTAGAGTATGTTGCCCTTGAGAGTTGTTGTTCTCAAATCCTATGGATAATACAACAACTAAGAGACTTTAGACTGAATAATCATGCACCGAGATTAGATGCGACAACACCAGTGCTATTATTCTCACAAAGAACCAAATTCTTCATTCAAGGGCAAAGCATATAAAGATTTGACATCATTTTATAAGGGATCATGTCTAGAATGGAGAGATTATGATTCTATTCATTGATTCGAAGAATCAGCTAGCAGACATCTTTACAAAGCCTTTTGAGAAAATTTTATTTGAGTCTATTCGCCATAAGCTGAATATTATTTTTCTTTTGGAGTAAAGTCTGAAGTTGGTTAGACTTAGAATTTAAAGAAGCTACTTCAATAAGAGAATGTCTTGAATCTAGGTATTTTATTGGTATGAAAAGGTATGATTAACCAAATCGTCGCCTACCTATTTTATTTTTAGAAGTTATCTTTTTCAAATTTTGAATTTTTTGACAGTTTTTATTTTCAGTTATTCTAAAAGGCATTTTCTTTTGTGTTGTTGCAACAACCTATATTCAATAACTTTTTATCGCCAAAACGATTCATTTCCAAAACTGCCTCTCCAAAACCTAATCATTATTCTCTTCTCCTTCGTCTTTTACTCTCAAGTTTGTTCTGCAAGTTTCCATCTTTCCTTCACTCAAACCTGTCTGTGAAATCCTCCAAGCTTGCATCCATGTCTTATCAAAGGGAATTCTCTCAGATTGCAAGCAAGGGGCCTTGGAATGTGCTAGAAGGGTAGACACATTTCGATCTCGGTGAAGAAGACTCTCCATAGCAATCTCCGTAGAACTCTTCGAAGAACTTTACATAGAATCCTCCGCGCCAATCGTTGGAAGAGGAAGTCGAGGAAGACGTTGTTCCTCTCCGAACTTCAACACCCTAGGTTCTTTATAAGCATTACACTTATTTGAAGCAGGGTGGTACTCCTATGACTTTTATCACTGATTTTCTAAGAGGACATGAACATAGAAATGAGATTGTGTTCTTAAGAACAATGGAACGGTTGGGTATAGCGCCAAAAGGATCGGCAGACAAAGCATTTCTTTATTTTCCTTCAGACCCTAGGTTCAATTCTAAGCATCCTGAAAACAAGGATGAGGATGAGTAGTTTTATTCAAATTTCAAACCCAAAATGGGGGTTGTTGCTGATGTTCCTAGAGAGAGAACGAGGTTGTTTCGTTCTAAGGAGCACAAAAAGGTTTATACCCAAATGCTGAAGAGAGGGGCGATGAACCCTCAAACTGTTGATTTTGACTTTTTAGACTCGATCAAGGTGAATTTAGGGGAAAAGTTGGCTTTCCTTTAACTCGAGAATTTCTGTTCTAAGACTGCTGTAGCATATTCAGAGTTGATTGCTTTTTTCTACTCGAATCTATCTTTTCTTGACCAGAATCGAATCCAGTTTACTGTGAGTAATAAAGACTATGTGGTGGATGTTGACACGCTGGCAGACATTATTAGGGTAGAAAGGAGTGGTTTTCAACCAATCGGTGTCTCAGTTGGTCAAGCAACGAGATTTCTTGTCAATGATAGATTACTAGAAGGAGGCATCATATATTCTAGACTACCTGCCTCAAATGTTCTATTGCACAAAATCGTCATTAATTACGTCAAACTAAAGGCTGCATCAAAAACAGATGTTTTCATATTTGAAGCAAGACTCATATTTGCCATATGTAATAGGATAAGAATTTCACTCCCTTATACTATCCTGATGCACATGTACATGATAGTTATGAATGATAAAGGACAATTGTCTTATTCTACGCTGGTTGCAAAGTTATTTAGACATTTTCAGATCCAATTTCCTGCCTCACTTTGCTCTCAAACTGTTGCTCCTATGGTAATAGGACTGAAGATGGTTTCGGAGATGAGGTTGAACAATCTGAACAAGGCTATTGAGTGCTTGAAAAAGGAGTCCTCAAGCAAAACCAAGGAAGACTCTGCTGGAAGAAAGAGGAAAGGCAAGGAAGTTGTTCAAGAACCTGTAAAGAAGATGAGATCTCTTATCCTGCAGGATGAAGAGGATGAAGATGATCTTACAATTTTTGCCATTACCCTAAAGAATCTTCAAGGTTTTGTTGGTTCTAAGAAACCAATGGAAAGAGAAGAAGGAGACAAAGAAGAAACAGAGCAAGAAGAAGTAGTAGAAACAGAGAAGGAAGAAGTAGAAAGAGAAGAAGAAGCAAGAGATGATGAAGAAAAAGAAGGTCATTCTGAAAAGAAGGGTGAGGATGACTCTTATGAAGAGACAGTTGCACTCTTTGAGGATTCAGAAACAACTAGGAGTGGACCAGTAGGAGTACGCACAGAAAAAGAACATCACTCTTGCTCTGAAAACGAGAAGACACAAGAAGAAGGAATCCATTCTCCACCTGTAGGCACAGAAACAGGAGGAGCTGTTGAGAAAACAAGGACTTCTTCTCCTCATTTTGTGAGTGATGGGTTAAGTCGATCTCCTGCAGACACTAAAGATGTTTATGCTTCCAATTTCCTGAAGCTGACATTAAAGAGTCTACTCCGAGTCATGGTGCTAGACAAGTTGACGTTCCCTCATCTCTCAATTCTCCTTGAATTCAATTCGCTAAAGCTAGTGCGCAGACTGAACCGAATGCTAACTATCCGAGGATGATAGAACTCCTTTTGGAAGTTAAAGCTCAACAATACGCCGTGGAGATTGAGATTCAGAAACTTCACATTGTCTTGAGATCCACTTCTGATTTTCACACTGGAAAGATATAGTCTTTAGACACTCAGGTACAAACTTTCAATCAACAAATCTCTCAGACTGTGGCCAAGAATGATCAGACTGTTCATATTCTCAAGATTGTTCAGACTCAAGTTGAGAATGTTCATTGCCAGTGCCAAAAGGTTGAGAAGATGGTGTAGTCCATGGGGGATTTCCAATTAGCTCGAGTTCCTCGACAACCTTAATTCCATTTATCTCTTTTAACTTTCTCCACTTTTTGCTGTTGACAAAAAGGGAGAGAATGAGTGCAGATTTGAACATTTATATGTTGAACCTTTGAACTTAAATTTTTGTAGATTTGATTTGAGTTTGTTTAATATTTTGAACACTTATATTCTAAAGCAATTCTTATGGTAGTTTATGGATGTGGATGTTTAAATCTTGATATGTGTCTAATTTTTTCAAGATTAACATGTTTTTCATGGTTGCAGAATCGATGCTATCCAGATCCTTAACTAATTGTGTTTAGAAGATATCATGTACTGCTAAGAGTTATTTTGCAGGTGATAAATCTTTAAATCCGTAGGAAGATTTTGTCGCCATAAAAAATGGAGAAACTATTGGAAAAATCTCATTTGATGTTTTGAATCTGACAAAACTTATCTACATTCTGTTCTAAAGATTTCCAGACTTCTGTGTCAAAGTCTAAAGACTACCAGACTTTTATGTCAAAGTTTGTTTTACATCAAAAGTCTGCCCACTTTGATAGACTCCAGACTAAACGCAAGAGAAGAATGAAGACTTATCCAGATGCAGGATTATCTATATTTCTTCAATGGTTCGGTTCATATGGATTGTATATGATCTTCTGGTTGTAAATATCACCTACAAGATTGATTATCTTTATTGGAATCAATTTAGATACATCAACTCTTTTAGAAGGCAAGTAAATTTGGAAAGAATCTACTTATGAAAACTAAGATCCTGATTGTAGGGGCGAACAAGATTGACGGGCTTTCATCACAATCTTTAAATGGCTCGAGATCTCCTTGATTGATTATGTCCAATGGGTTGATTGGAAGAATTCTTTTAGAAAATGCCAACGGTCAAGAAGGTATGAAGGAGTATTTAAGGAGGTCTCTCAAGTTGTTCTAGAGAGTGCGTGAAAGAGAAATTCCAAAGTTTGAAACTTCCCAGTTTCTTGTTATTCTATATATTGTGCTCTAAATTGTACTCAAAAGAGCGAGAGAGACTTATAGTGTGACTTTGTGAAAGAGCAACGGAGACTCTCCACTGTGAAGTCAAGATCCAAAGTTTGTAAATTCTCTTTTGATTCATAGTGGAAACCAGCCAGAAGGCCGTCAGCGTGAGAGAATGGATGTGGGCTTGATCTAAGCCAAACCACTGTAAATTATGTGTTCTTATTCTGTTCCCTAAATTCCTTTATTTTGTTCATAGTTCTATTTAACTGTTAAAGTTTGAACTCGCTCAAAGTCTGTTGTTCTTCAAACTCAGTTTCAAAAGCAAAATATTTTTATTACTCTTTGCAAAAATTGTCTTCACACCTATTCACCACCCTCTAGGTGTTCATACTAGCACTTACAAAATTAATATTTTTTTTTAAGAAGAAGAAAAAGTCAATACAAGTAGTGATGAATGTACCTGATTGGTTAATAATGACAGCCCACAACACACAACTCAATGATGGTTGCCAATCTTCTTCATGGTTGCTTCCTTACATTTTCTAGACTTTTGTTTTTTCCAACCAAAGAAAGGGACAAGGCAAAAAGCCCACTAATTCCACTCAAAATTAAAAAAGTAAAAGTCTATGGTCAAGGTTCAAGTCCAACATTGGAGAGCTGCAAGTTCTGACGTACTCCATTTTCACAAATAGGTATACCATCACTTGAGTGGTGTTTCAAACATTCTAAGAATGCGAATAGTAACATTTTTGTTTCGGAAAATAATTTCATTTAAGAAATAGTTCTTTTTTATTTCTACTCCTGGAAACAATTTTGAGTAAAATAACATGTTTGGTGTCTATACAAAATTTTTATCTACGAAATAAAAAGATAGGAATGCATTTAGTACGATCCATAAATTTTTATATTTTGTCATTTTTTTTCTTGCTTGCTGACCGCCGATTACCACCCCCTGCCACCCAATTGTCGGCTGCCGACGACTGGCAGTCATGGTCAAGTGCCGACGGTCTAACGATAGTCGGCAGCCGTGGGCGGTGGCTGATCCAAAGGCGACGTCAATGGCAAAGAAGAAGAAAAATATAAATATAAAAAAGAAAAAAATGGCTTATTTCTATAAATTGTTCCAAAGAACAAAAAGTTACTTTTTTCTACTTCTTCTTGTTTTTATTCCAAATCTATTTCCTTGCCCCTTTTCTATTCCGGGAAATAGAAAAATTAATTGACGTTATCACATAGAATTCTATTCTCTTTTTTTCTTTTTGTGCTGGGAAGCAAAAGAACAAAAGAATAAGGGAACAAAAATGTTCCCATGCAGCCCCTAAGAGACTATCGGCGCATTAACATTCATGTTTCCTTTCTTTTTTCAAAATAAAAATAGAATAGAAATTCAATTGTGTACATTTATTCTTGGGAATATATTTAAAATACAATAAAGAAGCAAGGAAAAATTACTTCTTAATTCTCGAGAACAACTCAATAATGAAATCCAAACTATATTTCTTTTTCTCTTTTATTTTCTTTCTTGTTCTCTTCCTCCTCCTCTTCCCCTAGCCAATTGGTGACTAGCCAGATGATGTCACCCTAAGCCTCACCCAACCACCATGAGATTGACGTAGCCTCCCCTAGCCATGGCGAGACTCGAGGCGACCTTGCCGACTCTCGTTTGGCTAGTCAGTAGTCGGCCATAGCCAAGGCTAGCGACTAGTTAGAGAAAGAAGAAGAGAAAAATATAATAAAATTATTTAAAAAATTAAAAGAAAATCTAAGTCACATCTTAGTCCTATGAATGTGATTTTACTTCCCGAGCCCAAAAAATTTGGAGGTAGTACAAAATGCAATTCTATTTTAAAATGAAAAAGGGTGGGCTGATATAGGTCTCAAAAGTCATGAATGTGAGGACTCAAATATGCGATGCATTAATACCCACCACTCATCTAGGTCCAAATTTCAGGACTTTGGTACGAGGTTAAAAACCATAGGGGGTTCTGCCGAGCAATAAACAAAAGCAAACCAACACGTTTCGCTTGATGTTTTGAGCTGGTAGATCTCAAGCTCCGACACTGGAGAGTCTCTTTAACCAGAAAAGCTCTGGACAACCTTCAATTATGCTGAGACTAACCTCATCACCTCCTCATATTCGCTTCTTCTTCCCCTTCTTCTCCTACATCCGCTGTGTTGGCAGCTAAAGGGATTTTAAAGAAATTTCCCTCAGTAAACTGAAATGCAGACAGTTCATAACAATGACCTGCCGACTCACCATTATTGCCTCTGAGATACAAGACAATATTTCCTTCAACCATGTTTTATCGATCATTTCTAGTGGAAACATCCACTAGAGAGAAATCCTTGGGGTTCCAGCTAAATTAGTTCCCGCTTCATTGGTAGAGTAATAAAGGGCCTAAAAGGAGCTTTCTAAAGAATCCTAATGGGAGCCTGATCCTTCAGTTATTCACAACTTAATAAATTTCCATCTCTTCTTGCTCTGATACTTGAGCTATCTAGGCTAAAGTTGCTTGGTTCTTTGCTCGCTAGACTATTACCGGTATTCCACCCCAAAGTATGATACAGCGAGACCTCAAAGAGAACCAAATGGTATCCTGAGGATAGGGTGGGGAAGCATGTAAAATTTGGAAAACCGAGATTATCATGTCAAACCGAGATACTCCCAGGGTCACTTCATCTCAAGTTATTGTGAATGAGAGGCTGCGAGAAGGGCGGCTCCAATGCCTAAGCCGTCATTCAAAAGCATAATCACCGTGTTCTCAGCAACTTCAGGTCCCAGCAACTCCCTGAAAGTGGCCTCCACGCTGTTCCGGAATTTGGTGTAGTGCTCGAACAGACCTCCATCCAATGGATAACTGATCTCTGCTTCTCCCCATCCCTAAGGGTATCTCTTCCTGGCTTCTTCAGGATGCCGAATATCCCAGCAGCAGCAAGACGAGCACCTCGAGTGGTGACTATGTGACATAGTTCAACTACAACTTTCATCGTTCTCTAGGTGGTGTCAAATATCTGAGGATGGACAAATCAGCATTAACTATAGGGGGACTAAGCAATTCCTAAATTTGGGAAATGAATTTAGGAAAGTGAAGCATTAAGTAGGGATTTATGGATTCAGCTGTAGATAATTGCAGATAAGAGAAAAGAACCATCTTTCATTGTTCCAGGAACATGGGCCATTATATTTGCATTTTAACTCCCTGAATACCCAACCGTCACAATCAATCCACGCTGTAAAAGTGGCATTTACTTACAATTCATATAATTAGAGATTACTTTTTCATTTGTACTAGACAGAACGGAAGTGAAAAAGCGATGCTATTACAGACGCCACAGGTATGATATTAAGCTGCAGATAGGCTGATACCTCCAAGATATCGCTCAGTTTTCTCTCACCACCGTAAGATCAGGAGACGTGCCATGATGCATGGCAGACATGTCAGGAGTCCTGCAAATTGGGACAGAAGTTTAAGGAAACCCAACCAAAAAGTGCTGATTCCTCAGCCATTCTCAACAACACTACCTTGACAATTTCTTCGAGGTACATGCCAGAAATCAGCTACTCATAAGTCTACCAATAACAACAAAATGATGTTGTACATCTTTCTTAAACTATACATTCACGAGGCACATGAGATAGAAAAAAGAAGTGAAGCCACCTGCTCTCCCGGATTCAGACTCTCGTCATCCAGGGTTTGATCATATTCTGTCAGTGGAAGGTGTGACGACTGGAAGTTGCCCCATTCTATGTTGATAACCTAAAAGGACAAAGATGTTTGCTCACCCACCATACATTGGCCATGCTCAGTAAGCTCAATCGACCTACTTTCAAGCAAAGCATTTTGAATCTGAAAAAATAATAAATAAATCCAGCAGTATAACAGGACAATCCAGAAATGAGATGAAATCAAGTTTGACAAGTTGATTACAGAAGACCACAGCAAGATTACTGGATCGTTTCTACTTTGATTTGCAATAAGGGGATAGAACAGTCTACGCAACATCATGATAACAATAGAGATGAAGTAGGCTTTGTTTGGTAACACAGAAATTAATGGCTCAAATTTAAGTGCTGGTGACTTTGAGTGCTGAAGATTTAAAAGGAATTTGATAATGCCAGACTGGTGAGCACTGAAAACTGTTAATTTATCACCAAACATGGAACGTGAACATTATTGGTAGGCGATAGCTACATAATTGGGAGGATTTGGGCATTTATTGATAAATTTTTTCTTCATTGAATTCATTCCTTGCTTAATATATCAAGTGAAGTTTTGACTTATCTAAATCTACTAGTTTGTTAGTTACTGTTATCACATAAGCCTAATCTCACAAAAAGTTGAAGTGATCTTCGTGCCAATGGTTGAAAGGGTTAAGGAGGAAAAAAACTTACCGTTTCTCCTGATTTAGGCAGAGGGCCATTCCACTTGGGAATGGCATGTATCCGCTCAACATAAGCAGCATTGTTCCACTACCCAATATGACAGCAGCAGCAACATCCGGATTGTTATATCTACCTCCACCCAAAGTTCCAATTGTATCATTAACCTACATCAACTAAGTAATTCAAGGAATCCTGACTATGAAATCACATCTAAAACCAGTTGACAGAAAATGCTAAGCAAACATTAGTAGCACCTAATTCTTCTTCCTTGTTTTTCAAATAAATGGTGCCCAGTCCAGATTGATGCCATAGAGATTCGACAAATTGGACATATAAAAATCTTAACAGATCTCTTTTGGTTTCACCTAAACAATAAAGAAAAAACTACACTTACCAAAGCGGCCACACGCATGTCAAGGCCCACTCTCTCCATAGCTTTACTCTATTCACTGACGACATCTTCTCCAACCTCCTCAGATATCCATAAGGGAAAGAGAACATAATGGGTCAGATAATCAACATCAGAGTTTGTATAGGCAAGCACATAAGGATCTCAGAAAATCAGATGATATGACAGACTTAGTCTTCCATCCATGCTTCTAGGCGAAGGCAATTTTAGAGTTGAACCGCACAAAACCAAAAATGGTACAGAGCGCTCCCAGTCATTTCTCTACAATTTCCAGTTAGCTCACCCATTTGGTGATATAAGCAAGATCTAACGGAGACATATGAATAACTCATACAAAGAGATTCTCGTATCTCACTGCAATGCAGATATGGAAGACTTAATTCTTATTGGAAGCTACTGGGCAATTCACAAATGAACTTCAAGTGGCATATTCTCATGTTCTCAAACTTGTTTAACTAAGATAAGAATGGCATGTTTTAGCTATTATCTGGCGCGATTCCTTTTTCTGTCCTACTGAACAGTCTCTAGTATAAATGAGGGCAACGGTCATCTCTTGAAAGAGAGAATTTAAAAACAAGCTTGAAATGAGTGTCATTCGAAAGTGGACCCACATGCATAAGTGGCTGGAGGTGGATGGATCTGCTAGCATGCATCCCTTTCGGATACCAGGATGTAAGAAATAGGCATGACAGCAGTTAATCACAAGACATAGTAATGGAATGAGTGTAACGGGCTGTAAAAGACAAGTTAAGATATGTTGCGACCAATTTTTTGGGTGCACCACCTAAAATTAGACTAATGGATTGCTAAGCTTAGACTTAGCTCAGGCTCTCCCAAGCTCATACCAACTCGTGAATTAGATTCAATTATCTAGCATCCAAAAGGGAGTCGCCACTAATCAATTTGCAGTAGGTCAATTAGACACCTAAGTCCCATTCAAGCCCTTCAAGTACAGTCTTTTAGCAAAAAACCACTCAACCCTTTAGTTTAGAGTCTAGAGACACCCGGAGATGTTAGGATGGAAACGTTTCTAACCTACCCAAGTTGCATTTCTTGGAGGATCCTACCAGGCTGGAGAAGAAGAGTTTAGAAAGCCATAGAGAGATTTTTCACAAGACACTCACTTTATTTCAGGAGACTCTGCACAACACATTACACTCTCCTTACCTTATATAGACAATAAGAGGTCACAAACAAACACACAAGGACCAAGCTCACGGGTCCAGATACAAACAGAGGCACCAGAAACTTCGGGAAGGGAATTATTCGCACACTATGAATAGTGACCGTACTATGAACAGTACTTTCCCTAGCCTAGTGTTACAGTAAAAGTGAATAGTAACTTACTACAGTGAACATGTACGGACAATGGATTTGTTTAGCGATCTCGTCCGTCACGAGCATTGTAGTCATAATCAGAGTCATCCGAGCTGTATAATGTTGCTAGGCAATGTTCATTATACTTTTGCTCAAGTGCTTCAAGATCTTCAGGTGATAGAATCTGGTTGAGCTGACGAGATGTGGATGCGGAGGCTTCTTCGTGAGCCTAATGGGATGCTTCTTCTTCAGCCTAGTTTGTATTGTCATCTTCTGCAGTGTCAGCAAGAATGCTTGGCTGAGGCCAGTTGGACGGCTGTGTATAGAAGGATGTGTCCATGTTTTGAGATAAGGACAAAGGTCCTGGATCATAGGGATCTTGAGAAAGAGGACCTCCCTAACTTGCATAGGGGTCTTGGGTAGATCAGACAATATCATCTCCACCTGTCATTTCACGATCTTGGGATCACGCAGCCCGTTTGCATTGTCTAAGTGCTTCCTTAGTTTCTGGTGCTTGGTCATAATGATCCCATGCAGCAGGTACATTGTAATTCCAGACATCTTCAAGAATGGTTTTGTTCTCCTAGCACAAGATTCTTTGGAGTTCTCGGTACTGGTGTTCACAAGATCTAACAGATCCTGAATAAGGTTTGTGAATCCGAGCTTCTCTGCTATCCAAGTGAGGTTTGTAGAATGTGGTTCCTATTTCTTGTGGGGCATTAATGATGTTGCCATTATTTCTGAAAAAAAATGCCATGGACGTCGGAAAAACAAGATGGTATGGACTTCAAGATTTGGTGTCACGGTTCTTAGTTCTTTTTCCAAGAGATGTTTCCAGTGAGTAGGAGGATAGAACCAATTGAGAAAGTCTAAAAGATTTTGATCACTTTCTTTTTCAATATTTTTCCCAAGTAAGAATATCCTAGTGAGGTTGGCAATGAATCTTCTAGTTGGAATTTTAATAGCTATCAAGTACTTATTGGTTAAGTACCATAATAACGTCTTGAGCTAATTAGGAAAATCATCTTCTTTCTAGATAAAAGGATGTATGAATGGATAATCCGAATTTAATCCAAAAGGATAAAGAATCGAACCTCCATTGAATCTGAACAGATCTATGTGGCATTGCCACATAAGATTTTCTAGGTTCTCGCGAGACTATCATTCGGATTTGTTGAATAATCTCTTGGGGATATTTTCAATTTGGCAAATCTTTGATATTTTCAATCTTGTATTTCACGCCATGATTGAGTATATGGAAAGCAGGCCATTTGATGTACATGTTGATTTCGGCTAGTGCTTTTGGCCTTGACAAGAAGTTAGCAAGCACATTCTTTTTTCCAGGAATATGTTTGGTTTTAAAAGAGTATTTTGAAAACCATTCAGCCCATCGAAGCAGTTGAGAATTTGGAATCTGCTTTTGTTTAAACTTGGTCATCTGAGGGAAATATGTCATGTCTAATTCTACCAGGAAGTGATGGCCGATGAAATGGAATTCAAACTTTTTTATTCCATTTTTTATTGCCAGGATTTCTTTAAAAGTGGAATGGTAATGCATTTCAGCTTGGGAAAACTTTCCACTTTTATGGGAATAGAGGTGTCTCTTACTATCAATTTCTTCAAGCAGAATGGCTGCCCAGTATTCATCACTGGCGTCAGTTTGGAGGATTCTCCTTCCTGTTGATGGTATTTGCAATGGTGGGAGATTCTGCATAATCTCCTTAAGCTCAGCTACTGCTTTAGTCTGAGAATTTCCCCAAGATGGGGGATTCTTCTTCAGCATAAATTGCAAAGGAATGAGGAGTTTTGCAATGTTTGGGATAAAATCTCTAAGATAATTGATTATCCCAAGAAATTGCTAAACTTGTTTTGTAGTGAAGTTATCTTCGGGAAACTTCAATAACTCTTGAGCAATATGTGACCATGGTTAATATGTGCCTTTGTTAAGGTGCATACCAAGGAATTCGATTTCTGTCTGGGCAATATTCATTTTTCTTTGAGAAAGCATAATGACATGCTTCTTTATGATTTCTACAAATTGTTCAAGAAGTTGGCAATGCGACTGCTCATCAGGGCTGTAGAGTAGGAAATCGTCAATGTATATGGCCACACTTAATAGGATTGGTTGGAAAATTCGACACATGGCCTTTTGGAAAATGAGCAGTGCTACCTTTAGACCAAAAGGAAGAACTTTCCATTGAAAGTGCTGGTTTGGAATATAGAACCCTGTTTTGGATCCGTCTTCAGGATGAATGCCCAATTGCCAAAATCCGGCTTTGAGATTGAATTTGGAGTAGATCTGGGCCTTGGATAGTCCAGCAAAAAGAGAATTTCTGGATGGTAGAGGGAACTTATCATCTTGAAGGAAAGGGTTAAAGGGTTGGTAATTGATTATCAATCTCATTTTTCCTCTGTTTGGTTCAGCACGCTTATTGACATAAAAGGCTTCACAAGCCCACTGAGAATTTGAGATTTTAATGAGCCTTATTGTAATAGTTCTGAGCATTCCCTTTGAGCTAAAGCCAAGTGTTTTGGCTTCATTCCCATGTAACTCGCCTTTGTTAGATTGATGTCTTCGTTCTTTTTAAAAGGGAGGCAAACAAAGAACTCTGGATTTTCCCATAAATGATGAGAACATTTCTGGGAAAACTCAAAGTGAGATTCTGAACAGGATTCCAATAATTTCTATATGATCGGATCTAACAAACTCATTTGAATGGAAAAAAGTCTTTGACTATTGACAAATTTAGAAAACTATTCTTTATACTTGAGACCCTTTCCAAGAATGATGCGAAGCTATGAGATTTGAGTCATAATGTCCCAACCAATAATTAAATCTTTATTAGGAAGACTAGATCCAAAGATTTTTGTGATTAAGGAACACTGGGAGAAGAACTGAACAATCACAGAAGTGGTGAGAAAGTATCTCCTGAAGCAGAATTGAAATAGCAAACATAAGGAGTCCAATATTCTTTAGGAAGAACTTTAGTATCCAGAATTGAACAACTTGCTCTAGTGTCAATTAGAGCAATAATAGTGATGGGTTTGGCGAACTTTGAGGTGAAGATTTTTATAGGAAAATGGGGCCAATGAGTTTGGCTTGAGAATATGTCAAAGCTCGGTTCAGAAGATGTGGGTGATATGTGAAAAATATCTTCAGACTCTAAATCTAATTCAGGTTCACTGGAGGTTTAGTAACAAGGGATGACACAAAAGGTTTGTTCAGTTGGTTCTTCATCAGCAGAGAATAATGATTCAATGTCATCATTTTCAAGAGAAATACCAGTTTCATTCTCAATATGATGAATTAGATGATTTTGACCTTTTTTTTGCTTGGGGATAATTTTTTGCAAAATGTCATTTCTGGTTGCAAATGAAGCATCGATTTGATTTTTTGTGGCCTGTGCGATCTTTCCTTTCGCGTAGGTATCACCATTTCTTCTTTTTTCGGAAGTTCTTGTGGCCATGTTTGGATTTCTTTATCTAGAACTTCTTGAAGTGCTTCTTTTTCCGGGAAGCTTTTCCACAAGTACCATCACAATCATGTTTGGAGCATTTGATCTTTAATTTCTGGTGAGAACAAGCTATCTCTAGTTCTCTGTCATCTGTGATGTAAGTTCAGACCATTTGGCGTTCTAGGCACAATTCTGCAAGGCGCAAATGGATTTCTTGTTGGATTTCTCCCAATGGAATCTCTTGTATTCTTCTTTGTTTTCCAAGGAAAGATCTTTCAACCATTTTAAATAACTCCTTGAGGATAGAAGTCAAGTGGACATGCTTTAAATTTGGATCAACTCCAATCTGATAAAAGAGTTTAAGCATTTCTCGATAATGTTTATCAAGATATTTTTTTTGGAGAGAGCAGCACTTTCTTTCAAAGAATTCTCTCCATTTTATCTCAGTGAGATCAGTAGGTTTTCCAACGAAGAAGTGGTATAAAAGGGTGATGGCATGACTAAAATCAGGTGAACAAAGGAAATCGATTTGGTCTTGTTCGGCCAATGATTTCCACCAAAGTTTGAGACTGCTCGTGAATCTTCTGACAAAGTTAAAAAGGACATCATTCATATCATGGTTGGTGATGGTTTGAGTATTCAACCAGGTATGAAATTCCTCAAGTCGTTCTGGCCATTTGTGATAAGGGATATCATCAATGTTGAAAAACTGTTTTGATGTCCCAGACAAGTTTTGTTCGAGGTTTCTTGTTTGAACAAGTTCAGGTTCGAAATAGTTTGATTCCATTTCTTGATCTGGCGGATCAGCCATAAATATTGATGATGTTACTAGAGCAATAGGAGGGGAATCAATGATAAGGATGGAGAAAGATGAAGAGGATGAAAGGGATACCGAATCTGATTTAGTATCAAAGATATTTGGGAAAGTCTGTTCTGCTAGGAACAGGATCTGGTTGTTTAGAATGACAAGATCAATTTGCTGGATAAGATTAGGTTGTTCTTGATTGCTCAAATCCTTCAAAAAGGATTCCAACGGATTAGACAGCATCATATGATCTGGTTTTTCCCTTATAGCAACACTGGATTGTGGCGGCAATTCTTTCTCTTTCCCTCTTTCTTTCCTTGCTCGGTCCAATTCTCCGAGATGACTTCGCATTTCTGCCACACTCGTTTCCTTCCTGTAAGGGATCTGGTGTGATGTTGGCAAAGATGGACGTCTGGGGTGGTGGAGGCAAATATTCGGTCCATGCTGGAATTGGAAATGGATTAAACTAGTTGAACCTTCCTTCTTCAAGAATCTAGATCTGCCATTTGAGCTTTTCTATTTCCGGCTTAGGGCTTTCTAGATAATGATACCCTAAATGTTGTCCTGATTCCAAGGCATAAAGCCTCTTTTGGAACTTAGAAAGCATCTTCTTAGTGGTATCATCATACTTTCGAAGATCTTGTTGTACATATCCAATTTTGGAATCGATTGCTTTGAACGCATTATTTTGTGCCAATAAAATCTCCGATTGCCAATTTAGGACAGCTTCAGCAGCATAAGTCCTTTTCTGTTTTCCATGTTTGTCTACATCAGTGGGGGCAAATATCTTAAGAACATGACGGTATCTGCCTTATGGATCTATAAACTCTTTTGGAGCAGGAAATGAGAGTTTAGGACTTTCTCGAACAAGGGGAGGAAAGTCTGTATCATGAAACATAGCAATGGAAGAAGTGGATGGTGCTTCTGCTAGAACCTCAAGTGGGTAAGAGAGCTTCTTGGCCCACTTTATGATTGGCTTATAAAACGGGGAGAGAGCTTGTTTTTTTCCAAGGAAGAGATGGTGGAGGTAATTTTGGTGGATCAGGTGAAACTTGGGGTGTAGTACTGAACTTTGGTGGTGGAGGTGGTGCATAAGAAACCATGAACTGGTACTTATCACATTCACTAAGAGTATCAACGGAGGAATCTCCATTTAAGTACCTTTGGTACACCTTATCCTTTGGCCTTTTTCGCCGAGGTGGAGATTTTGCAAAAGGATCTACCTCATTAGGGGAGTTTGTACAATAGGAACATTGGCAAAAAGGATCCCAGAAACAATGACCATACTAGTCCTTGTAGTAATGAACAGGATGTCCATCACTGTTAAAGTGTCGAACAAGCTTTTTTGGGTCTGGCTCGGAAATTGATTCAAGAACATATGGTTCAATCATAAAAAGGGTATGGAAGATAGAATGACTTTCTTCATTTTCCTTGCCAAATTTGATGGAAACAGTTCCATCTTTTTTCTGGACGAACTCAGAGTCCGTAGACTGAAAAGGCTTGTTATGTTGGTGTAGCTTTTCATAATTGGTGATCCAAGTCTCTAGAAGGAGCTTGGCCAAAGTGTCCTTTGGGATCTATCTAGGAACATGGATGCATAATGTCTGATCATTCTGTATGAAGATAAACAAAGCATCTTCGTTACCATTGTTGAAATTTAGATCAAGAGCATGATTCTGCACTCGATAAACCATCTGGTAATGTAGTGTTGCAACTACAAAATCAGCAGTCTGAGGAGCTCCAGTGAGCTGGACTTGGACTTTTAAGAAGGAGAGTAACCGGGGGTCTGAAAGAGCGATGTTGAAGTTTGGATACAAAGTCACAAAGACTGTTCCAACATTCAAAGTAGTTTGGACAGTACCAATGCAAGCATGTTGGTATTGTAAAAACCTAGTATCCAACAACGCAATTCTTGCCATAACTGGCAAACCTTTACAACCATGGAAAGTGAGAGCAAGACGAACAGCGCCATAATGGACATGAGTATATCCCTGTTGAGCCCATTGTCTGGGAAATTCTGGAGGGATCTGAAGAGTAACAAAGTATTCATTTTCAGTAGCAGGAATGAGTTGCTAGTCAAATTTGGAGGACTGGACGTACTCCTTTACTTGCTTTGGGGTTTGGTGAATAAGCTAGCGGATGGAGCGGATAGGTGAGAATGAGGAGTTGGGTTTGGGAAAAGTGGAGTAAGGGTTCATGAGAGAAAATTGAGTTTTAGAAATCTTGGTTTCATCACTAAGAGAGATTTCATAGAGATAATCTATTTTAGAAGCATTGGAAACACGAAATTCTGAGGGGGTTGAAGATGATGGTGATGGAGCAAGAGAAATTGGTGCTTCGAGGATTTCTGGTTCTCTAGACATGATATGAAAAGATCTTCTCAGCACTAAATTCACCTACCAAGCGCTTGGAATGGATAACATTAAAAACGAAACCATGGCTCTGATACCATGAATGGACCTGATTACCATGGGAGAATTATTTCACTTCTACGAATCAGAGACATTGGGTATGTGGACTTGATTACGTTAGATTTCTCCAACGCCTTTTCGATACCTTTCTCTTTTATTTTGAAAAAATGTTTGGCAAGCAGCTTGAGTTAATTTTAATCGCTTCCCTAACATGTGAGGTGACCATGCGGGTGCGTAAACCATCAATTTAACTCCCAAGAAAGCAATGAATAAATTGCAAAACTTACCTCATGGCAACGAAAACATCTACAATGTTAGATCAAAATTCACATCGACGGTCCTAGATATGATTTCTAATTAACATGTAATTACTCAATTTTTGCTTTCACTTATTAAATGAAAATCATGATTTATGCAATGCATGTCACTAATCTAACATGATATGACATGGCAGCATGAACTAAGCTATATGACATAAATAAGCATGCAGCCTATCCTAAAAATGTGATGAATTTATTCTAAATTTTTTGTATTTTTCATGAGATTCGAAATTAAAGAAATGCAATAATTAAATATGCAATCTAAATTAACCAAATGACCTAATTCTAATGACGGACAATTTCTAACTAAATGAACCTAGCAACAATCACTAGATGACGGGCATTTCATGAATATAATCCTACATGTCATGCGCATGATTTATTTTTTCTTTTATGAAAATTAATAATTAAAATCACTAAAAATGAAAATTTAACTTAAGTGAGTTATCTACTCTAAATACATGCATCTTAAAAAAATCTAACTAACCTATCATGCAATCAATTCTAATCTACATGGTATGCAAATGCAATTTTTTTTTTCTTTGTATTTTCGGGATAAATAGAACAATTAAAAGATAAACATCAAACCATCCATAGTCACCAAAAATGCTATCCACCATTCAAATTGAAATTTCGAACTGATTATTTCGCTAATAAAATAGATGAATTGATCTTAAGTATGGCATCCGGATTTTTGCCAGACCTTGAATATGCGACTGTCCGTGACTGATCAACAGAAATATCGTCGAACTGTGTTACTGAAACCATTTGCGGACATCGTTTTGTTATGATCATCGGACCGATATGTCACGTTTAGTAATGGCCCGATCATTGAAGAAATTATGGTCTTACCGAAAATATTCCTTACGTTCAAGCGAGACCAAGACTTATTCCAAATAATTCTCGACCCTACCAACCCGAGTGTGCCAATGAAGAAACACCTAAGGATCGGCCACCCGGAGCTGCCCATTTTCTTTTGTGCATGAAAAATAGGAGACCTCAAATACTCCATAGTCCATGGACGTTTATATTTCTTTATAGGAAGCAACAAAAGGAAAAATTTGGGCATGCGTGGGATCGTTTTCCATTCGCGCTACCATACGAATTGGTATTCATTGACTAAAGAAGTCAATTAACTTAAGAGGACGTCCAAAGCATGCATACGGACGTGGGTAATTGTAACCACCAAAGGACAGCCCCATTTTTCCTTTCTTTCGGCCGGTCAATTATGGAAGAAGATTGTTGACTAAAAGCCAGGTGGCTCTTCTTCCGGTGGACAACAAAAAGGGAGGGAGTGGCTTTGCGGAAGACACGCCCAGCATGAGGAATTGAGCTGGCTCAGCAAGGAAAGGGACTCGCATGCAGGAGGCCACGAATACCTCAGCTGTCCCTTGCGTGTGCGGCCACCGGATTTCATTTTATTGACTCTTAAAGTCAACTAAGCAAAGGAACAAAACGCTCGTAAGTGTGAGCAGGAGAGAGAAGGAACCGAGCAAAAAAAAAAAAATAGACAGAGAGAGAGTGAGTGAGCACAACGAGCAAGAGGGTGAACGGCATGAGGAAAGAGGAGGTCGCCCTCTGCCGTTGACACCGCTCGTGTTCGTCGTCGCTGAGCCGTGTCCGTGACCCGAGCTTCCTATTTTTACTTGCCGTCGACGCTTAGGACTTGAGGCAAGTGAAAGTCCATTAACCGATATCATGTTGTGCTGTTATTGTCTAGTGGAGTGCAATAGACTAGGGGATGTTTGGGTGTGGATATTGGACGATGGATTTTGAATGAGTAGAAGTAGTTCCCTTAGAATTAGTAAACTGTTTCGTAGAAAACAGCCTGACCTTCAATGATTCCGTGAATTTTCTGTAATTCTCTATTTAGAATCGGACTTCAAACCCTTAATGAAAGTTGTAGGAAACATCTTTAAGAATAAGATATCAAAATTTGAGAATAAATGGACAAGTTTTGGTTAGTGAAATGATTTTCTTTGTAAATGTTAAATCTGGAAGCTATTACAGAATATTAGTAAAGAATATAGTAATTACTGCTCTTAATATACAATGAATCTGACTTAGTGTTCTGCATAAAACATTTTCACTTAGGTCTTGTTTATAACATATCAAAAGTTCATAAATTTCTAAATTCAGTTAAGGGTTATTCCGAAATTTTTATTAAAACTGTGCATTCTGATTTTTGAGCTGTTTTACTCCGAATTTGCTCAACTTGTTCTAAAAGGTAAATGCATCTTGAGTTGTTATTGGACATGATAGTTTTTGGCATTTGGCATATCATTCAACACCAAAGACTTAATGAAACTCATGTGATTTCCATTGTCATGGCATTGAACATGTTTTTGGAAATTAAGATGTTAATGTTGCCATTGAACCCTCGGGTCAACGATACCCCGGGAGTCGGGATGCCTAGAGGTTCGAATAAGTCGATGCCCTTTGGATACCTGGTGGTATTATGAATACATGCCCAAAGGTTTTCCCCGGGAGCATCGGGATGCCCGGTTGTATGCTAGTCGGTACATAAATCCAAAGGTTAGGGGTAACCATGTCTATGGCCCCCAGTGATTCCTCGTGATGCCAGGTGGGGTTTGAGATGCTCGGAGATATGACGCAACACTCTGGATGCTTGGTTGTATTATGAATACATGCCCAGAGGCTTTCACAATGCCAAGTTGGGTGCGAAATCCTAGAAGGATGCAAACATTGGTCCTCTGAGGGGATAAAACCGTTTGAATTATTAAAACTGGTGATTATATTAAGTGTGAGTGTGGTCTGGTTATGAGACTTATTGTATGGCATGGAATGAGACGTGTCATAACAGTTTAGCCCTATGATCGAGACTTGTGTGATTGGACATGATGCATCTTGCTTGTTGAAACTGCACTGGTCATTGCACTTAAGAGTTATAGAGTTTAGATGCATACTCAGTTCTTTAATGACCTGTCGTGTCTATCTTGCATAAAACTAGATCATGATGGCTAGCATAGTATAGTTTAATGGATCTTTTACAGCTGAGTGGTTGTACTCACCCCTTTTGGAGACTAACATTTCAGACTAGACAAGATATCTCTGCTGCCACTACCACCAGTAGATGGACCGAGTGGTTGGATATGACCGCGAGGAGGAGGACAGCAGAGGGAGAAACTTTTGGACGCCAACATTAATCGATGGACTTTAAGTATACGACTGTTGGAAAAGATATCGATAATCTTTTGAAGTATAACCAAGTATAAAAGACTATGGCATTTTGGTGTACCACCAAATGATGTCCACCTAGTTATGTAAATAAAAGTGTTTGGCTTTAACTTATAAAATGTTTAGTTGGTGTGCACTGTTTTCTGAATATGGAATAGGGAGATGTTGGATCTGCTTCCACTATATGAACTGTGCAGGGACCTATAGAAAAGATATAGGGAAAAAGCCACCAAAAACCCCAAACTTTACCTCGAGTGACAGATTTACCCCGAATTTTGTTTTGTGACGTGAAAAACCACAAAGTTTACTAACGGTGACACATTTACCCCCATTAAGGGTACTTTTGTCTTATTCTTTCTGTTTTTTTCTTTTTCCTTTTTCTTTTCTTTTTTTTATTTTTTTCTTTTTCTCTCTCCCCTCCGCCGGCCATGGCGAAGCCAGCAAAGGGAAGCCGGCGTCCGGCGGGGGTCGCCCTCACCGGCGTTCGGCGAGGGTCGCCTTCGCCTGGGCTGGCTAGGGCCGCCCGACGCCGTCAAAGGGTGCCCTCGCCAGATCTGGGGAGGGGTGCTCTCGCTGGCGTCGGGCGAGGGTGCCCTCGCCAAATCGGCAAGGGAGGCCCTCGTCCGACATCGACGAGGGTGCCCTCGCGGATCCGGCGAGGGAGGCCCTCGTCTAACGTCGACGAGGGCCGCCCCGCCCGACGTCTATGAAGGCCGCCCTCATCCGACGTCGACGAGGGCCACCCTCGCCTGCGTAGGGCGAGGGTGCCCTCGCCAGATCTGGCAATGGAGGCCCTCGCCCGACACTGACGAGGGCCGCCCTCACCTGCGTCGGGCGAGGGGTGCCCTCGCCGGCGTCGGGCGAGGGTGCCCTCGCTAGATCTGGCGAGGGAGGCCCTCACCAAACGCCAGCTTCCCTCCGCCGGCTCCGCCATGGCCGGCGGAGGGAAGGAAGAAGAAGAAGGAAAAAAAAAATTTTAAAAGTAAAAAGACCAAAATGCCCTTACGATTTAGGGTAAATGTGTCACACAAATAAAAGTTCGGGGGTTTTTGTGTCACAAATAAAATTTTGGGATAAATGTGTCACAGTTAGCAAACTTCGGGGTTTTTCACATCACAGAACAAAGTTCGGGGTAAATCTGTCACTCGAGGCAAAGTTTGGGGTTTTTGGTGGCTTTTTCCCAATGGTATAAACCCCCAGGATTTATGGACTTGTCAAATATCTATGGTATCATAGTAATGGACCTTCAGGTAAAAAGAAAGCAAATGTGAATGTGATCTGTGGCGACCCTAATGGATCGGGGACCGTTCAGGGGGTGCCACAGCGGGTGGTATCAGAGCTATTGTTTATGTGGAGTGATAAGGTGCCTCAATTGGAAACAAATATATAATGATGCACACCATAGGATACTAACCAAGGGTAGTTGATTTAGCTGTGAATAATGGGTGTTGGAATTTCACTCGTAAAATGCTAGTAATGATTGTGAGTTACCTGTGCGTGCAAGTAACATTTTATGTTATTTATGTGACCTCAGTAATGTGTGAACGCTACTTTTCTTTCTTAGCTAATTAGTAACACTGAATTGATAATTGTTCCTAAAGTGAAATTTTATGAGCCATCTAGGTATGCTCATAGATTGATAAAGGATTGAGAGAAAAAGGTTAAGAGATTCAGGAAGGGCCTGAGGATGAATATTAAGAGACAAGATTTGGAAATGGACTTGGTAGTGATGGTTATGTATGACTTTGACGTCATCGTGGGAATGGACTAGTTCTGTGAGCAACGGACTAAGATGAATGATCTCTTAGAATAATGACAACCCATGCGCCAAAGGATAAAACCGTGAGGCTTAGTATGGGATATGCCAAAACGGATAATATCTCTATAAGTTAGTCCCTATTGAAATGAGACCCTCCAGTAGATGTGTAGTTTGGGTTCGAACCAAGCGAGAGCTGGTGTACCTGTAATGACCCGGTCCGATGAGGGCGGGGAGTGGACGCCGAGGTCAGAGGACCTTAGCAAGGAGCGGCTCCTGGCAGGCTTCTAGGATGGCAAAAGGGGACAAGAATGAACCGAACTATGAACTAAACTGGGAAGGCAGTGTTTTTGGGATAATTTTATTAGAGTAGCGCAGTTGAAGCATGGTTAAGCTTGTAGAACCCTTGTCTATGAAAAAGAAGGACAAGTTGATGCGTTTGTGCATTGATTATAGGCAATTGAATCATATGACTGTTAAGAGTAAGTGCCCATTACCTAGAATTGATGACCTATTTGACCAACTGCAGGAAAGTTCGGTCTTTCCTAAAATTGACTTGAGGTTGGGATACCATCAATTAAGGATTAAGAA
Organism: Eucalyptus decipiens; assembly: GCA_014182575.1. Lineage (NCBI taxonomy): Eukaryota > Viridiplantae > Streptophyta > Magnoliopsida > Myrtales > Myrtaceae > Eucalyptus > Eucalyptus decipiens. The sequence goes on along the minus strand of CM024611.1, from coordinate 12,122,046 downwards.
AGAAGACATTCCTAAGACCGCATTTAGGACTCGCTATGGACACTATGAGTTCCTAGTTATGTTATTTGGATTGACAAATACCTTAGCTACATTCATGGATTTGATGAAAAGGATGTTTGAGCCCTATTTGGACCAAATTGTGATTGTCTTCATTGATGATATCCTAATATATTCTACAGGACCCGAAGGACATGCACATCATTTAAGCGTGGTGCTGCAAACAAAGCCTAAGAAGTGAATTATGGAGAGCGAGTTATGAATTTGAGGATTAAGTTATGATCATTTGAGCTAAGTAGTGACTTCCTATTAGAGGATCTCATTGGAAGTCTTGATGAATTACATGGAAGCATTTAGTATGTATAGATTGATCTTGGAAGTCATGAGTTTGAGTAGTCATATGAGACATGAAGTTATTTGTGGTTTATAAGTCGGAATAATAAGTTTAATAGACGGTGATCGACTTTTAATTTTGGTGATGATCTTAGTTTGAGAAGGTTCTGTGGAATTAGTGGATATGATCAATTATGGTTATACCCTTTCCAAGGTGAATTGGAGAAAGTTCAAGTTGTGGATTTGATGAGTGATTAGTCCAAGTGACGATCCTTTAGGATGAGACATGAGATATACTCGATGGAAACTAGACAAGTTCTTATCTTGGTGGACTATCGATATTTGGACTGAATGAATGGTGCTGTATTTTAGGCTTGAATCCATGTTGCAGTGAAGGCGTAGTGAATGTCTCTATTGGATTGAACCAGATGAGTTATTAGTGGTGTCAATTTTGATGATTCTAGGCTTGAATTGATGATGACAAAGGTATAGGAATAATTTAGCTAAATGGTGTGTTCGATTAAGATCGTTAGATATACCAGAGTGGAAATGGGATCATGTGACGATGGATTTCGTGCAAGGATTACCAAGGACATCAAGTGGCCACGACTCGATTTGGGTAATAATGGATTGTTTGACTAAGTCCGCTCATTTCCTAGCAGTCCGTATAGACTATCCGATGGATAAATATGCTGAGATATATGTAAGCCAGGTAGTACGCTTACATGGTGTTCCTGTGACTATCACTTTTGATCGAGATTCAAGGTTTACTTCCAATTTTTGGCGAAGTCTTCAAACTGCATTAGGGACTAAACTCCAATTTAGTACTGCTTTTCACCCACAGACGAATGGACAGACAGAAAGAACGATCCAGACACTGGAAGATATGTTAAGAGCTTGTGTCCTTGATTTTAAAGGAAGTTGGGATGAAAAGTTAAACCTAATAGAATTCGCCTATAATAATAGTTTTTAGAAAAGTATAGGAATGGCTCCCTATGAAGCATTGTATGCAAGGAGATGTAGGACCCCTGTCTATTGGAATGAAGTAGGTGAAAGGAAGTTGACAGAACCTGAGTTGATGCAAATTTCTATAGAAGCTGTAGAAGACCATTGGAATTTAATGTAGGAGACCACGTATTCCTTAAAGTATCTCCGATGAAGGGAATATCACGGTTTGGAATAAAAGGGAAGTTGAGCCCTAGATTTGTTGGACCTTTTGAAATACTTGAAAGAATAGGAGACGTAGCTTATTGGTTAGCATTACCTCCTATGTTGGGAAGTTTGCACGATGTGTTCCATGTATCAATGCTGAGAAGGTATCAGCCGGAACCTGGACATATACTTGATCATGAAGCCATCAATGTGGATGAGAAAATGAGGTATCTAGAAGAGCTGATACAAGTACTGGATCGAAAGGAACAAGTCATTCAGATGAAGACTCCCACTAGTTAAGGTATTATGACGACGTCATGATGTGGAGGAGGCCACGTGGGAAGGTGAGAAAGAAATGAGGAAAAGATATCCCCATCTGTTTATAGAGACTTGAGTGATGTCCAATTTTGAGGATGAAATTCTATAAGGAGGGGAGAATTGTGACATCCGGATTTTTGCCGGACCTCAAATATGCGACGGTCCGTGATAGATCAACAGAAGTATCGTCGAACTGTGTTACTAACACCATTTGCGGACATCATTTTGTTATCATCATCGGACCGATATGTCACGTTTAGTAAAGGCCCGATCATTGAAGAAATTATGGTCTTACCGAAAATCTTCCTTACATTCAAGCGAGACCAAGACTTATTCCAAATAATTCTCGACCCTGCCAACCCGAGTGTGCCAATGAAGAAACACCTAAGGATCGGCCACCCGGAGCTGCCCATTTTCTTTTGTGCATGAAAAATAGGAGACCTCAGATACTCCATGCACGTTTATATTTCTTTATAGGAAGCAACAAAAGGAAAAATTTGGACATGCGTGGGATCGTTTTCCATTCGCGCTACCATACGATTTGGTATTCATTGACGAAAGAAGTCAATTCACTTAAGAGGACGTCCAAAGCATGCATACGGACGTGAGGAATTGTAATCACCAAAGGACAGCCCCATTTTTCCTTTCTTTCGGCCAGTCAATTATGGAAGAAGATTGTTGACTAAAAGCCAGGTGGCTCTTCTTCCGGTGGACAACAAAAAGGGAGGGAGTGGCTTTGCGGAAGACACGCCCAGCATGAGGAATTGAGCTGGCTCAGCAAGGAAAGGGACTCGCATGCAGGAGGCCACGAATCCCTCCAGCTGTCCCTTGCGTGTGCGGCCACCGGATTTCATTTTATTGACTCTTAAAGTCAACTAAGCAAAGGAACAAAACGCTCGTAAGTGTGAGCAGGAGAGAGAAGGAACCGAGCAAAAAAAGAAAAAAAATAGACAGAGAGAGCGAGTGAGCACAGCGAGCGAGAGAGTGAGATACCGAGCGGGTGAGCGAGTGGAGGAGAGAACGAGCAAGAGGGTGAACGGCATGAGGAAGGAGGAGGTCGCCCTCTGCCGTTGACACCACTCGTGCTCGTCGTCGTCGAGCCGTGTCCGTGACCCGAGCTTCCTATTTTTACTTGCCGTCGACGCTTAGGACTTGAGGCAAGTGAAAGTCCATTAACTGATCTCATGTTGTGCTGTTGTTGTCTACTGGAGTGCAATAGACTAGGAGATGTTTGGGTGTGGATGTTGGACGCTGGATTTTGAATGAGTAGAAGTAGTTCCCTTTTCGTAGAAAACAGGCTGACCTTTGATGATTCCGTGAATTTTTTGTAATTCTTTATTTAGAATCGGACTTCAAACCCTTAATGAAAGTTGTAGGAAACATCTTTAGGAATAACATATCAAAATTTGAGAATAAATGGACAAGTTTTGGTCAGAAAAATGATTTTCTTTGTAAATGTTAAATCTGGAAGCTATTACAGAATGTTAGTAAAGAATATAGTAATTACTACTCTTAATATACAATGAATCTGACTTAGTGTTCTGCATAAAAAATTTTCACTTAGGTCTTGCTTATAACATATCAAAATTTCATAAATTTCTAAATTCAGTTAGGGGTTATTCCTAAATTTTTATTAAAACTGTGCATTCTGATTTTTGAGCTGTTTTACTCCGAATTTGCTCAATTTGTTCTGAAAGGTGAATGCATCTTCAGTTGTTATTGGACATGATAGTTTTTGGCATTCGGCATATCATTCAACACCAAAGACTTAATGAAACTCATGTGCTTTCCAATGTCATAGCATTGAACATGTTTTTGGAAATTAAGATGTTAATGTTGCCGTTGAATCCTCGGGTCAATGATGCCCCAGGAGTCGGGATGCCTAGAGGTTTGAATGAGTCGATGCCCTTTGGATGCCTGGTGGTATTATGAATACATGCCTAGAGGTTTTCCCTGGGAGCATCAGGATGCCTGGTTATATGCTAGTCGGTACGTAAATCCGGAGGTTAGGGGTAACCATGTCTATGGCCCCCAATGATTCCTCGTGACGCCAGGTGGGGTGCGAGATGCCCGGAGATATGACGCAACACTCTGGATGCCTGGTTGTATTATGAATACATGCCCAGAGGCTTTCGCAACGTTAAGTTGGGTGGGAAATCCCAGAAGGATGCAAACATTGGTCTTCTGGGGGGATAAAACCGTTTGAATGATTAAAACCGGTGATTATATTAAGTATGAGTGTAGTCTGGTTATGAGACTAAATTGTATGGCATGGAATGGGACGTGTCATAACAATTTGGCCCTATGATTGGGACTTGTGTGATTGGACATAATGCATCTTGCTTGTTGAAACTGCACTGGTCATTACACTGAAGAATTATAAAGTTTAGATGCATACTCATTCTTTAATGACATGTCTTGTCTATCTTGCATAAAACTAGATCGTGATGGCTTGCATAGTATAGTTTAATGGATGTTTTACAGCTGAGTAATTGTAGTCACCTCTTTTGGGGACTAACATTTCAGACTAGACAAGATACCTCTGCTGTCACCACCAGCAGCAGATGGACCAAGTGGTTGGATATGACCACGAGGAGGAGGATAGCAAAGGAAGAAACTTCTGGTCGCCGACACTGATCGATGGACTTTAAGTATACTTCTGTTGGAAAAGATGTCAGTCATCTTTTGAAGTATAGCCTAGTATAGAAGACTACGGTATTTTGGTGTACCGACGAATGATGTCTATCTAATTATGTAAATAAAAGTGTTTGGCTTTAACTTATAAAATATTTAGTTGGTGTACACTGTTTTCTAAATATGGAATAAGGAGATGTTGGATCTGCTTCCGCTATATGAACTGTGCAAGGACCTATAGAAAGGATATAAACCTCTAGGATTTATAGACTTGTCAAATTTCTATGGTATCAGAGTAATGGACCTTCAGGTAAAGAGAAAGCAAAGGCGAATGTGATCTGGGTTGACCCTAACGGATCGGGGACCGTTTAGGGGTGCCACATTAAGCCTTAAAGATCAAGATATCAATTTTACTCCCACGTAAATAATTATTCCATCTAAAGCCTTATAGATAGAATAAAAATTCGTGCGGTTGCGATTTGAAATTTCAATCATGTATCGGAAAATTATTCAAATAGAGTAAACAAAATATTAAAACTAGATAAAATAAACTTACCTAATAAATCTACCTAATAAAATAACAAAATCTACCTAAATTTGAATTTTCTCAAAAAAAATCCGATCGGTGGCTCAAGGATGGGCGGCCATGGCGGTGGGTCACCGTGGGTGGTGGATCGCCAGCTGTCGAAGCTCCGACGAAGGGCAGCAACCAATAGACCAGGGGAGTCCGGCGTCGGGGCAGCAGGTGCTTCGATCGTTTTCTGGTAGAGGGACAACGGAGCAGGGTGGCTTCAGGCGACTCACGAATAGAACAGGGAGGAACCGTCTCGAGATCTGCTGGGGCACGAGCAGAACCAGAGCAGAAGTGGCGTCATCGGCGGCAGCTTCGAGTGGGCGGAACAGAGCAATGTCGGGTCGTCGGCTCGGGCAGCAGGGGAACGGATCGATAGGCGGAAGGGGCTCGCGACCTGCAGGAGTCCAAGCAGCATGGTGAGGAGGCTCGACGACCGGCTCTGACGAGCTACTGCAGGGCTGTGCTCGCGGAAGAGCTGGGTCGGCAGTACTGGTATCACGAGCTCGTGGGCGACAGCGAATGGCAGATCTCGAGCTGGCGCAGGTTGCAGGCAGATCGCAACACGCGACGGCTTCGGGCTTCTGGGCAAATGCCGCGACAGGAGCTTGGGCGATGGTGATGGTGCAGTGGGAAGGGCACGAACGGAGCAACAGAAACCGGCAAAGAAGAAGAACGGTAGGTGTCCTTCCTCTCTACAGCCGCACGCTTCCCCCTCTGTCTTCGAACACTCATTTTCTCTGCTTTTTGCTTTTCGCAAAAGGGGCCCCCCGAATGTTTTTTTCCCTTTTTTTCTTTTTGATTTCAAAAACCCTAAAAAAAACGAAAGCAACTTTCCTATGCTCCAAACAAAGAAAAAGCCCCACATCTCATTCGCGTGTGCCTTTTTATAGTCGAAGGCTTAGGATTTTAATCTCTTCTTCGAATCAACATCCGCAATAGTTTTTTGCCAATTTTGTCACATATTGATAAGGGTTCAAGATTACGATAAAATTTTCCTCTAAATCCAAATCTTGTAAAGATAAATCGCAATATTTTTTCACACATATGTCTTATCCAAAGAATTTATATCTCGGAAAAATTTCAAAATTTCCATTTTCCCATGAGATAACTTTTGATCATTAAATATAAAAATGTGTTTGGGCTAACTTGCTCACTTCGTGGGCCTAGTCCAACTAATTTGAACCCATTTGCCACCGGTCCAATAAAATGCAAAAAATGCAAATAAAAATAAATGCACCTAAATCTATATGCTACACAATTTTTCTTTTTAGAAATAACATTAACCGCTAATTTTCTATACAATAAATAAATGATCGAATCGTCAAAATTTAGGTGTCAACGGTTGCTCATATTTGAAGGTAAGCTCGTAGAGATTGCCTTCAAAAACAAATTAAAACCTAAATTTTGATCATATACATGCACTGAATGATTTTGATTTTGATTTTTTTGATCGATTTTTTTTTATTGGGAAATGAATCCCATTTTAAAATGCAATTCATATGATGCATGGAAATGCTAATGCAAATGCATGATGCAAAAGAAAGGAACGTACCCACAATTACCTACCAATCAGTGCGGTAGAGCATGCTAAGGTACATGATAAATCCCTATTTACTCGATAAGTACCCAACTTTCACTTAGGTTTCTTGAATTGTAATAGGTAATAGATTAAGACATTGAGATTGAGAAGAACATTTACATCCAAAGTGAAAAGTTCAATGAAAAGAATTGAGACATGCAGCTCCAAACTGAGATGTCATGATTTTTTTAAGCTTGAAATACCTACCGACTAAGGTATAACGAGAAAGATAAAAAAAATAAAATAAAAACATTTACATCAAAAGTAAAATGTTTAAATCAAGATATCCGGGTCCAGACTGAGATGTCATGATTTTTAAAGCTCGAAATACCTATATCCAAACTAAGGTATAACGAAAAAGGTCGAAAAAACATTCACATCCAAAGTGAAATGTTTAGACGAAAATAATCAAGACAACTAGGTCCAGACTGAGATGTCATGATTTTTGAAGCTCAAAATACCTAGATCCAGACTAAGGTATAATGAGGAAGATTGAAGAACATTCAACAAAAATAATTAAGACATCTGGACCCAAACTGAGATGTCATGATTTTTGAAACTCGAAATACCTAGATCCAAACTAAGGTACAACGAGGAAGATTGAAGAACATTCACATCCAGAGTGAAATGTTCAACGAAAATAATCAAGACATCTGGGTCCAAATTGAGATGTCATGATTTTGGAAGCTCAAAATATCTAGATCTAGACTAAAGTATAACGAGGAAGATTGAAGAACATTCACATCCACAGTGAAATGTTCACCGAAATTAATTAAGACATCCGGGTCCAAACTGAGATGTCATGATTTTTTAAGCTCGAAATACCTAGATCCAAACTAAGGTATAGAAAGGAAGATTGAAGAACATTCACATCCAAAGTGAAATGTGCAATGAAAAGAATTAAGACATCCAAATTCAGACTGAAATGTCAAAATAACCTTCCTGGAATATCTTACCTTGAAGGAGGGTAGAGTGATTCAAGATAGTTGGTTACATGTCCAAGACCCGTACCTTTCTATGGTCGTCGAGAATAGTAACAAGACTTTGTAAGGGGACTGCTTTCCTAAGACCCGTACTTTTCTACGGTCGCCCAGTATGGCAGTTTTTGGTTGTGTCTAGGACCCGTACCTTTCTATGGTCGCCTTGACAAAAATTGATTTTCCAAGATCCGTACCTTTCTACGGTCGCCTGAATGGGGAATTGCTTTTCCAGGACCCGTACCTTTCTACGGTCGCCTGTTAGAGCAATAAATGTTGTCTAGAACCCGTAACTTTCTACGGTTGCCTAAGCTGAGATTTTGCTTGGCTAAGACCCAAACCTTTCTTCGGTCGCCTAGTGTTGCAACATAGATCATCTGACTAGGACCCAAACCTTTCTTCGATCGCCTTAATCAGACTTAATCTGGAGACAAATCTTTGAGGGACAACTCAATTGAGTGTCGGTATACTCAAAAAAGAATACCTGTGCAATGGCAAGTATTTAAGGTATGGATAGAGATATACTTACTTGGTAACATCTCTTATCCTCAAGGATATGTCTCCTGCAAAACATGGTCGTAGGAGAGGCAACATGCATTTGTAATCACAATCATGCATTAATTCAAGGGAGGTTCATGCGTGATGATTTCTATCAATCTTGCATCACCTAATTTACATTCAAAAGAATATTCCAATATGAACACATGAGTGTCATGGATGTGTCAAATGAGGGATCTTTCAGTCTAAAAGGACTTTTCACTCATTCTCATTAAAAGGGCCATTTTTCCTCACCTTTGATGCAGGATTTTGACAATCATTCTATTTCACCATTGCCATGCCAAACAAGGATCTGAGTAATCTCACAAGTGATACGATCTTACCAATCTGAGAGGTCTTTAATAGGGACTGTAATGTGGGCTTGGTCAATGGCTTTAACAAGTGTGACTTTTTGAGTCGAGGCTATTAAAAAAATGATATTCTATCAACATCTTTGGGTTTACAAGTCAAGAAACATACGAAATGAGGCAAAAATTGTCTTACTTGCACTTCTTCGAGCGATGCTTTCAAACATATAAAATTTTACGTTAATTCAAGTGCCCTAATCTGAAGAGACTTTGCAAGGGACGTAACGTAGGCTTGGTTCAATGGTTAAGAAATGAAATGATCATTAGGCTCAAAAAGTGTTTAGGAGATCAAAGTTGGTAATCATCTTGACATTTCCACCACTTTTCTTCTCCACTGTCAAAGATTTTCTTCATAATCAAAACTCCATTGATTGCAACAGCATTTGGGTTTTTTTAGTACCACCTTGTTGGGGATACGACCTCAACCAATGTTTACCTTTTTTCTTTTTTGGGCATTAGCCTTACTTTTACCAAGCACACTGCTTTTTCATGCTCATTTTTTTTCACTTATTTTCTTTGGACTTGCACGGCCTCCATCTTTTATCAACATTGTAAACCATGCTACTTGAGTGGTTTGTTTTTCTTGCCTTACCCTAATGTGGGGGATAATCACTAACTGGGTTTAATATGAAATGAATTCATAGGATTAAATGGGCTATGCAATGGATAAAGTGTATAGGATAGAGAAAGAACTGCTCTTCGTCGTCCTAAGGCACTTCAAATTATTGTAGAAGTTACACTGCGAAAGCAATACTTGAAGATTGATACAAGTGTGAGTAAGAAAATTCCTATCGTTCACTTAGAATTTGGTCCCAGTATGGGATGATCCTTGACAGAGATAATTTATAAAGCTCTTCATGTGTGTGGGCTCAAAGGGCTAAACAATGGGTATACTTGTAGTGTTTTGGGTAGAAGAATAAACTGCCTCTTGTCACCTCGGTTGATGTACCCTTTGCGAGATCACCATTTTTTCTCGTAGGAATGGAATTTTCTCACACAACTCACTAGGAATTAGTGTATGTAATAGTGTATGGAATCAAGCTTGCCTTTCGTCATTCCAAGATATCCCATTTGACGCATTCAATTTATCTCACACAATTCATCATGAAAAACATGCCAGATTTGTAACAAATTTGGGCCATTAAATTTGCAACTCATTGAGGCAATTTATTCATTATAAAAATGCTTGCAGTTTAAAACGTGACATGGCAAATTCAATCATGGGTAATATTTCTTGACAGCATCAGAATTAACTGGAGTGGAAAACTCACAACTATCCATTTCTGCCAGGATCAAAGCACCTCCAAGAAGCACCTTCTTCACTATATATGGGCCACTGTAATTTGGAGTAAACTTGCCATCAGGATTCGGAAAAATCGGTAACGGCTTCCTTAGAACAATGTCATTTACCTCGAAATGTCTCGATCACATTCTTCAGTTGAAGGATCTACCCACCCTTCGTTGATAAGTTTGGCCATGGCAAAGAGCCTTCAGTCTTTTCTCATCAATCAAGTTTAACTTTTCAGGTCTTTGTTGCTCCACTCAGCCTCAGACAACTCCATTTGGGATAAAACTCTTAGAGAAGGAATCTCCAGTTTCACAGGTAGAACTGCTTTTATGCCATATATCAGAGCAAAAGGGGTTGCCCCAATAGAAGTGCGGATCGATGTTCGGTACGCCATTAGTGCGAAGGGTAACCTGTCATGCCAATCTCGATAATTCTCGACCATCTTAGCCAAGATCTTCTTAATATTTTTATTGGCTGCTTCAACAGCCCCGTTCATTTGAGGGCCGCAAGGGGACGAATTCAAATGCTTGATCTTAAGCTCGCTGAACAAATCATCAACAGGCTTGTTATTCAAATATGTCCCATTGTCAGTGATGATTACTTCAAGGACACCATAGCGAGCAATTATGTCACATTTGATGAACTTCACAACATTGCAGGCAGTGACACTTGCAAAGGACATAGCTTCGATCAATTTGGAGAAATAGTCTATCGCCACCAAGATGAACCGATGCCCATTTGAAGCCTTAGGATTTATTGGACTGATCACATCAATGCCCCACATCAAGAAAGGCCATGACTCGGAAAACTGGTGCAACTCAGTTGGAGGAACATTTATCCTATCACTATGGATCTAGCAACGATGACAACTTCGAACATGCTAATACAGTCACCTTCTAGTGTGAGCCAATAATAGCCTAATCTTATAATCTTCTCAGCTAACATGTGCCCGTTCATATGAGGACCACATACTCCTTTCGTGCACTTCTTGCATGATTTGAGTGGCTTCGGCTGCATCTACACATCGCAATAAGATTGAATCATAAGATCTCTTGTGCAAACTTTCACCACTGACGAAGAATTTTGAGGCCATCTTCATGATATACTTCTTATCAGCTGGAGTACTTCCTTCGGAGAATTCTTGTTTCTGAATGTAATTCATGATATCGTAATACCATGGCTTTCCATCTGATTCCTCGGTCACGATCATACAATAAGCTGGCTTCAGTAGAACCTCTATTTTTAAAGGCTCAACTTCTAATTTGTCAGTGACTTGCAACATAAAAGCTAAAGTTGCGAGTGCATCTACAAATTGATTGTGAGATCTTGATAAGTATTCGAATGAAACTTCATCGAATTCCTTGACCAGATCCTCTAGATACTCGTGATATGGGAGCAACTTGGCATCTTTAGTCTTCCATTTACCTACGGTCTATAGTATGATTAGCGCAGAATCCCCAAACACTCTTAACTTGGCCACACCCATCTCAATTGCAGCTTGAAGCTCGAGGATGCAAGCTTCATACTTGGCTACATTGTTAGTGCATGGGAAGATTAATTTCGTAGCTACAAGATGATGTTGTCCATCTGGGGATATCATAACTGCCCCAGTGCCAAAACCAGTCAAATTCATAGCTCCATCAAAGAACATTGTCCACGAGTCTTCATTTACACTCAAAACACGGTCGTCCAAGGAACAATTATCACTATTTGAGATTCCTGGATTCTCAGCCAATAGATCGGTGATCACTTGTCCCTTAACCGACTTTCACGGCATGAATTGCACATCAAACTCCGATATAAAAATGTGCCATTTAGCCAACTTACCCTCCAAAGCTGGCCAATCAAGTAAGTACTTGATGGGGTCGTTCTCGATCACAAGGAACGTTTGGTAATGCGGTGTGTACTGTCACAATCTATGCAATACTCACACCAATGCGGCACAAGTCTTTTGCACATCAGAATATTTCAACTTTGATATTGTGAATTTTTTACTCAGATAATAAATGACTTGTTCCTTTTTATCGACAGGATTTTCTTGAACCAACATTGCACCCAATGATTCACTATGAATGGTGAGGTAGAGAATCAAAGGATGCCCCGGCGATGGCGGGACAAGCACCAGTGGATTCATCAAGTAATGTTTCAACTTGTCGAACGCTTCTTGGCATTCATCATCCTAGTTGACTCGTGCATTCTTCTTTAGGAGCTTGAAGAACGGCTTGGCAATTTTGGAAAGTTGGGAAATGAATCGAGCTATGTAATTCAATCTCCCCAGAAGGCTCCAGACTTCTTTCACTGTTGACGGAGGTTGCAACTCGCATATAGCCTTAGCCCTAGATGGGTCAATCTCAATCCCCTTACTGCTCACAATAAATCCGAGTAACTTACCAGATGTTACTTCGAACACGCATTTAGCGGGATTTAGATAAAGCTTGAATTCACGGAGTCGATCAAACAACTTCTTCAGGGTTTTGATGTGGCTTTTCCTAGGTCGAGTCTTTGCGATCATATCATCAACATAGACCTCGATCTCTTGATGCATCATATCATGGAATAATGCTACCATGGCTCGCTGGTAAGTTGCCCATGCGTTCTTAAGACCAAAGGGCATAATCCTATAATGAAAGGTCCCCCGCGGGGTGATAAATGCAGTTTTCTCCTTATTTTCCTCCCTCATCCTTATTTGATTGTACTCGGAAAAACCATCCATAAACGAAAATAGTTCAAATCCAGTAGTACTATCCACAAGGGCATCTATATGAGGTAGTGGGAAATCATCTTTCAGGTTGGCCTTGTTCAAATCCCGATAGTTGACACAAACTCGAACTCTACAATCCTTATTCATCACCGGCACAATGTTAGCCACCTATTCAGGGTATTGCAAAACTTCAATGAATCCCACTTTCAGAAATTTCATCACTTCTTCTTCTATCTTCTTTGAGAGCTCAGGTTTAGTTCTCCGTAGCCTCTGCTTCTTAGGTGGCACGTTTAGATTGTAGGCAAACAGTGCTCCATAATTGACGGGTCTAACCTAGGCATGTCAGCGTAGGACCATGCAAAGACATCCTGATATTCCTTCAGTAGTTGAATTAGGCATTCGGCCTCATCTTTGGGGAGATTTGACCCAATTTTCACCTCATTGGCTTCTTCAGTGTCACCTAAATTAATAGTGATGGTTTGCTCGGATGTAAGAGCATTTACTTTTTCATGTTGTTCCCAGCTACGTTGCACCTCAATGGAATCTTCGATCGAGTCTTCAAGATCATCATTATCAGCATTTGTTGCATTAGATTGGATCATTTCCACACCTTCGCACGCTATATGATCAACCCTGAAACAGGAAGTAGAAGGATCAAAAAGACAAACTGGGTAAATCATATTTATTTATTTATTTTGAAAGATTCTTTTTTGAAAATTTTTTTGAAAAGCAATTGGAAAAATATTTTTTTTTGAAACATTTTGGCACGATAAAGCATGATGAAGCCCCGGCATCAGAATTCTCCTTGGATTTTTCTTTTTGTTTATCTGCTAGATATCATCACCGGACTGGTTTGGTGTACCTCATCATGCCCTCAAAATAAAACTTGTAATTTTATTGAAATTCATCAATCAATTACAATTTATTGAATGGAAAAGGCGACTTAAGCCCTAAGAAAAAAGCGAAAAAAGAAGAAATCAAAAACAATTCCTAGAAAGCAATAAAAATTCCTGCGCAGGGGAATGTGCGAAACCGATAAATGGATTACTCTTGTGGGCCGGGCCTCATTTCTTCCAGAGGTTCTCCATCAATGGCTCTTATGACAAGGTCATCGAATAGAATTGTGATCCCTTCCAAGGCGTCATCAGAGTTTTCTGTCTTTGGAGGCATCATATCATCCATGTCATCCCATCCACGTAGAACTATGTTGTGGGAGTCAATGTAAGAGCTAGGAGGAGTCGAATACTTCACCATATAGTCAAAATTTCCACTTGGCTGCCTAAGAGTATCCATGACTTCCGCTTCATCTTGCATCATAATTGGAGGACCAGGGAACGTCTCGCGAATATTTAGAGGTGGTGAGCTTTGCCTCCCTCGCCCTTGCTCAGGTGGCGAGTTGTGCCTTCCCTGTCTAGCACTTCCTCCACCTCTTCCATGGTACCATAATCCAGCAGATCAGGACCTTTGAGGGGCTTCAATGGGGTTTCGAATACCTTGAACCCTTCTTCCAAGACCACGGCCAGGGACAAAACCATTCCCAACCATCACTTTTCCTACCATAAGGGCAGCATTTGAAACTTCAGGAGTGGGTGGTGACGAATCTCGAGAAGCATGAATGGTGGACACCAATTCAAATGAATGATACGATTCAAATTCAATGTCTGGTTCCACATAGGGTATAGCCGTTTCATGGTAAATTCGATGATCTTCCTCACCATAGACAATGACCAGTTTTCCTTTGATCATGAACTTCATAGCTTGATGTAGAGTTGAAGGCACCGCTTTAGCAGTATGGATCTAGGGATGACCCAGCAGAAAATTAAATGTGGTAAGAAATTTTATTACTTGAAATGGGACATTGAAAACAACCGGCCTTATTTGCACATCGAGGTGAATCTCCCCAAGCACCTCCTTCTTTGTGCCATCAAAAGCTCGCACAGAAGTCTTTGCAACATGTATCTTGGACGGGTCTATCTTGAGGTGGTGAAGAGTGGCCGTCGGACATATATTTAGGGTAGACCCATTATCAATGAGCACTCAGGACACATAAGAAGCCCTATGCTTGACAGATATGTAGAGTGCTTTGTTATGCCCCCTATCCTCAAGAGGGAATTCCTTATCAGAAAAAGCGATCATGTCCTTGAGAAGGACCGATTCCACAAAATCCTCTAGCTTATCTGCTTCAACCGTTTCAGGTACACGAATTTCACTTAGCACTTTCATCATCGACTTTTGATGCACAGGGGATGTTGGAAGGAGTTTAAGCAAAGAGACCTGAGCGAGCATCTTTCGCAACTAATCAACCACATTATACTCACTTGCTTTAATCATAGCCAGAAATTCCTTAGCCTCTTCGTTAGTGGTAGGCTTTGCAGGTTGAGCACTAGCTTGAGCATAAGTTCGACCAGACCTTGTAACGAGGTCAACATCTAGGTCATAGGACTAAGGCACCGCTTTGTTGTCGACATACTCATATGGTTGAGGCATCTCAATCATAATCTCCTCATTAGATGCATCCTCTAGTGGGGGCATATCCGCGAGTGATGGATCTACTTCTTCCTTACCATCATCGAGAGTAGCCTACTCCTCCTCCCAATCAATAATGATATGAGAAATAGTAGAAACTATGCAGTTATGGTCAGAATACACGATGATACCATCTTCCACCATTTTGGTCCTTTCTCTCATCAGTGACAGGGGAATATCCTCATGATCTAGATAATATCCAACTCTCACCAGCCCGTTGTAAGCATCTGCCACGTGCACCTTCAAGTTCTTGATTCGATTGGCGTCATATTCGAAAATAGCATTCACCGTATCTTCATGCTCGGGTAGAGGATTCTTCTTGACATTCGGTTGAGTGGTGTTGAAGGCAAATGCCTTGGTGTCCAATAAGTTTTGGACCTTATGCTTCAAAGTCATGCATTCATCAGTCGAATGTCCTACTTCCTCAATATGGTACTCGCACTTCTTGGAGGGGTCGTAGCTAGAAAATTTGTCAGCATTGGGTCGCTTTAGTTCATAGGATAGCAATCCCTTCTTTTGAAGGACTTTTAAGACTTGGGACAGAGGGCTAGGAAGAGGAGTGAACTGCCTCTTAACAAATTGCCGAGGCGCGATCGGTTGGCCTCCGCCTTGTTGATTCTTAGGGACATGAACAATTAGAGGCTTGCTAGATTGTGCATATGCAACATTAACTTCCATGCTAGGTTCTTTTTCTTTCTTCATGGTGAACATTTTGCCTTGATGGGTTGGCTCATTGAACCATCCGTCTCTTAGCCCAATCTCGATCTGTTCACCCATCGAGATAAGTTGGTTGAAGTTGTCAACGTACGTGCTAGCCATCCGATTGCGGAACTCAAACGGGAGAGTCTTGACAAACAACTTCATCGGCTCCTTGTTAGTAGGTTCGGGAGTGATTTGAGTTGCCAGATTACGCCACCTCACAACATATTCCTTGAATGACTCACTTTTCTTCTTCTCCATTTGCTCAAGATCCTCTCGGGAAGGTGCAATGTTCATGTTGAACTTATATTGCTTGAGGAACGCATCAGCCACTTCATTCCAAGTGTCGAGAAGGTTTATATTCTTCATTATGTACCAATTCAGTGTAGGCCCAGTCAAGCTTGCATGAAATGATTGGATCATGAGAGGCTCATTTTTGACATATTGGGCCATGCGTACGTGGCACATCTGTAAGTGAGCTTTCAGGCAGGAAGTACCATCATACTTCTCGAACTCTGGCATCTTAAATTTCTTCAGCATCTTAACCTTCTCATACATGGACAAGTCGAATGGAAGTGAACTCTGTGACTCTTGTAATTGCTTCACTTTTTCCTCTAACTTTGCGAAGTGTTCGTCCTG
This sequence comes from Eucalyptus decipiens, assembly GCA_014182575.1. Classification (NCBI taxonomy): domain Eukaryota; kingdom Viridiplantae; phylum Streptophyta; class Magnoliopsida; order Myrtales; family Myrtaceae; genus Eucalyptus; species Eucalyptus decipiens. Next base: position 12,105,724 of record CM024611.1, on the reverse strand, counting down.
CTCCACCTTAGGGACATTATCCGGCTTGGTCTTTTCAGCAGTAATCAATGGTCGGTCATCTTCGAGGTTAGGCATGTCATCATCACCTACTTGAGCCTTGTTTGCTTGCTTCGGGATAACTATCTCAGGAAGAGTGGGTGCAAGAGTCGAATTCGCTCTGAGGGATTGGATTTGAGCTATCATACGTTGCATAGAGGTGAGCAACTATTGGAGTTGGTCTTCCATAGCGAACATACGATCATGCATTTTGGTTTGGTCAACCATTCTAGCTCTTGATCGTGTAATAATAGGTGAACGTGAGGGATCCATTATGACCTGAATTTGGAGAAATTAACAAAATAAGCATCTCATATAAAACCATGCCAGTCCATGACAAAAATCTAATGTTTTTATTCATTAATGGGATTGTTTGACAATGTAAAGAAAACTTTGAAATATCCTAAACAAATGAACTAACCAAGTAAATGACTCAACTTCCTAAACATTAAGCTAAAGTAAAAAAAACTAAATAGATTCAAGCCACTCTATTTGGCCTGATCTATAAACAAATAGGAAGCCAACGCTTGATGTAGTTGTCTCTTCTCCTTAGCTTCTTTCTTGGCTTGCTTCTGAAGTTCTTCAATCTTCCTCTTGTGACGATTAAGCTCTGCTTGACGAGTGGGCTTTTTAGTCACATCTAGCACTTTTGGGAGAAGCTTAGTTGGGATCTTGTGCTGATGGATATATCGAGTCGTGGCATGATAAGTCTTTTCCTTCCCCTCAAGCTCATCTTCAGGCAAGCTCAACTTTTGTTCGCTACATGCGAGCCAAGCTCGTTCAATATGGCGAATCTCTTCTTTGTGATCACCATCCTTGGAGGCGAATTGAACTTGGAACAAACCCAGCTTAAGGGGAGGCAGTAATCCTGCACAACTCGATATTGGCAAGCCACTCGGAGTGGGTAATAGGAAATGGCACCAGTGATCCCCAATAGCGGGATTGGCTCATCATCGCCATGAAAGAGACGTGCTTTGGAGACTTGGAACCATTTAGTATGCCATAGGAAAATCTTGGTAATCGGATTTTTCAACAATTTAACCCATTTTGAGTAAGAAAGATTTGGAGTTCGATCCTAATGATTTTTGAATACCTCGATGGGATGATGGGAATCAGTGACACTAATAATATTTATGCGAATGTCAATCCTACTCATATGAGAAAAGAACCAGATTTGTAAAAGCTCAATTGGTGCACGAAAGGTTTTATCACGATCTTCTTTAAATCGGGTGAGGCACAAGAATGTTTCAGCTAAAATGATGTTGACAAAATTAATTCTAGCACACACTTGTTTGACCACCCATGTGACAGAAGGATTAATGGCGCCTTTACAAAGAGGAAAAACAATAAATCTGAAAAAGGCTAGAAGGAAGATCTTGTTTTTTAAAAGAGTCTTCGCATCAGCAAAACTTTGATCTAGGAAGGAAACAGGCCATGCATGACAATTATCTTTCAAAACTCTTTTTATCGTATTCTTATCCATCCTAAGAAGGTCAGATAAAATTGATTCAGGCTCTAGTCCCAGAGGTGGGTTTATCAATTCTAATTCCAAAGGTTTTCCTATGGCAATGCTATATTTTTCCAGAGTGGGTGTCAACTCATGCTTACCAAATATGAACGTTGATGTTTGAGCGCACCAGAAATGAGCGAGTGCTTGAATGACACCGCTTTGGACATTGATGTCGAGGAGGGGAAAAAGTCGACCAAGTCTACTTTCCACATAGCGTTGGCCATCATGACCTAGACGATTCCACCATGATTTGAGTTCAACCTTTGGTGCAGGCACGAATCAAATGTTGGTTCTTCCCATTGTCTATAGACCAGGACATGGACCAACCAAAGACATAATAAAGTAAGTAAATTGCAAGGGTAAATGGCATAAAACTTACTTTAGCAGACGATTAAAACAACCACATAGACAAGCATATGAAATATGGAGTTCGATTTCTAATTAAGAAGGCTAAGCAAGGTGGAGCTAAAAGGGTGGGATGACTAGTCGCAGCCTCGCGTACTAAGTCAAATCCTTCTAACTCTGGCTTAGTCAAAAATGATACCCCAATGCGACGCAATCTCGCGGGCAAAGGTAAACATTCTTAGCACCAAGAAAAAACTTTCGGGATTAAGTTGGGCAACCTCTACTACGCGGCCTCACGGTCGAAGTCATAGCCATCTCAATACCATCCTAAGTGTCCTAATGCGGCCCGGGTCAGGTAGCAGGTTGTGTGTGCAAAAGTGTAGTGTAAATGCAAAGCATGCACAACAGTTTATAGCAAGCAACACTTCATATATGTAAGTAAACCATACAATCCTACACCTCCCCACAAAACAAGGGTTAGCAAACACTTCCATGTATACCTCACAATCTGCAAAAACATTTAACACCTTAAATGTTAGGGACGTACCTGGGATCCTCGCTACCAAACAAAAATGTTTTTGCAAATAAAAGAGAAAATTGGCCTAAGTCCACAAAGAATATTAACTCAAGTCCCCAGCAAAGTCGCCAACCTGTCACGACCAATTTTTTTTTTTTTTGCACCACCTAAAATTAGGCTAATGGATTACTAAGCTTAGACTTAGCTCGGGCTCTCCCAAGCTCATACCAATTCGCAACTTAGATTCAATTATCTAGCATGTAAAAGAGAGTCACCACTAATCAATTTGCGGTAGGTCGATTAGACACCTAAGTAAAATAATTGGAGAATTATTTCACTTCTACGAACTAGAGACTTTGGGTATGGGGACTTGATTACGTTAGATTTCTTTAATGCTCTTTCGGTATCTTTCTCTTTTATTTTGAAAAAAATGTTTGGCAAGCAGCTTGAGTTAATTTTGATCACTTCCCTAACATGTGAGATGACCATGTCGGTGCGCAAACCACCAATTTAACACCCAAGAAAGCAATGAATAAATTGTAAAACTTACCTCATGGCAACGAATGCATCTGCAATGTTAGATCAGAATTCACATCAACGGTCCTAAATATGATTTCTAATTAACACGCAGTCACTCAATTTTTGCTTTCACTTATTAAATGAAAATCATGATTTATGCAATGCATGTCACTAATCTAACATGATATGACATGGCAACATGATCTAAGCTATATGACATAAATAAGCATGCAGTCTATCCTAAAACATGTGATGAATTTATTCTAAATTTTTTGTATTTTTCATGAGATTCGAAATTAAAGAAATGCAATAATTAAATATGCAATCTAAATTAACCAAAGGACTTAATTCTAATGACGAGCAATTTCTAACTAAATGAACCTAGCAACAATCACTAGATGACGGACATTTCATGAATATAATCCTACATGTCATGCTCATGATTTATTTTTTCTTTTATGAAAATTCATAATTAAAATCACTAAAAATAAAAATTTAACTAAAGTGAGTTATCTACTCTAAATACATGCATCTTAAAAATATATATATATATATATATATATATATATATATATATATATATATATATATATAACTAACATATCATGCAATCAATTCTAATATACATGGAATGCAAATGCAATTTTTTTTTTTTTTTGTATTTTTGGGATAAATAGAACAATTAAAAGATAAACATCAAACCATCCATAGTCACCAAAAATACTATCCACCATTCGAATTGAAATTCAGAACGATTATTTCGCTAATAAAATCGAATAATTGTTCTTAAGCTTTAAAGATCAAGATATCAATTTTACTCCCACATGAATAATTATTCCATCTAAAACCTTATAGATAGAATAAAAATTCGTGTGGTTGTGATTTGGATGCAACTTCATGGAATTTCAATCATGCATTGGAAAATATTTCAAATAGAGTAAACAAAATATTAAAACTAGATAAAATAAACTTACCTAATAAATCTACCAAATAAAATAAAATAACCTAATAAAATAACAAAATCTACATAAATTTGAATTTTCTCAAAAAAAAAATCCGATCGGTGGCTCAAGGATGGGCAACCATGGCGGTGGGTCACCGTGGGTGGTGGATTGCCATCCGTCGAAGCTCCAACGAAGGGCGGAGTCAACGGACCGGGGAGTCCGGCGTCGGGGCAGCAGGTGCTTCGATCGGTTTCGGGTAGAGGGACGACGGAGCAGGGTGGCTTCAAGCGACTCACGAACAGAACAGGGAGGAACCGTCGAGAGATCTGCTGCGGCGCGAGTAGAACCAGAGCAGAAGCGGCATCACCGACGGCAGCCCGAGCGGGCGGAAACGGAGAGTGTTGGGTCATCGGATCGGGTGGCAGGGGAACAAAGTGACAGGCGGAAGGGGGGTTTGGGATCTGTAGGAGTCCGGGCAGCGCGGCGAAGCTCGGCGACCGGCTCCGACGAGTGCTGCGGTGTGCTCGTGTAAGAGCTGGGTCGGCAGTACTGGTATCACGAGCTCGTGGGCGACAGTGAATGGCAGATCTCGAACCGGCGCTGGTTGCAGGCAGATCGCGACGCGCGACGACTTCGACCTTCTGGGCAAACGCCACGACAGGAGCTTGGGAATTGGTGATGGTGCAGTGGGAAGGGCACGAACGGAGTAGTAGAAACTGGTGAAGAAGAAGAACAATAGGTCTCCTTCCTCTCTACAGCTGCACGCTTCCCTCTCTGTCTTCGTACACTCCTTTTCTCTACTTTTTGCTTTTAAGCAAAAGGGGCCCCCCGAATGCTTTTTCCGTTTTTTTCTTTTTGATTTCGAAAACCCTAAAAAAACGAAAGCAACTTTCCTATGCTCCAAACAAAGAAAAAGCCCCCACATCTCATTCGCGTGTGCCTTTTTATAGTCGAAGGCTTAGGATTTTAATCTCTTCTTCGAATCAACATCCGCAATATTTTTTCACCAATTTTGTCACATATTGATAAGGGTTCAAGATTACGATTAAATTTTCCTCTAAATCCATATCTTGTAAAGATAAATCACAATACTTTTTCACACATCTGCCCTATCCAAAAAATTTATATCCCGGAAAAATTTCAAAATTTTCATTTTCCCATGAGATAACTTTCGATCATTAAAAAAAAAAAAAAACATGGGGCCTGGTCCAACTAATTTGAACCCATCCGCCACCTGTCCAATAAAATATAAAAAATGCAAATAAAAATAAATACACATAAATCTATATGCTACGTATTTTTTTTATTAGAAATCAAATTAACCCTTAATTTTTTATGCAATAAATAAATGATCGGATCGCCAAAATTTAGATGTCAACAAGATAGTTATTATCACCGCATCTTCTATTGAGAATCCTTTTGTCCATTTAATTAGAGTCCCAGATGCGATCGATGATTGCCTAACTAGAAACGAGAAGGTAAAACCAAGCTCCCTCTGTCTACCAGGGTAAAGATGCAAATCTTCACCTTCTGTAGCAACAGATTTTGCTAATGCCATGGCGATGAAATCAAACAATTCCTATAAGCAATTGGAAATAAAAGAAAAGCCCCAGGGCATAGAACTAACATTAGTACAGGAAAACTAATTAGCAATTATACAGATAGACAGAGACTCACATTTGAACTTCCGGTCATCAAATGAGGTGGTATCGACACTTCTTCAAATTCTCATTTGATGATGCCTTTCTCCTTTCCGCCCAGATGTACACGGAGTACGCGGAAATTTGTGTCACCAAGATCCTAGGCATAATATAGCCCTTTCTCATCCCTCAGAAAGACACGGATTGGTGTTGGATTCATCATCATGGGAAAAATAAGAAAAAAAACAGCAAGCTAAATAGTATGGACAAAATGGCCCTCGACCCTGAATGCTGTTTCCAATACCATAAATGTTTTACATAATTTTGCAGGGGAAGCATCAAACACTTGAAGCAGATAATAGCTTCTTTCATCAATTATCATCAGTAAACCAAAATGAATCTAGACAGCCCAGAATGCCCCGTTTCTTCTCAGAATCAAGCACAAACTGGGTTTCAGTCTACAAATGCACAAAACTGCCTTGACAACTAATCTTCTCATCCCATGTAAGGACTAAGAATCATCTGAACCAAAAGAAAGAAAATCATACTGACTGAATACAGCAATTCTTGTCTATGCTTTTGGCTCCATCACCACTGCAAATTCAAATGGAATCAGCGACTATAGAGACAACAAACCATAATTCAAGTTCGTCCCTTTCGAATTTTTGTGTCTAAATGATCGCAAAAGCAAGGCCTCTCCAGCAATTACATACAATCTCTTTGTCAATCAAACATCTTTAGTCAATCAAATCCCAACTAGTCAAACGAAGAACACACTACATGGGACGTTCTACAAACAGTCACATTTAATAAAAACATTTAGAAGCAAAGATACGACCGAAACTCACCAAAACTAGCTTACTAGCTCATTCAAAATTTCTAGGCACAAGGTAATATAGTAACTTTCAAAAATTTTAATCATAATTCGTGACATGCACGATTATTATTATTATTATTATTATTATTATTATTATTATTATTATTATTATTATTTGAAATTTAATGTTCGTTGAACAACAAGACCGGCGAAAAATTTGCTGTTGCTCTTGAAGTAAATCGTCAGTTCTGCCACTAAAACCAAATGATGGGCAGAAATGGAAAGAATGAAACGTGGTTACCATACCTTCGTTTCTCATTTCCAGGAGCTTTTGGCACCACGCCCCCTGTCCTCCAACCCCTCATTACTGGATCTTCGGGAGGTTATACGATGCCCCATCAATGAGGAACAGGTCAGTTCTCTATCTCGTCCTTTCTTTGATTTGGAGATTCAGGATACTATGTTCTCCCTTGCTCAAGGGAAGGCTCCAGGACCAGACGGTTTTGGTGTCGAGTTCTTCAAGCATAATTGGGAGATGGTTGGACCTTCGGTCACTAAAGCGGTTAATTTCCTTACAACGGGGAGATTTCTCAAGGAGATCAACAATACCATCATAGTAATGATCCTGAAAGTTCCTAATGCTACGTCTGTTAATGATTACAAGCCTATTGCCTGTTGCAATACTATTTACAAATGCATTACGAAGGTTTTGGCTAACCGACTTGCTGCAGTCCTTAATGATATTATCAGCCCTTATCAAAATGCTTTCGTCAAAGCAGGAGGATTAGAGACAACATTCTTATTGTCCATGAGTTATTTGCTGGCTTTCATCTCAATCCTTATGTGCCCAAGTGTGCAGTCAAGGTGGACTTTCAGAAAGCTTACGACACGATGGACTAGGATATTCTGGAGTTGGTTCTTCATGCCTTTGATATCCCAGATCATTTTGTTCGGATCATTATGGTATGTGTTTGCACTCCTAAGTTTTCCATTTTGTTGAATGGAGAACTTCATGGTTTCTTCCCTAGTGGCCGAGGTCTTCGCAGGGGGATCCGATCTCTCTTTACCTTTTACCTTAATCATGGAGGTTTTTTCCGGAATCCTTAGTGTTCACACTAGGCAACCGAGCTTCAAGTTCTTTTGGAGATGCAAGGCTTTGAGTCTTTCACATATCTTCTTTGCAGACAATGTTTTTCTATTTTGCGAAGCTGACTTGGTTTCCATCTCACTCTTAAATGAGGGCTTGGATACCTTCTCTTCTTGGAGTGGACTCAAGCCTAATTCCAATAAGAGTGAGATATTTCTTGCTGGAGGATCGGCAGATTTGCGCAGAGGGATTCTCCTAGCATTTGGTTTTCAGGAGGGGTCTTTGCTGGTGCGGTATCTTGGAGTTCCTATTATCTCCTCTCGACTTGGCAAGGCGGATTGCATTTCCCTTGTGGATCGCATAACTACAAAAGTCCAGTCCTGGACTCAGCGTTTCCTTTCTTTTGCTAGACATCTTCAGCTTATAAGGTTAATTCTTCATGCAATCTAAGCTTACTAGGCTAGTGTCTTTTTCATCCCTGTTGTAGTATTGGATCGTATTGAACAGATCTTAAGACAATTTCTCTAGAAGGGCCCTAGCCTAGGGAGGGGTGGTGCCAAGGTATCTTGGGATGATGTTTGCCTTCCAAAGGAGGGAGGGCTAGGCATCTGCGTTCTGAGGGATTGTAACAAGGTAGAGATGTTGAAACACATATGGATCATGTTTATGGACAATGAGTCCTTGTGGTGTAGGTGGATCCACTCGACCTTCCTTAAAAGGAAGAGTTTTTGGGTGGTTAAGCAACCCACCGGCTGCTCTTGGGCGTGGAAGCGAATCCTCTACCTTAGGACTGATTTTCGGTTATCTTTTCTCTGGAAGTTAGGAGATGGCTGCATTGTTTCCTTTTGGTTCAACCACTGGCACCAGAGAGGTCCCCCAACTTGATGTTTTCTAACTCTTTCATTTACAGATTTGGCCTTCCCAGGCATGCGACGGTGGCTTATCCTTTTTCGCCTACTGGTCAAACCATGCGAGAAGTTTTATAGTCTTGGGAACATCCTGTTCCCTTTCTAGTGCAGGTTCCAGATCATTTTACTTGGCAAGGAAACATGTCTGGTTTATTCTCGGTTGCTTTGGCTTGGCACCTCATCATAAAAAAGAAGCCTTGGGTCAATTGGGCTTCATTGATCTGGAACAATGCTATAGCTCCAAGATATCAATTCATTCTTTGGCTTATAACCAGGAACCGTCTTCCTATGCAAGCCTTACTCTTATCGTATGGCAAGATTGGGGATGCGGTGTGCCCCTTTTGCAAAGTAACTCCGGATTCTATTGATCATTTGTTTTTCATTGTATCATTACGGCTAGTTTTGCCTTCTTTTGGGCTGCCAAATGCAACCTCCATTGGAGGAATGAGACTTGGGCTGACAACCTTGGCTAGGCTATAAAGTTCCTATCCAGTAAGGACTTCTATCACTCTATCACTCGGTTCTCTTTTGGGGCTCTATGCCACCTTATTTGGAAATATAGGAATGAGGTTCTCTTTAGGAACCATACCTTCACGCTTCCGGCTGTGAAGAACCACCTTATTAAAGTGGTTAAGGATAAGGCTTTAACCTTCTCGAATGTTGAAGATAACCCAAGAAACAGGAGACTTCAATGTAGCTGGGGGTAGACCCCTACATCTTCTCTTCTACTCCAACACATCCATAGTATTTCTAGATTGGAGTGGTGGTATAGGAGGGTCCGCTGCTGTGCCTCGTGTAGCTGATGTTTCGATGTTGGCCTTGATTCTTGCCGGTTGTCTCGTCCTTTCAATTTGGACGATGACGTTTTGTTTGGTTTTTGGCTTGGGTTGCCATTCTTTGGCCGGCTGGTCACCTTCTTTTGTTTGGTCCGTCTTTTGGATGTGGCCATAGTTGTGCAACTTAACCGTGTTTTGTGCCTTGTTGGCTTCCCTTTTCTTCTTCTTTCGACACCCTTCCACTCATTATGCCTCTGTTCATCATGAATGTATGTGTTGGTGCTGTTTTGTTGTAAATTTTGGTTAAGCTCAATATAATTACATTTCACTAATAATAATAATAATAATAATAATAATAATAATAATAATAATAATAATAATGAATCATGACTAGAATGATTGAAGGAGTTTCTCGGGGAGATACCCACATTAAGGAATGGTTCAAGGAGTTTTTTAGGAGATACCCGCATCATGTACTACCCATATGTATGCAATTACAAACTTTTTATAATGGGTCTAGTATAAATCTTTGTTCTATGATTGATGCAATGTAGGGGGAACTCTAAATAATAAAGCACCAGAAGAAGCCTCCAACCTATTAAAGGAAATGGCATCCGGTAGTTATCAATGACCTATTGAGAGGCTACTAGTGCGAAAAGCTAGCAAATTTCATGAAGTGAAAGTTTTCACTATAATTGCTATATAATTCGAAGCACTCAACAAAAAACCAGATAACATGAATGTTTCAACTATGAAAATTCAAAATATGTTGTGATTTTTATGGTGGAGAACAAGTTAGCACAGAGTATCAAGTATGTAACCCTTTTACACAACTTAGTGAAGAAGCTAACTTTTTTTTGGGAATTTTAACGAACCATAGAATAAGCCCTACTCTAACATATACAATCCGGGATGGCGCAATCATCCAAATTTTCAAAAGGTAATTAGAATGTGACAAGGCCACCACCATGATTCTAACAACAAATTATGTTCTTGGATTATGGATTATAGTATGCATTTAATGTTGAGAAATATTTGTATGTACCTTCCTTTAAATGGAACTTAGTTTCCGTATCATGTTTGAAAGTGTGTGGCTATTCTTTTGAAGTAAAAACAATGCTATATTTATGTTTTCCAAGTCAAATAAAGTTGGGTGCTGCAATATATCAAATGGATTGTACCAATTGTGCTAATCTCCCAACAATATGTACGTCATTTTTACAGTTGAAAAGATTGTTTCCAATAAGTCTTTACCTTAAGAACAGTTTTAAGCATTGTAGCATAAAATCTTAATCATATATATAGAGAAAGAATAGAAAACTACAGTATGAAGTCCTAACCTATTGGAGGTCATTCACATAGATATTGGTGAACCATATATGATAACGTTATATAGAAATTTTCATTTCAACACAGCCATTGACAACTATTCTTTTATAATTGATTAAAAAAAAGTCTGAATCTTTGGATAGATTGAAATTCTTTCGGACTAAGTCAAGAAACAATTGGGACAAGTATTAAAGATTATTAGATTTGACCACTGTGGTGAGTATTTTGACAAGTATGGCAATGCTAGATGACTTAAAAGGCCATTTGTCAAATACTTGAAAGATTCTTGGATGGTAACTTAGTTTACTATACTTGAAAATATTGAACAAATTGGTTTGAAAAGGCGTAATTGTACCATAATTGACATGATAATGAGGACTAATTTGTCGGGTTTTTTGTGGGGCAAAACGGCTTAATATGTACTAAACCATATTTCTACCAAACATGTTAGATTGACTCGTTTTGAGTTGTGGGCTAAACATAAACCTAACGTCAACTATCTTAAGGTTTGAAGTGCCTTGTAGAAATGAGGTTATGTAATCCAACATTGAGTAAGTTAGACTGTAGAACCATCATGTGTTATTTTGTATCTTACCTAGGTCATTTGAAGGAATATCGATTTTATGATTCCAATGGAGGTACAAGAATTGTGGAATCACAGATAGTGAAATTTCTAGAATTCGACATATCTACAAATGATAGCTACTCTTAGACTATAAAATATAATAGTATGGTAGGGACCACCGTGTCTTTATCTTTGCCTATAAAAATAACTGGACGCGCGGACTCCTGGAGTGCCATAACTTAGCACAAAGGGACACTTAAGTGGCATAACTTACGAAAGTGACACTTAAGTGCCAAAATCGAAGAGAAATGGATCACTTAAGTGCCACTCTCACCAAAATCTAGCCAAAAGGCTAATATGTCAATTTTCCGGCAAAGCAAGTGCAAAACGATGTTGTTTTGGTGCTGACATGGTAAAAATTTAATATAAAAATTAATTAAATTTAATTTAAAACTAAATTTATTTAAAACATTTAAAAATTAAAATTAAAAAATTAAAAAAAAAGTTAAAACAAGAAAAGGTGGGAGGCGACTGAGGGCTCAACCCTCAGCCGCCGTCGCCGCCTCCCTGCTGCCGCTGGGAAGGGCCAGCGATGGAGGGGGGAGGGTCGGCTAGGGTCGCCAGGCCTTGGCCAGGGGTCGGCGACCCCGGCCGACCGGCGGTGAGGGCCCACAAGCCCTCGCCCAAATCTAGGGTGAGGGCTCGCGGCCTCGCCCAAATCGGCGAGGGTTGATGGCCCTCGCTCGCCTAGGCCAAGGGCGAGGGCCACCGCCGCCGACCAACCCCGGTGGGCGGCGACCCTTGGCCCGACCGAGCGAGGGCCACGAGCCCTCACCCGCATCTAGGCGAAGGTCGCGGCCGGCCAAGGCCCGGCAACCTTGGTCAACCCTCCCCCTCCATCACTAGCCCTTCTCGCGGCGGCGGCTTAAGGCCGAGCCCTCACCGACTCCCCCCATCCCCCTTTTTTTTAATTTTTTCAAAATGTTTAATATTAAAAAAATTATTTTTAAATGTTTTAAATAAATTTAATTTAATTAATTTAATATTATTTTTTTACCACGTCAGCACCAAAACGACGTCGTTTTTGTACTGTCTGGCCACGTCAGTGTGCAAGACAACGCCGTTTTGCACTCATTTTGCCGGAAAATTGACACGTCAGCATTTTGGCCGGAGTGGCACTTAAGTTATCCATTTCTCTCCGATTTTCGCACCTAAGTGTCACTTTCGTAAGTTATGGCACTTGAAGAGATTTTTTGCCCAAATAACAATGGAGTCTTCTACACTACAAACTAAGCCTGTTGAGGTTCAAGATCTTATTATTGATACAATTTCTGATGAAGTTTGTCAAGCCTCTCAGGTGTAGGATGAAGTGGTTACAATAGCACCACTTAGGAGATCTACCAAGGAAAAGCATTCAATTATACCATTAGACTATATAGTCTATTTATGAGAGCATGACTATCATATCTGTTGTGTGGTCAATTTAGTAACTTATATAAATGTTGTTTCTTGTCCTCAATCGGATTTGTGGTTAGATGCAATAAAAGATGAGATGCAATATATCAAACATGATAGTGTTTGAGAGACTATTGAATTGTTTGAAGGCCGCAAGCTCATCCGCTACAAATGGGTGTACAAGACTAAAAGAGACTATAAAGGAAATATTGAGAGATTTAAACTCAAACTAGTAATGAAAGGTTCCACTCAAAGAGACGCCTAATCTTTTCTAAAGATTCTTTCACAATGAGCATGACATTAATAGCTATTTTTGACATAAAGTTACGTTAGATGAATGTTAAAACTGTATTTCTCAATGGATACTTTCATAAAGAAGTCTATATAGTTTAACCCAAAGGTTTCACAGTAGATGATTCAGGTAAGTTTGTGTATAAACTAGAAAACCTTATTTATGGCCTTAAGCAAGTTTATAGACAATTGTGCTTAAAGTTTCATAGTGTTGTCACTCCATTCAGTTTTATTGAGAATAAAGTAGATCATTGTATATACTGCAAGGCTAATGGGAGAAAATTTAGTTTTCTCGCACTTTATGTAAATGATATTATGCTTACGAGTAGTGACATTGGATTACTGCATAAGAAAAAAGGGATGTTATCAAGGAATTTTAACTTGAAAGATCTTGGTGAGGTATCTTTTGTCCTTGACATTGAGATTCATAAGGATCGTTCTCAGCGTATGTCAAATTTATCTCAAGTTGCATATGTTGTCATATTTTAGAAAGATTCAACATGCAACATTGTAAACCAGAAATTACTCCTATTATCAAGGGTAATTAAGTGAATCTATTGCAGTATCCTCATTAGATTTTGGGAAAACCCAAATGAAGTATATATATTTTATGCTAGTGCACTTAAAAATGTCATGTATACTCAAGTTTGCACTAAGCTAGATATTGCTTTTACGGCCAAGACTTTTAGGTAGATATCAATCAAGTCTAGGACATGATTACCGGAATGCTGCCAATAAGGTTTTGAGATACTTTAAATGACAAGAAAACTATATGCTGATAAACATGTTCAAGATTCGAAGCTAGTAAGGTATTCAAATGTAGACTTTGATAACTGTTAAGATGACAAGGAATTGACAACATAATATATATTTATATTAGCAGAAAATGCAATATTATGACAAAGCAAAAAACATAAATCTATATCATCCTCTATCATTCAAACGAAGTCTGTAGGAAGCTTTTCATTTGTTACTCAAGATATTTGACTTCAAACCTCATTAAGAAATTGACCATATTTGATCTTGTGAATAGACTTATATGGTTAGATTGAAACAATAACTTCGGTATTGTTTATCGACAACAATAAAGGTCTCGAGGGGTCTAGATATATGTCGGTCAAGTTTTTGACCATAAAGAAATAGTACAGAATGGTAACATTATAGTAGAGCATATTTCCACAAATGATGTAGTTGTAAACCCACTAACTAAAGACTTTCGCCCTTGTGTGCTTGAACAACATGTTGTGAACATGGGCTGAGAAGCATCACCATATTGAGTTGATTACATGTAATAGAAATCTCAAGGTATTGTGTAAACTTTAAGTAAGGTTGAGGGCATCTGGTTATCAACCTTGAGCATATGTAATGATTACACATAAAGAAAGGTTAATAATAAAGATAAGACATATGTGGATTCATTAAAATCATAAAGATAATTCTCCAATGGCACATCCGGTTTCTTGTGACACCTAAGGTAAGAAAATACTGATCAACAAATGCGATAACCTATAAGGTATTACTCTTCATGAGGTGTTATCTATGAGCCACACAACCATATTGAATCTATATCAGTAAAATTAAAAACACTCGTGACCATGGAAGGCTCTGTGTGTATACATGCAGTTATTGCCCTAATTCGGTATTTGAAACTTTATGTGATAGGATTGACTATTAAGAATTGTCTTTAGACCAACATAAATGTGTGGTTTTATAATTCCTTGCACTATTGGGGATTATTACTTTGAAAATACATTATTTGATTTAGGTTCAAGCATTAATTTGATGCATTTTTTAGTTTTTAGGAAATTATGATTGGGTGAGGTAAAAGTCAATAGTGTTGCTTCAATTGGCTGATTGACCAATTAAATATCCAAGAGATATTGTAGAATATTTTTAGTAAATATTGACAAGTTTTTCTTTCTTGTAGATTTTAGAATCTTTACATTGAGGAGGATTTTGAGATACCACTTATTTTAAGTCGACATTTTCTAGCAATAGGAAGAGCTCTCATTGATCTACAACAAGGGAAGTTGATTTTTGAAGTGCAAGATAATCTTGTTTCATTTAATATTTTTCAAGTAATGAAATATCACTCAATAACAAGTTTGTGAATAAGGTTTTTCTAGAAAATGCTTTTAAAAACCCACTTGAAACATGTTTGGTTTGACCAAGGGACAAATAAATTGAGAATGAGGAGATAATAGAGTGTGCAAATTTCATGGAGACAAATCCATCATATTCAAGGCAAAAGGCAACTAGAATTTGAGGAATTGAGACAACACACAACAAAGCCTAAACCATCAATTGAAGAGCCTCCAATTCTTGAACTTAAATCCTTACCCTCTCATTTGAAATATGCTTATTTAGATAGAGTTTCTTCTTTGCTAGTAATTATGTCTTCTTTGACAAATTTGATAAGGAGAAACTACTTAGTGTTGAGAGAGCATAAGAGTGCAATTGTATAAAAATAGCCGGCATCAAAGGAATTAGTCATTCACTTTGCGTGCTTAAAATTTTGATGAAGAAACAATACAAACCCACTATCCAACCTCAAAGACATTTGAAGCCCTACTTGAGAGGTGGTTACAACAAGCAAAGATCATCATTGAACTTTATCTTCCAAAATAGCGACATCTGAAATAGTTGGATTAAAAATATAAAGGAAGTGCTTCTTAAGAAGCAACCTAAGCATTTTCATTATGTTTCTCCATTAGTTTTTAAGTTCATTTTTCGCCAAAAAAAAAAAAAAAAAAAAAGAAGATAAAGAAAAGAGATTGATTTTTTTTCTATTTAATCCAAGTTAATTTTTTTCTTGGGAGATTACCTTCCAAAAGTTTAGTCATCAAGACCATCCATGAACACATCCTCCAATAATGAGAGTTTTCTTGTTCTTGTTTTTTTGTTTTTTTCCACATTGAAAACAATGCTTCATTCAAGTTTGGGGGGAGACAAAAGTTTTGCTAAATCTGAAGAAAGAAAAATATTCTTGCCATAATTGCATTTCTTATTGTGAATTTTTGCAAAAGATTTAAATTTTCTTCAAACCCGTAATTGATTTGTGAGTTAATTTTGATTCTGATATGTTGACCCACTAAGTCCTTAATTTTTTAATTGTGTGTACATCTAGATAACATTTATTTGGAGTATGTAATTTTAATAGATCTCATCCAAATCTTAGAATTTGTTTGATTTTCTCTTGGGGTGAAATCCTATGCTATATCTAACTGAGAAAATAATTAAGGTTAATTTTGGATCGATTGGGTCTCTTTCAAGCCAACCGTGTTTATTTATCCTTAGTCACCTCGTAGAGCCTTAATTCTCATCTAATCTTTCATTAAGATCCACATACTTTTAACTTAATTTTACCATATTATATCATTGTCCCACACCTTATGAACACATTGATTTTTAGGATAAAAATTTATTTGACCATAATAGAATTTCGAAGAAAGGGCGGAGCATGGAAATAATTTGATTGCTTTTACCCTATCCAATTATCAATTGAGTGAGCCTTTGGATACTTAATAAGTTAGAAATATTCATGTTTCGGAGAGGGACATAGGGAGGAACTCCACCATATAGCAATGCAAAAAAATAAAAATAAAGAATGATGATAAGTGGTGGCAGAAAAATTATCTTGAATGAGTGAAATTAGGAACGGTACTATGGGCTTTAATGAGATCTGAGCTTAAAGTTATTGTTATCCCATCGTTAGCCCAGCCTTACATTACAAATTGAGAAAAGTCTTATTGATTTTTTGGACATTAGTGGAAAGAGAAATGAAAAGCAAACTTATAAGATTTGGTCATAATTATAAATAATTTTTAGATTTTGTATACCATTGTGAATTTATCTGGATTGCATATAAATCGAAAAGATAAGGACTCACACACATATTTGGATCACATATTCTTAACTTATGAATCAATTTCAATGTTTGGATGAAATTTATGTTTTTCTTTGAATTGTGAATTCGAAGCAATGATGGAAGAATGTCATGGAGGGGACTGTTAGCTTGAGTATATATTATATCTTGCTTTTGTTCAAGGACTAGAAAATGTTAAGTTTTGGGTTTGATAACTCTGTAAATTAGAGTTATTTTACCTATTTTAGGCAATAAATAATGTAACATTTAAGAGAAAATATTTGGATTTCCTTCTATTTATTCAAATTTTCCTTATTTATGAAGCATAATGAGATATGGAGAAATTAAGGGAAAATGGCAAAAGAAAAGGAAAGAAATAAGCCAACCACAAAAGCATTGGAAGGAATTGGGATTGTGATTCATAATTGCCTTGTGTTTGGAGCCTTTGATTTATCTTATAAATAGAATAACATTGAGAGCTTGTGGAAAAGCTAGGTTTTTATTTTGTGTTAATACTACGAAAAAAAAAATCTTGAATTGGTACATTTGTGATAAATTTATCCCAAATTAATTTTTTGACTACAAAAAACTCCAAACTGGTACACTTATATAAATTTATCCTATGTTAGTTTTCATTAAATTTTATTATCAAATTACTGAGTTAAATGATTTTACTTTGTTTGTCTTTGTTATATAAGTTTCATTATTTTTTTATGGTATTAATCCAATTTAACATAAGTTATATTTGTCATAACTGTACTAGTTTGGAAATTATAGCGGTCAAAAAATTAATTTGAGGTAAATTTATTATAAGTAGTACCCATTTGGAGTTTTTTTATGGTCATTTGGGGTAAATTTATCATAGATGTACTAGTTTATAATTTTTTGTGGTCATTTGGAGTATATTTTATCGCATATGTATTAGTTTGTGAATTTTCGTGATATTAACCCTTTTATTTTTAGATTTTTTTCCATTATTTGGGAAGTTTTTCAAGTATTTTGAAGAGAACACAAAGTTGTGATAAAATTATTGTTTTTCGATTCAAGATGTTGGGTTTAATTTAGGGTAGCACTATTTCCACCCCCTAAAAATTTTTATCCACTCCCATTTACACTAAAAAGATAAGACTGCCCTCAATCTTTCAATTGCAATTTAAAATGATGATACACTTTTTTTTTTCTATTTTTTGTTTTCTATTTAGGTTAGTTACCATAATTAAGTAGTTCACATATTTTTTTAGTATATTAAAGAAAAGTGCATTATAATATATTCCAATAACAGTTTACATCCTTTGTGTAAAATTATGTCACTTATAGTAAGGAAAAAAGACATTTTTGATATAGAATTGAAACTGAAAAGTTTATTCTTCATCATTGATCTTATAGTAATTTGTAAATTTTTTTGTTCTTCTTATCTCAAAAGCTCACTTTCTTGATGAAAATTTTATTAATTTCACTAGTCTAAAATATATATCAAGTCTCCTTATTTACTATATCAAAGAATTTATCTTTTTTCCTTATTATATTAACTAGATAAATACATGTAAGATGTTAAAGGAATATCTAGAAACACACTCAAAACATTGTGCAAAATGACATATCTTTATATTTTTTTCGTAAAATTCATATATAATATTAATTTTTGTCAATCCAAAACAATGATACTCCACTTATATTTCAAAAAAAAAAAAAAAACTTTACTTTGTGCAATGTGGTAATTTAATTAAATTTCATCTACTTAATTTATCTGTGAATTTGATCGGCAACGTAGAAAAGAAATAGATGTTTTCTTTTCCGCAAAACATACTCTCATGGAAGTAATAATAATAATAATAATAATAATAATAATAATAATAATAATAATAATAATAATAATAATAATAATAATAATAATAGGGCCTTTGAAATACATGGAAAATCTACAATAAACACAATCTAAACATATGAAATTATTAATTATGGTAAGTAAATCCTACATAGATATAGAAATACTTAAAAAGGGAAGTAAATAAATTTGGGACCACAAATATGAATTGCAATTGAATGATAAAGGATAGATTGTCTTTTTGGTGAAAATTGGATGGATTTAGTGATATAAGGGTGGAAAATAGCACCACCCATAATTTATATTCTTGTTTCTTCTTTTATTATGTTATTTTTTTTTTTTGCTAGGGCTATGATATAATCTGTCCATAATGATATGAATTTCATGTTTTTTTTTTTTTTTACAAGTGATTTCAATCATATTAGTTCTACATTATTGTGTTTTATGCTTTTGTGGCTAATTGAATGATTTGATGTGGAAATTTGAGACTGGCAAGTGATAATTTATAGTTGCTCTTTATAATATATAACCATGAACTAAATGTGGATAAGGTATATCATGTTATTTGTGTGGCTTTCAATGATAAGGTGGTTAAAAGATTCATTATAAACAGGGAATGTTAAAAATTTTAATGCACTTATGTTTATTTAAATTCACAAAGAGATATGGTGAATTGATAAACATAGTAAGTTTGATATACTTGGAGATAAGAAAATAAATAGATTAGAAAAATTCAGTTATGATATGTTTGATATCGTTCTTGTATATAATAATTTGAAAATTAATTTTAATAGTTATGGTGAAATTGAATGCTCTAAAATATTTATTTAATTTATTTACTAAATTTAGTTCTGAAATTTTTTTCTAAGATTTTTAATTTTAATTTATTCTCAATTTTATTTTGATATATTAGATAAAATTTATAATTAGTCAATTTTAAATATTTAATTGATTTTTTAATCATCAATTTCTATGAGACGATATTCTTTCTCATCATTATATTACTTGTTCGACATATTCATTTGTTTTTAGAATTTTACGAACATGGGACTCGATGTAATTGAGTTTTTATCTTCCTTACTCATCCGGAAGGCTCAACCAGTCATTGTTGGATCATGCTATGGAAAATTTACGCATGCACTTAGCTCCACCAAAGGAATCAATTCGCAGTCATTCAGGTTTTTGTCTTGCTAACCTGGGAACTGGGAATCGAAAGAAATGTGTGGCGGTTTTGACATCTACAAACATTATCCGGTAGTCTAAGCAACAAACACTAATTTTCACTAAAGACTAAACAACGAAGACTTACCATCAGATCCAAAAAAAAATAAAAAAATAAAAAACAACAACGAAGACTCTCTCTCTCTCGTTTGCTTGACTGTATATAATAGTCAAAACATAAATGAGTAAAAAAATGTTATGCGATCATTCTCTCTCTCTCTCTCTCTCTTGCTTGACTGTATATAATAGTCAAAACATAAATGAGTAAAAAAAATGTTATGTGATCACTAGAAACAAACGGACTTAATAAACACCCTTGACTCAATCACTTCTTCTTTTTTGGGCTCAACATTCCTTTTTGGCTCTTCCAATTTCCTTATATATAGAATATCATTAGATAGTCTTGCTCGGTTGCAATTCTGAAAGAGAGCTACCTGAGTTGACGACGGAATTAGAATCTCCACACCTCGGAAAGCATTAACATCCCAGGATAAATTTCAAAGCAGTTCTTAAGAATCTCTAATCTCAACAATTTCAATGCAAGACCTAATCATAAGAGTATCCTTATTTAATGATCTCACCTTCTTTTCAGTAAGTCAAAGTTCAATATCATTCACCTTACTTTAAGAGTGCCCAGTTGTGTAGGGCCAGGAATCATTTTTTTACGCGATCAACAAGGGTGTGTTGTTGGGATCAGATTCATGCATTTGCCCCAATTCTTTTATACATGTAAATGTTGATGGCTGAACTTTGCTACAAAGAGTCATGTCCAGGTGATTAAAGTACCAAGCCCAATACTTGTACCCAGAGAGAATGACAAGTTTAAGCCCGTCATATATAAATGCCGATATCTTCAAAAGACATGTGTGGCGGATCAGATTCATGTATTTGCCTCAATTCTTTTATACATGTAAATGCCATTGACTGGACTTTGCCACAAAGAGTCATGTTCGGGTGATTAAAGTACCAAGCTCGATACCTTCACCTAAGAAGAATGCCAAGTTTAAGCCTGTCAAATAGATCCAGTTAGATTTACTTTCAAGACAATGAGTTTTGGGTCAAAATTGCTCTACACCACATCAATTCTCGGATGTAGAATTTCTCCGACACAACTCACAATCCTAACAATATTTATAACTTTCTTCAAGGAGTCTAAGGAATCATTTTCAATTTTCACTGGTGCTACTACTCAATAATGGATTAATTTGCAAGATTCTCAATAAAAACTATTTTATTATATTATGATGTAAATATGAGTAGCTTAACATATTTTATTTCACATTTTTTTTTTAATTTTCGACTCGTTTATCTTAAATGTTAAATTAATATTTTTTTTTTAGAAAAAGAAGAAGAAGAAGAAGTAGTGATGAAATCAATAAAAGTAGTGATGAATGTACCTGATTTCAACATTGGTTAATAATGACAGCCGACAACACAAAAAAAAGTAACGAATGAAATGATTGGTTAATAATAAAAGCACACAACACACGGATCAATGATGATTGCCAATCTTCTTCATGTTGCTTCCTTACGTTTTCCAAACTCCGTTTTTTGCGACCAAAGAAAGGGACAAGGCAAAAGCCGACAAAATCAACTTAAAAATCAAAAAAGTAAAAGTCTCTGGTCAAGGTTCAAGTTCAACATTGGACAGCTGCATGTGCTGACGTACTCCATTTTTTTCCAAAAAGTTTAGGGACTATGGTGTTTCATAACGTTCATTTTAAGAATCAAAAGAATAGTAACAAAAATTTTTTTTTTTTTCATTTAAAAATAGAATAGAAATTATTTTGTTTATATTTTTATTTTGAAAATATATTTTAGAATCAAAAATAAAAAAATTACTTAATTTATTTTCGAAATAGAAAAGAAATAATGAAATCCAAGATATTTTTTTTCTTTAAATTTTTATATTTTTTCATTTTTTTCTTCTCTTCTTCCCCCAACCGACCGACGACTAGCCAGATGAGGTCACCCCAAGCCTCACCCAATCACCATGAGATCAACATAGTCTTGCCTAGCCACGGCAAGACTCGAGGCAACCTTGCTAGCTCTCGTTTGCCACGGTGAGTAGTCGGGATCAACCAAGGGCGGTGACTAGCTAGGGAAAGAAGATGAAAAGAAAAAAAGAAGAGAAAAATATAATAAAATTATTAAAATGTTAAAAGAAATTCTACGTCACATCTCAATCCTATGAATCTATCATATTTCCCGAGCCCTAAAAAATTGGGAGGTAATGCCAAACACATTTCTATTTTAGAAATAGAAATTTTGTGCAGTTATTAAACGTATTATTTTACTCAGAAATTTGTTCAGTGAACAGAAATAAAAAAATTATTTCTAAACAAAAATTGTTCCCTAGAATAAAAACATCATCATTTGCACTCTATGATACCCCACATTGGTCCTAAAATAAAACTTCACTTGCAAGTGATGCAACTGTCAAATTTAATCACGATGCAATCATTACATGAATACTCATGTTTTTTTTTAAGGGACTCGATACTGGTTTCTCATAATTTCTTTTCATTTATCTTTAAGAAATTTAGATGTCGGATGACGTTACGGAAATTCGAACGATACTTGCTGAACTTTGGAATTTGTTCGCAACCTCTCGTTGATATGACAGCTTACGTTGTAAGGTTATATTATGGTTATGGTTATTGTTCTTTAACTATTCTTTCCTTCTTTTGTTTTCTTTAATTATTTTGAAATGAAAAAGGGTGGGCTGATATAGGTCTCAAAATTCATGAATGTGAGGACTCAAATATGCGATACATGGGTTCCAAATTTCAGGACTTTGGTACGAGTTAAAAAGCGTAGGGGGTTCTGCCGAGCACTAAACAAAAGCAAACCGACACGTTTCGCTTGATGTTTTGAGCTGATACATCTCAAGCTCCGACGCTGGAGATCTCTCTTTAACCAGAAAAGCTCTGGACAACCTTCAATTATGCCGAGACTAACCTCATCACCTCCTCATATTCGCTTCTTCTTCCCCTTCTTCTCCTACATCCCCTGTGTCGTCTTCCTCTGCTTCCTCTCCCATGCTGCAGAGTCTCAAATCCAAGATCAAGAACTGCAAGTGCTGTCAAAGCTCAGGCAATCCTGGCAAGACCCATCGTCCCTCGACCACTGGGTGGCCTCCAATTCATCCTCCCACTGCGCATGGCCCGAGATCAAATGCCAAGAAGGCTCGATCACCGAGCTCAATCTTGTCAACCTGAACATAAATTATTCGATCCCCCCATTCATCTGCGACCTCAAGAATCTGACCAAGCTCGATCTCTCCTACAACAATATTCCTGGAGAGTTTCCCACTGTTCTCTACAACTGTTCCAAGCTCGTGTACCTCGACCTGTCCCAGAATTACTTCGAAGGTCCTATTCCATCCGATATCGATCGCATGGCCGATCTTCAGGTCCTGATTCTTGCCGCCAACAGCTTCTCATTTGATGTTCCGGCATCGGTAGCGAGGCTGCGGAGGCTGAGGATCCTTCACCTTTACATGTCCGAGTACAATGGTACATACCCTGAAGAGATTTTTGGCCTCTCCGATCTCGAAGAACTGAGGCTCGAGTACAACAAGTTCGTGCCATCACAGCTACCGCAGAACTTCACTGTCCTGAAGAAGCTGCGGTTCTTCTCAATGGCGCAGACGAACCTTTATGGTGGAATCCCAAAGACGGTCAGCGATATGGAGGCTCTCGAGCACTTGGATTTGGGGAGAATCCACTGACAGGAGAGATCCCGGGCAGCATTTTTGCTCTGAGGAACTTGAGTGAGTTGTACGTGTACGAGACTAACGTGTCCAAGTCGATCCCTCAGGCAGTCCGCGCCGCCAACCTGCGCGTGATTGATCTGTCTTTAAATAATTTGATGGGGAATATACCTGAAGTTTTTGGACAGCTCAAGAATCTATACTGCTTGAATTTAGAGTTCAATCAATTGTCTGGCAGAATCCCGGAAGGTATCGCCAGTCTTCCCGCTTTGTCTGATATCAGGCTGTCCAACAACAATCTATCGGGCACGATCCCCCCGGACTTTGGCAAGTTTTCCACACTCAGAAGATTTGAAGTGGCCATCAACAACTTGACCGGTGCATTGCCGGAACAACTGTGCCATGGCGGCACGCTGCTTAGATTGGCAGCTGTGTACAACAATCTCAACGGGGAGTTGCCGGAGTCACTTGGAAATTGCAGTGATTTGTCTATCGTAATGTTGAACAACAATGGATTCACCGGCAATGTGCCTGGAGGACTCTGGATGTCACCAAACTTGAGGACTTTGATCTTGAGTGGTAACAGATTAACTGGCGAGCTTCCCAAGGAGCTGTCCCCAAATCTCACTGTGATCAGGATGAGCAACAACAGATTCTCTGGCAAGATTCCTAGCAGAGTGTCTTCCTTGAGGAACTTGGTGCTGTTTGATGCCAGTAACAACCTCCTCAATAGCACGGTTCCAACTGAATTGACCGAGCTTCCTTTTCTGAGGACGCTTTTGCTAGATCAGAATGAACTCTCTGGGAATCTTCCCACAGCTATGGTTTCATGGAAATCCTTGGCCACTCTGAATCTTAGTCACAATCAATTCACAGGACCGATTCCTAGCGACTTTGGTTTTCTACCAGCACTCGTGATGTTGGATCTGTCTGAAAACCAACTGTCCGGCCTGATTCCTCCTGAATTTGGCTAACTGAACCTGAACCGTCTGAATTTATCATCCAATCGCCTTAGCGGGCCAATCCCCAGAATGTTCGAAAATTCAGCATATGACGCCAGTTTCCTGAACAACTCCGGGCTCTGTGCATCCAATTCGTTCATGAGGATCAATGTCTGCAACACCCAATTCCATAGGTTGAGCAAGACCAATCTCACCTTGATCGTGATCTTGGCCATTGCAGCGGCCATGTGCGTTTTCTTGGTGGTGCTATTCACGATCAGAGCTTCCATAAAGAAGAGGGATGGGTTCGATTCAACTTGGAAACTGACAGCGTTCCAAAGGTTGAATTTTACGGGATCGAATATTCTGTCGGAATTGAAGGATGAAAATGTGATTGGAAGTGGCGCATCAGGAAAGGTATACAGGATTATGGTGAATCCTTCTGGAGAGGCTGTCGCTGTGAAAAGGATTTCAAATAACCAAAAGTTAGACGAGAATCTGGAGAAGCAATTCTTTGCAGAGGTGGAGATACTCGGGAACATTAAGCATCTGCACATTATCAAATTGTCGTGCTGTATTTCTTGCGAGAACTCAAAACTCCTAGTGTACGAGTACATGGAAAATCGTAGCTTGGACCTTTGGCTTCACAAGCCAAAAAGACTGTCACCCATCTCGGGTGAAGCCAACGATATGATCTTGGATTGGCCCAAAAGGTTGCAGATTGCGCTAGGAGCAGCTAAAGGACTTTGCTATATGCATCATGATTATTCACCGCCCATCATCCTCTGAGACGTGAAATCGAGCAACATTCTCTTAGACTCTGAGTTCAGCGCAGAAATTGCTGACTTCGGCCTTGCAAGAATGTTGGCCAAGCCATGGAGAAGCTGTTTCCATGACAGTTGTTGCTGGTTCTTTCGGCTATTTGGCACCAGGTTTGTCCATTCGCTTAACATGAGTTCATTTCAGCTATGCAAGTTCACCTTCCTCATATGACATATCCTACCAGCAAGAATATTCAGTTTTGTCTTGCTTTTTTTTGTTGAACAACAGAGTATGCTCATACGAAAAGAGTTAATGAGAAGATCGATGTTTATAGCTTGGGGTCGTTCTCTTGGAACTGACCACTGGAAGGAGGCTAAAGGCGAAGGAACGAAGACATGGGCCTCGCTGATTGGGCATGGTTTCATCCTTGAATCATGGCAAGCCGATATCTGATGTGATAGACGAGGAGATCAGGGACAACTCGTACCTAGATGAAATAATCAATGTCTTTAAGCTGGGATCTTTTGCACTGCCAGGCTGCCTTCCAGAGGCCTACAATGAAGGAGGTAGTGCATATGCTGCTCAAATGTAGCGATCCGGATTATGACGTTGAAAAGAAATTCCAACACAAGTTAGATGCTGCCCCGTTCCTCGGAAATTCTAAGTACGAGAAAATACCGCGCAGCGATTTTCATGTTCTTGAGTGCAACACTTACTGACCGTTAGCACTGGAACAGTTGCAGAAGCTTTGTGAAGGGTTTGACTCCCAACTTTGTAAAAAATTCTGATTTTCTAATGATAGATAAAATGACATCAAAGACAGCCAGCGAAAGAAGTGACATGAATTTGAATGGATCAAAGTATAAAAGGAAACTGCAAATTTTGGACTATCATATGGAGAAAACTTGAGATGATCATTATCGAGTAGATTTAATCATTTCGTGGCTAGTGAGCATGCACTGAATGATCAATATCTTATCATAGCATCAACTAAGTAAAATATAGTTAAGTCTCGTCATCTATTAACTAAATTTAATTGATTCAAGCATTTCTTCTTTCCTTGGAGAAAGGAAAAGATCATATTACTTCTACACATCAGATGACAAATTATGACCTTGTCCCCTTTTGATCTCTAAAATGAAATTATGAGATTGATACCAATGCAACTCACCTGAAATGTGCATAAGCATGGATGCCGAGGAGGGCCTAGATAGTGAAACACTAGGCCGAGACATGAAATGGAACTTGATACGGACAGGCCGTCGCGAGTGATCAATACGCTCGACTTGAAAAAAGTACTCTACAACTCCTCATCAATAGGGCTTTCGAATGATGACATAAAGAGGGATTAATGGGCCGGGCCGGCCTTCAGGTTACATTGGCTCATAATCTTTAGGATTTTCCTTTGCTAGTTGATTTGGCCTATCAACCCCCATACCACTTACTGGTAAAAGGCCCCGATAAAAAAATTGACGGTCAAATATTTCAAACATCATTTTCCCTTTATCAGGCATTTAAAGGGGCTAAAGAGATTCTGCCGGGGGCATTTGCCTTGGTGGCCTTGCTTGAAGTAGAGTACATGAGGTCGAAATATCGAACTCGAGACTTCATACTTCTCATGACGTAAATTCTCAATCATTGATTTGCTCGTTGATCTCTTTGAATTGATATAGTGAAATTGCCGTCACGTAGTTCACTTAACCTGAATCAAACTAGGATGATATTAATGCACTCGAGTAAGAAAGGGTTCATGTGGTATTCGCCCATTGACTCCAAGGCATATCACCTCAAAATAAAATACAAATCAAGATAAACAATATCAACCATTGAATCCATCCAAGTGTAAGTTGTTTGAATATTTAAGATCTTGATCTCTCTCTTTTCAAAGAATAGAGATGTCAATACAACCACCTATTAAATGGGAAAATTATTTAAAAAGTTCTAAATCTATTGTGCTTTTACTAATTTGGTCTTAAACCCTTTTAATTTTCTCAATTCACAATTGAGTCTATCTAGTTAATTTGTGCTGAAAATTGTTAATGTGAATTGGCGGCACCGATATGGATATTTTTAAATAATATTTTGAAATTTTTATGGTTTTTTTTTTTTTTTTTTTTGCGATATTTGGAGCTAGGGTCAGTGATGGTTGTTGGCCAACCCTTGCCGCCACAAGCAAGGGCATTGTGGCCCTCGCCTAGAGTCAGTGAGGTGAGGATTCGTTGGGCCTCATTTGTGGCAAGTGAGGGTTGGTTGGGCACTCTTCTCGACCCTAACTCCAAAATCGGAAAAAAAAAAAAAAGGAAAAAAAATCATTAGAATTCAAAATATTATTAAAATGTATTTATGTTAGTGTTGGTCGTGCCACATAAGATGGTCGGTGTCCACACGATCGACATCCACATCAGTGAATTCCAATCAAAATTAGCTAGATTGACTCAATTGACAAAATATGAAAATATTTATGACTGAATTAGAAAAATTGAAAAGTTTATAACTAATTTGGTAAAAATGTAATAGGTTTAAAGTTTTTTGGATAATTTTTCCTTGATGAATGATTGATGAGTACCTCAGAGATAAAAACGTTTTTCTTCCAGCCTAAAGGGGAGAGATATGATGGTTCCCGACAAGACAAAGACTAATCGACGTTGATTTCTTGATTATCTACTTAAATCTGGGTAAGAAGACAAATCTAGACTTCTTATGTTTTAGTTTCTACTGATTAGACGTAAGTCCATCATATGGTGAAGGCGACCAATTTACAATACCACTCATGATGTCAGGGCTTGAAAATTGATTAACCATTTTTGTTACAAACACACCTCGACACGACATGAAAGTAAAGAAAAGAACAAACGGATATAGAGGGCTTGATCATTACAAAGTGGCTCGATGGAAAATGAAATGATTAAGCTCGTTTGAGCTCTACCAATTGTGATAGGAAACATGCTAACAGCGTTGCATCTAACATGTGCCAGAGCTTTGTTAGACATACTGTATTCGGATGCTTTGGCTGTCGGTTGTGCTCTTAACTTTCATGAATGAATTTTATCCTTTCGACCAAAAAAAAAAAAACATGTGTCAGAGCTCACTGAGTGCAGGTTACATAATCTAAGGTTAGCACAATATCACGAAAAACCTCAAATTGGTACATCCGTGATAAATTTATCACAAATTAATTTTTTTGATTACCAAAAATCTCAAACCGGTACACCTATGATAATTTTACCTCAAATTAATTTTTAAACTACTAAAAAGTTCAAACTGATTTATTTATGACAAATTTACCATTAATTAATTTATGTTCAATTAGTTAATATTGCGAAAAAAAAAAAAAAAAAAAAAAAAAAAAAAAAAACCAGTACATTTGTAACAAATGGAGGATAAAGTCCTAAATTGATATATCCATTAACTGTCACATGTCATCTAATTTAAAAATTTGATAATAAAATTCAACGAAGACTAGCGGATGATAAATTTGTCATAAGTATACCAGTTTAGAGTTTTTTTGTGATATTAATTTTTTTATAAAGTATTGTAGCACCCACTACCATCTTAAATTGACCACATTATCCCTTACAAGTCTTACTTTTGATTTAAGATTATTTATTACCCTTTCTTTTTGCTTGGTTTCAATTTTGCTAAAACACAAAGTTACTCTTATGTCTTACCCCTCTCATTACCCCTCTCAATTAACTTGAATTCACTTCAGCATGTTTTTGGAACTTAAAAATTTTCAATTACAAATCTACCACACAACAAAGACTAAGCTCAAATAGGAGGTCCACTCTTCATTTAAGATTATTTATTGCCTTCTTTTTTCTTGTTTTTTCATTTGGGATGAAACTACTGTTATTGCTTTCCAAAAATAGTTCATTTGGTAGATAAAAATTTTAATAACAAATTTTAAGACTTTCAGTGTACTTATCTCTTTTAGGTATTTGATTCTCCATATTTAAGGAATAAAGTTACTAACAATTAGAATTTGGATTGGATGGGGCATGAGTCAGGTCTAGGTCAAGTGGGGTATGTGTCGCTAAAATTGTATAATGTAAAATATGTGTCATTTTGAGTCAGACTCATTTTTAACCCATCCAAACCAACCCGATCCACCTATCTGATAAGTCTAAACATTATGCACCCAAGAAAATGGAATCGGGGGAAGAAAAGCACAAGCAGAACATAATCATGTCGTCCGTGTTAAGTTCAACTCCACCAAAAACTTTCTCTACATTGATTAATGACTTCGTTTTTCCGCTGTGGAGCAATACATACTCCCAACTTCTGTGAAACTTCTTCAATGTATCCTACATGAAGACAAGCATCATATGTTTTGTCTAACCATGTAGTAGTGACCCATACCTAAGATTAGTTTCTGAATGTATGCTATAGATATAGAATATATGAGAGATGGCTATGTAAATTTGAACTAGATAGAGAACAATTTTGTGCACTTTGCGCAGAAGGTGTTGAACAAACCTGTATTTATTGAAGAAATAAAAGATCAAAGATGAAGAGTATGCACTCCTGCTACTTAGACTACAAAGAAAATAGTCACGTTTGCAATGAGAGATGTTGCCTAAGAATGTTGGTTAATATAACTGTTGAATGTCTAATCTTTTGCTGCATTTGTACCTCAATGAAAATGGCAAATCCATTAATTGCTTCCAAGAAAACTCCTTCACTCAAATACTTTCTAAAGTGAAAAATAATTTGGTAATAATCTTTAATCTACCATGAGAATAATAGTCTATTTTAAATCACAAAAAAAACTAAATAAAAAATATTTACAAAATATTGCGAAGTCTATTCCTTTAAGAATTTGTGATTTATAATAAGCGTTATTCTCATAATAACCTAAAGATTGTTGTACTAGTAAAGCTTTTCAAAATTGCTATTGAATGATGCTAACACATAAGGAACCAAGAAATAAGACCCAATTTTTTTTTTTTTTATAGCATTTAGTGTTGAGAGCAGTCAACATCATCTCACGCATCCGCAACACTGTTTACAACAACTTTGGTCCACATTGGACTTGGATAAGGCAAAATCGCACACCTGTAACGAGGCCATCGGTCACTTCATAATGATTAGCAGTTCAGGGGACTTTCAAGGATTTTCTTCAATAAACCGAAACGCAGACAATTCATAGTAATGACTTGCCGATGCACCATTATTGCCTCTGAAATGCAAGGTAATTTTTCCTTGAACCATCTATTATTGATGATTTCTGATTAAAACGTCCATAAATTAAAAACCCCTGAGAAGTTCCTGCTATAGTAGTAGCCCATTTTATTGGCAGCAATAAAGGGCTAAAAGGGAGCTTTGTAAAGAGTCCTTATGGGAGACTGATCCCTCATTTATCCATATTGCTAGAGAAATGAACTTAATACATTTGCGTCTGTTCTTCCTCGGATACTTAAGCCATCTAGGCTAAAGTTACTGGATTCGTTGCTCCTCTAGACTACTTACAGGTGCTCCGCCTTGAAGTATGATACAAAGAGACCCAAAAGATATCCCGAGAAAAGGGTGGGAAATTAATACGAAATTTGAAAAAACTGGCAAACTCTCGTCAAACCGAGATACTTCAGGGTCACACTATCTCGAGGTATTGTGAATGAGAGGCCACAAGAAGGGCAGCTCCGATGCCTGAGCTTTCATTCGAAAGCACAATCACCGTATTCTCAGCAACTTCAGGTCCCAGCAACTAATTGAGAGTGGCCTCCACGTAGATCCGGAATTTGGTGTAGTGCTCGAACAGACCTCCATCCAAAGCTGTAACTAATCTCTGCTTCTCCCCGTCCCTAAGGGTATCTCTTCCTAGCTTCTTCAGGATGCTGAATATCATGGCAGGAGCAAGACGACCACCTCACGTGGCGACTATGTCGCATAGGTTGACTCCAACCACCCTCCTCCGCTCCTCTCCTCCTCCTCCTCCTCCTGCTCTCACCACCAGCACAGCCGCCGCCACAATGGCACACGCGATGATCACTGACTTCTTGCTCATCTCCCACCGCTGCCACCAAGTCCACAGCACACAGACCCCAAACAAGTTATGATTCGGCTTTCCTCGCAAGCTTGGTCCTTTACTATAGTCTCCCACTCCTCAACAATCCTGAAATTTTCCGAGAGAACCAAACAGAAGGAAAGAGCTTGAATTCGAGCGAGCGCCAACGAAAGGTTAGTCTCCCTCTCTCCGGGCGTGCCTAGATAAGTCTCTTTTCTGATACAGCAGATGCAAGTAGATGATTTTATAAAGACGGATTATCCGTTTGGCGTTGTGGGTTTTGGACTTTTATCATGAATGCGATCATTTGAAAAAGTTGGGAATGGGGGCTAGGGTTGGTGAAGACTTGGCCTTTTGTATTCAGGATTCAGTTCTTTTAGGACTCCGGTGATGACATGTCTGATTGTGGCCATTGGCGGCCTCAAGAAGATGTAATTCTCGGCGCTTACTCGGTGCTCAGCTTTATTTTTCACTCTAGTCAATATAGTTTTGCTAAGTCATGTCAAGCTCGAACTCGGCTTTATTAAAATATGCCCGACGTCGGCTTACCTCAACTCCGTCGTTCTTATTTTAGATCAATTCATTTTTTTTGAAAATATGATGGTAAGATTTGAACTCGAACTTGAAATCGAAGTTCCAAACCATCAGCGAAGTAAATACGGGAGCATAATTACCATGCTTACGAATTTTTTTTTTACTAGACGATTACGAATTAAAAAATTGATAAGTCCATTGAAGTCCAAAGTTATACTTTTCGATGTCAAATCAATTGCACCTTTGAAAAATAATTCAGTTGTCCTCAATAATCGTGGCCTAAATCTTTAGGTCTCAAATGTACAAACCGGGCATATTTGGACAAATAATTTTATTTCATGCTTTTTGATACTTCCAATCTACAATAATTCATTTTCAATAAGCTGTAAGATCATGTGGGTCTCATGGATTTACTCATGTGACGTGTGGGCTAAAGTAGATCAGAGGTATCTAATGGTTTTTTATTTTTTTCCTATTTCAATCCATCCAATTAGGCTTATTATAGTCTAATTTTTTTTATTAAAAGAAAATAATTTGATGTTTTCCAAATAATATGCTTGCTGTGATAAGGTTCTCTAGTCATGCTGTTCAACCTCGACCCCTGCTTGGTTTGCCGAGGACCGATCATACTTTGATGAAAGCTCATAATATTCAATAACACCCGTAACTAAACAAGTGTTTTTAGAGGTATATATCTTGCTCATTTAAAATCCAATAAAAAGAAATTTATCTTGCGCTATGGCATCTTTGCGAGGAATCATTGCTTGGTTAGAATGCAGCAGCAATGAGATTCCGATTTAAAAAATCTTTGCTCATAGATAATGAACGGCCGAGATCTATCCTTTTATGATCGCATCTGCCAACCCGAGACAGCAGAAGCACCTGGGTGATTTGTTTGGTTTTTGTAAACTTTCTGTGTCTCCCAGCGAGTTGGCTAATCCCCAGAATTCGCATTAACCAAAACAAGCTGAGAACATTCTCCTGCATTGTAAGTCTGCAACTTGAGCTGTTCTTGAGTCTGTTTAGGACTCTGTGCAGAGTCCACCGTCTGTGCCGAACAATGGAAATTTTTGTCAGGTTCAATTCAATCGCAATGATTCTGTGCAGTGCGAAAAGGTTGCTCTGGGTCCACTGTTCATGGAAATCGATATTTGTGCTCTGTCAAATTTGCAGCTGAAGAGTGAAAGGGCTTTATCTCTTCTCATCCGTCTCGTCCATCGGCGTGCCACTTCTCTCCGCGGGCTTAGAAAAAGCCCACATCAGATCCCAAGATTGTACTAGCCGCTCCCTGAAAGCACCAATTCCCGCGGATTCTCATATATTTGTTTAGTCTTTTTGGAGTTGACAAATTGAACTCTCTCCATATTTGAGATTGTTCATTTGTCCAGCTTCGAATTTCAGAATATTGCTAAGAGGCAAACAAAAGACGATTTCCCTTTTAACCTCTGATTTTCGTAAAGAGAAATCACGAGATTCGCACCAGTGCAAATTGCATAAAATCCACATAAAGCATGAGAATTAGATGCACCAAATGCAAATGTATCTATCATACCCGATTTCTCCCCCTTTTAAAGTCGCCGAGGAGGAGGCCTACATAGTGAAACATTAGGTCGACACATGAAAACTGAATTCAATAAGAACCAGTCACCACGGGTGATCAATCCATTCGAATAGAAGGAGATGGAACAACTCCACATCGATTGGGCTTTCAAATGATTACAGGAAGAGCATTGATGGGCTGGTCGGGCCTTCAGGATGTACTGGCCCATAAGTTTTAGGATCGGGCTTCGCAGAAATGGTTGAGCCTAACAAACGCACTACCACTAGCCCCCATTGATAATGACAGCCAGACATTTCAAAGCATCATGGCCCCTTTTTTAAACAGCGGACGTAATCTACTTTCTCGTTCTAATTAAAGGCGTCGCATTTAGAGGCGCCGAGAGATTTTTCCAGGAGCATTTTCCTTGGTGGTCTCGCCTGAAGTAGATTAGGTATTAGGTAAGGCTAAGAATCGAATTTGAGACTTCATACTTCTCAATCACTGGTTGCCTTGTAAACTTCTTGAAGCAATACACTGAAATCCTCATTGCCTAGGCCTACTTGAGTTTATGGCATTTGGATCATCCGGATATATACTCGATTAAAAGGGGGTTCATATGCTATTCCCCTAGAAAGAAAATACAAATCAGTATAAACACTTTCAACTATTGAATCCTCCTAAATAGAAGTTGCCAATGGTTTGAAGGATCAGAACGTAATTTTATTGAATCTCAAAATGCTTTTGATTTCTTTGGTATGAAAGCACCTTATATACCGAAAAAGAAAAAAACATATTCAAGTCATGTAGAAAGTAAGGGTGAGCATATTTCAGGTGAGTGGTTCCCCCCTTAAAATTGGGCTGCCCACTAAGGACCGATTTCAAAAAATTGGAACTAAGACCTGCCCATTAGTTTATGGATCCACCTGAAAATCAAATCACCAATTTGGTCCGATCTTCAAGTGCATCCATGGAGCCGGTCCCCAATCCCTACAAAGCTTGTTTGGCCTTATACTTAGATTGAATTGTGAGCTACCAATTTTGATTAAAGATTGAAAACTATAGGCGGGACAAATAGACAATACTTATTAACTAAAAAAATTAACTTTTTTGAAGGTCACAGTGTGGGTTCTTAAGATTTCTCGACATCGGAAACGTGTAGAGAATTAGACTCCAAATTAAAAGTCTTGACCTCTAGAAGATAAAAAATTAATAACTTATCTTATCTTTTTTCAACGCCAACTTAATATAATTATGAGAATGGTTGATGAGAGACCTAATTATAATTTTAAAATGAGCCGTTGGTTCTTGTGACATCTCCGATCAGTTCTCTTCTTCCTCTATGTTTGTTTTGTTTTGTTTTTTGTTTTTGAGAAAGTAAGTAAATGGATTATTAGAATGGGAAAAAAAGTAGGAGGGCTAATCTTATTACACTCCCAAGAAATAAAATTAGTCAATAAGGTCAAATAACTATAAATATACACATATGTACATATATATTTAGCAAAAAAACTACAAAATAATCAAGTAATTAAGATGGAATTTCTTTTTTTAAATTTGTGTCTCTATATATATGTTCGGTCTGGATAAGTGAGTGGGCGGTTCCATGCCTAGATTCAAGCACTCGACTAATACTCATCAGTTCCACTAAATTGGAATCGGGAACTAGATTGGCTTTCATGAGAATTGCCGGTTCCAGTCCGGTCCGGTCCAGTCTAATTCTAAGAGGTCTAGGTGATTTTTGGTTCTTTTGCGTACTCCTAGTAGAAAGCATCCATTTGACCTGAACATGTACAAGTTGAATGGTTTCTTTTTTTATATTTCCCCCGGTGTTGTGCTCATATATATAAAGCTCTGCATCCCACTCTTTTCAAAGGACGAAGATGTCGACACAACCACCTTTTTGAACGATCGGCGATGGTGCACGACCGGACAAAAACTAATCAATGTTAATTTCTTAATTTCCTAACGTAAATCCCGATCAGAAAGCCAGATCCCATGACTCCAATATGGTCGTCAAAGTATAGATAACGCATCAAACACGACGATATCACGTCATTGACGACGTGACATCTCAACAAGGGAGAGTCATAAGTGGGCTTGTCGCTTACATCACGAGATTCTCGACAATTATTGTTAATTTAGTATTCATATGCGTCGCTTTATGTCAAGAATAACTATTTCACGAAAAATATTCGAGATTCTCGACAATTATTGTTAATTTAGTATTCATTTGCGTCGCTTTATGTCAAGAATAACTATTTCACGAAAAATATTCTTCGAATGTTTTTTTTTTTTTTCCATTTTTTGATATTTGGATTGATAAAGAAAATAAGTCAAAAAACAATCTCTACTTAAAATCAGAAAAATAATTTCCGCTTTAATAAATTGAAAATCAATTTTCTAAATATGGCAATAAATCAAAGCTTGAATCTGAAAATTTATGCTTGGACACGGAACCTCAACACTAGTTCCTAGGTCCCTAGCGCAGGAGTCCAAGCGCATTAAGGTCAAGTCCACGACCCTAGTTCTGGTGCCTCAATTCCCAATGCCCACTCTTGACTCCATCGAGGATAGGCCTAAGGATGCTAGTGCCTGTGCCAGTTGCATCAAGGTTGAGCCTAAGGGTCTAGTGTCCATGCTTGATGCCTTGGCAATTTAGCCCAACTCCACAAAAGCCAAGCGCAAGATCCTACTACCCATGCCCAAATCCCAACACCAGAGGCCAAGCACTTGACACTCGAGCTCGAATCCTTGGTACTTAGGCCTAGGTCCACAAAGGCTGTACCTAGGTCCTTGCGGTTTGGGCTCAAGTCCCTAATGCCCAAGCTAGTGTCTATGATGGCCAAGGCTTGGGACCCCAATGCTCGTGCTAGAGACTTAGTGTTTTGCTCAAGTCCTCAGCGCTTGTGCCCATGTCCGTTGAGGCCAATGCTCAATTGCCCATGCTTGGAACCATCGAGACCAAGCCTGGAACCCTAGTGCTAGTGCTCATATTTGTTGGAGAAATCTTTTTGGAATACTTTGAAGCTGACAAAATGTTTCCATCAGTCTAGTCTGAAGATTTGCAGACTCTACTATTTAAAGTCTGAAGACCTTGGTTGCGGACTCAAGACTCAAAGTCTATTCTCATTGACAGTTTCTAATCCGTTGAAGAAAGGCTATCCAGAACTGAGTGTTTCATTAAGGATTTGACCTTATCGACTAGAGAAGATCTCTTGACTGGATATGACATAACGGATTCCTTTATTCAAATCAAGATTGATTAAGAATCTGATGATTGGCGAAGTATACTTGGAAGGTTCTACTTATGGAAACCGAGATCATGATTGTATGGGCAAGCAGGATTGATGGGCTATCAACATGTTCCTTAAATAGCTCGAATGATCTTCCTAATTGATTCTGTCCAACGGGAATGTTGGAAGAATTCCTTTGGTAAGTGCTAACGGGTATGATGGCATAAATGGGTATATAAGGAAGACGTTCCAGTTGTTCGAGTGGGTGCACGATAGAAGAATTCCAAAGTCTGAAGTTCCTTGTTCTTAGTCAATTCATTTACTAAGCGAAATCTTGTACGCAAAAGAGAGTCTATATTTTGAGAAACCTTGAGGAAGTGTGGTAGAGTATCTACACTGTGGAATCAAGAGAAAGCATTGTTGTAACATCTCTTTTGTTCATAGTGAAATCCAGCTAGTGGGCTGTCAGTGCGGAAGAGTGGATGTAGGCTTGGAATAAACTGAACCACTATAAACCTTATGTTCAATTTTCTCTTCCCTGCTCTCTGCTTTACTTTGATCATAATTCGTTTTGTTAACTAAATGAGAACTTTCTTTCTATTGTCTACTTAGTATTGCTCTCTTATCTCGAGAAATTATTTTTTCACCTATTCACCTCCCCTTTAGGTACTTATACTACCTATATCAATATCTCCCATGCCCGAGCCCAGGTACCTAACCCCGTTTGGGGTCGATTGAGGCTGAGCTCAAGACCTTGGTGCCCATACCTAGTTCCTTGACTATTCATGCGCAAGTCATTATTACCCAATTAGTCTATGGTTATTTAGGATAGTCAAATCATATTTTCCTTACCAAACGACAGAAAATATTTTTTAGTTTGTTTTCGAGTTTCAACTAAACACTAAAAAAATTTGTTTTTATTGGAAAATGACTTCTTGAAAAACATTTTTTTTTTAAAATGTTATATCTTTGGTGAAACAAATAGAGCCTTAAATCGATTGTCTTTTCAACATGGAGCAAGGGATTCTCCTTTATTCCCCACCACTAATGTCACTTCTTATGTATAATTTCTCTCATTTCTATAACGAACACGTCTCAGCACGACATGAACGTAACAGAAATAAAAGCAGACATGGACGACACGATAATTATAAGAGTAACTGAATTGAAAATGATATGATTAGACTTGCTTTGCTCTACCAATTCCGATGGGAAACAAACATGCCAAAGTATTCGACCCAAAAAAAAAAAAAAATGCCAACGTCATTGCATGTCATATGTACCAAATTTCAGTAAGTTTCGTAGTTTAATCTCATTGACTAATTTTCTATATATTCAGCTTGCTTATTGGTTATTTATAGCTTACACTTATGGCATCTCCAAAAAATACATACTTGCTTTGGTGAAATGGAATGAAAGATGGTTTCTCTGAATTTAGTCTCGTGAGTAATATACTTCCCAAAGAGAAAAAGAAAGGAGGGGCGCATTATTCATGAATTAAGAGCACAGAATTGCATTCTTTCTACAAATGTAATTATCACGGATATTGCAAAACAATCTATTGCATTATGAACTTAGGCAGCTAATTGGGTCATGTTAAGGCACTAATGCGAGACGATTAAGAAGATCTAGACACACACTTACTTTAAGTGCATTATCACCTTTAACATTTGAAAGCCATATTTTTCATTTGGCAACAACGTACCAACCGGATCAATTTTTTACGATTTATTGAATTGTTTTAGCAGTCTCCACTCCTGCAAACTTCATAAGATATATGCTTAAGCTTTGCTTATTCATTTCTAACTACATTGCAAATCCCAAACTCTTTCTAGGGAAAATAACTTTTCTAGCCTAGGTCAGTCATATGTTCCTCCTATGATCCAATGTACAGACCCTCTAAATGGATATTTTCTTGGCCTATCAGAGCTTCTCTTTCTAACCGATCATAGTTTGGTACAATCGAACTACAAATTTCAATGAGTCCAATCAAAGCACAGACCTGAAATACGAACTCCACACGTCATGGTGCATGATTTAAGACGGTCTTGGTCGAGCCGTGAGGGTTAGAATTTCGCCGACCCATTTGGAAGATTTTTGTGGTCGAGCATTGCCTCGAAAGAGGAGAGAATTTCTTTGGATGATATGATTAGGCGCACGATGATTCAAAAAGAAATGTAGAAAGACTTGGAGCATATCATCTATAGCTAACCCTCTATGTGAAACGACAATTTCCTTTTATATATTTTATGGTCTATCAAAGGAAAGAAAGGTTAAACGTATTTGTTTAATTTTCCAAACTTGCATGACCCGTCTTTGGCCGTATGATATAGGAATTTCACTAAATTTTCTTTTACCAAAATTAGACTTTTTGGAATGAAGTGAGTGGAAAAGGAGCATTGCTTATTCGAGAGAGAAAAGGAGTATGTTCCACTCGTCATGGTGCATAATTTAAGACGGTCGTGATCGTGCCGGGAGGGTTAGAATTTCGTGGACCCATTTGGAAGAATTTTGTGGTCAAGCATTGCCTCGAAAGAGGAGAAATTTCTTCGGGTGATACAATTAGGCACACGACAATTCAAAAGGAATGTAGAAAGACTTGGGGCATATCATCTCTAGCTAACCCCCTATGTGAAACGACAATTTTCTATTTTTATATATTGTATGGCCTATCAAAGGAAAGAAAGGTGAAATGTATTTGTTTAATTTTCCAAACTGACATGACCCGTCTTTGGCTGCACGACATAGGAATTTCGCTAGATTTTCTTTTGGAATGAAGTGAGCAGAAAAGGAGTATTGCTTGTTCGAGGGAGAAAAGGCAAAGTCTAACACGATGCATAGCATTGCCGAGTTTTTCCCATTGATTCAGCGAAACAAGACAAAATGGATATCACACATGTATGAGGTTGAAAATAATTAATCCATTGTGGGTTGAATAAATAGTGGATGTTGGCCGTCGAAACAGCATCATGGGATCAACATAGCTAGATACCCAAATATAGTGAAGGAAAAGAAAGAGATTTGCATATCTAATTTGGAATCCATCATTCTTTATGCAGAATGGCGACGATTCGACGCTTAAGTTCTTCTCCTCTGTCGCCCTCAGATCCTAGCTCGATGAGACCACTCCTCACGGCTTTCCTTATGTGAGGTGATAGGAACTCTTGGTGGGCCAGCAAGAAGAGGAGAGCCAAAAATGGTTGGAAGTTTTCTTACTCCAAATCAGACTAATTGGAATGTTCCTCTCCTTCGACAAAGTTTTGATGACCAGATTATCAAGGAGATTGTTATCATACCTCTCAGTTCAATTTTGACCACATATCAGATTATATGGACAGGAACACCTACTGGAGACTATACGGTCAAAAGCGGCTACAAGTTCATCAAACTAAACGCTCCTAAACACCTTTCCAACTCTGCATCCACATCCCATCAACTCCCAACCCCTGTGTGGCGCAAGATTTGGCAAGTAAAAACAGCCCCCAAACTTCGAATATTTCTGTGGTCCCTTTGCCACAATGCGCTCGCTACAAGGGAAAACCTATATCGAAGATACATCATCCCCGACCCAGAATGTCAGTTATGTCAATCTCATCTTCCTGAAACTACCGAACACTTATTTCTACTTTGCCCCCAGATACAGGGTCTTTGGTCCCATCGCAAAGTGCATATCAACCTTTCAGCATACAATACACACAGGATGTCTAATTGGCTAGCGGATCTATTAATGCAGGGAGTAAACGTACCTAAATCGGAGACAGTAAGCCCTTCTTTGGCAAATTTGGCAAGCGAGGAATCACTTCATCTTCCGCAACAAGCATTCAACACATGAACCGGTTGTAGATCTGGCACTTACAAATGCAGAGCTTAGTTGTAGTACGCAGAAGATCGCAACAAATACAGGGCAATTGGTGATGCCTACCTCTCGGATCTGGAATCCTCCACCACTAGGAACAATCAAAGTGAATATTGATGGGGCTTTCCTTGTAGCAGATCACACAGGCTCGGTCGCCTGTGTTTGCAGAAACCATGAAGGAAATCTAATCCATGGATCCTCCCAGATCGTTCCCGCTTCATCTCCTCTGCAAACGGAGATCTGAGCCCTAAATCAAGCTCTTCAATATCTGTTACAGAAAGGCATGACAAATGATCACCTGCAGATTGATTCCGATTGTTTGGTGATGGTAGAGATGATAAATAATCACTGATCGCCATCATGGGACTGCCAAAACCTAGTTGTGGAAATTGCAGATTTGATCTCCCGATTTTCCCACTTGCAACTGTGCCACTGTAGACGGGAAGCGAACTCTGTCACCGAATGAGCCGCTAAGGCCTATGGCCGTGGTTCTTTGAACTCAGACTGGGCCTCCTCACCTCCTCAAAATATTCTGGATATGCTATGTATCGATGCCCTAAAAACGGGTTGTAATGCTTTCCCTTCATAAATAAATTGCTACGTATTTCAGACCAAAAAAAAAAAAAACTTCCGTTTTTTCCAACCAAAAAAAGTGACAAGGCAAAAGCCGACAAAATCTACTCAAAAATCAGAAAGTATAAGTCTCTCGGCAAGGTTCAAGTTCAACATTGGAGGGCTGCATGTACTGACGTACTCCGTTTTCTGAAAAAGGTCTACCATCACGTGAGTGGTGTTCCAAACACTTCAAGAGACTATCCGCGCATGACGTTCATGTTTCCCCTTTTTTTCAAAAAAAAAAAGGAATAAAAATTCATTTGTTTGCATTTTTGTTCTTGAAAATATATTAAAAATAGAATCAAGAAGTATGGAAAAATTACTTCTTTATTTTCGAGAACATATCAATGATGAAATCCAAAATATTTTCTTTTCTTTCTCTTTCTCTTTCTCTTCCTCCTCTTCTTCCCCTAGTTGACTTGCGACTAGCTAGATGAGGTCACCCCAAGCCTCACCAAGCCGCCGTGAGATCAATGTAGCCACGCCTAGCCACGACGAGACTCGAGGCAACCTTGTTAGCTCTCATTTGACCGGTCAATAGCCGGCCATAGCCAAAGCAAGCGACCAACTAGAGAAAGAAGAAGAAAATAAAAATAAAATAAAATAAATAAAAAGAAAAATATAATTAAAATGTTAAAAGAAATTCTAAGTCACGTCTCAGTCTTATGAATTTAATCATACTTCCCGAGCCCAAAAAAATATGGAGAGAGTAATAAATGCATTTCTATTTCAAAAATAGAAATTTTGTGCAATTATCAAACACATTATTTTATTCGAAAGTTGTCTAGTGAACAGAAATAATATATATATATATATATATATATATATTAAATAAAAATTGTCCCGAGAATAGAAATATTATCATTCGCACTCTATGATAGCCCCCATTGGTCTTGAAATTTGACTTCACTTGCAAGTGATGCAACTATCAAATTTAATCACGATGCAATCGTTCATGGATACTCATGTTTTTTATTTTTTATTTTTTTAAGGGACTCGGTATTGATTTCTCATGATTTCTTCTCACTTATCTTTAAGAAGTTTAGATGTCGGATGACGCTATGGAAATTCAACCGAACGATACTCGTTGAACTTTGGAATTTGTTTGCAACCTCTCGTTGATTTGACAGCTTACATTCTATTGTCACAGGTTGATCGATTTCGTACGATCACATACTTGTGCAGCCTTAGGATTTTTTATCCCAAATCAGCCTCATGCACACACGCTTGAACACAAGGGTCATATGAACAAAGGGGCGAGTGTATTGCTTATGAACGAGCTAAATACAATGAGGGGGAGGGTCCCTTATTTTTACAAATTTGGGTCTAATCTCATTCGTTGATCCTTCCTCCGATCCAATAGTTGTGTTTGAACATATGTCATCATTACAAGTCTATACATTAGGCTACTCAATGGCTCTAGGCCTTGGGAAAGCCCAAGGGCATGTGTCAGAAACAAGGGTAGGGCCGCCTGACATGGAGTAGGTGACTGATCACGGGCTTTTGTCCATATTGCGCATGGGCTGGCCGTGCGTTAATCATGGGTCGTCCATTGATCGGTCGTGGGCTAATCGTGGACAAACCCTTGTGTGTGACACGACCCCATCATGGACAGTCTTGGATCATGCTTTGTCCGTGGGTTGTGTCAGTATGGTTATTTTTCTTTAACAATTCTTTCAATTCTTTTGTTTTCTTTAATTATTTTGAAATGAGAAAGGGCGGGCTGATATCGGTCTCAAAATTCATGAATGTGAGGACTCAAATATGCGATGCATGTAATACCCACCACACATCTAGGTCCAAATTTCAGGACTTTGGTACGAGGTTAAAAACCGTAGGGGGTTCTGCCGAGCAATAAACAAAAGCAAACCGACACGTTTCGCTAGATGTTTTGAGCTGATAGATCTCAAGCTCCGACACTGGAGAGTCTCTCTTTAACCAGAAAAGCTCTGGACAACCTTCAATTATGCCGAGACTAACCTCATCACCTCCTCATATTCGCTTCTTCTTCCCCTTCTTCTCCTACATCCCCTGTGTCGTCTTCCTCTGCTTCCTCTCCCACGCTGCAGAATCTCAAATCCAAGATCAAGAACTGCAAGTGCTGTTGAAGCTCAGGCAATCCTGGCAAGACTTATCGTCCCTCGACCACTGGGTGGCCTCCTATTCATCCTCCCACTGCGCATGGCCCGAGATCAAATGCCAAGAAGGCTCGATTACCGAGCTCAATCTTACCAACCTGAACATAAATTATTCGATCCCCCCATTCATCTGCGACCTCAAGAATCTGACCAAGCTCGATCTCTCCTACAACAATATTACTGGAGAGTTTCCCACTGTTCTCTACAACTGTTCCAAGCTCGTGTACCTCGACCTGTCCGAGAATCACTTTGAAGGTCCTATTCCTTCCGATATCGATCACATGGCCAATCTTCAGGTCCTGATTCTTGCCGACAACAGCTTCTCGCTCGACATCCCGGCATCGGTAGCGAGGCTGCAGAGGCTGAGGATCCTTCACCTTTACATGTCTGAGTACAATGGCACATACCCTGAAGAGATTTTTGGCCTCTCCGATCTCGAAGAACTGAGGCTCGAGTACAACAATAAGTTCGTGCCATCACAGCTACCGCAGAACTTCACTGTCCTGAAGAAGCTGCGGTTCTTCTCAATGGCACAGACAAACCTTTATGGTGGAATCCCGGAGACGGTCAGCGACATGGAGGCTCTTGAGCACTTGGATTTGGGGAAGAATCCACTGACAGGAGAGATCCCAGCCAGCATTTTTGCTCTGAGAAGCTTGAGCGAGTTGTACGTGGACGAGACTAATGTGTCCGGGTCGATCCCTCAGGCAGTCAGTGCCGCAAACCTGAGTGTGATTGATCTGTCTTTTAATAATTTGATGGGGAACATACCTGAAGTTTTTGGACAGCTCAAGAATCTATACAGCTTGAATTTAGAGTTCAATCAATTGTCTGGCGAAATCCCGGAAGTTATCGCGAGTCTTCCCGCTTTGTCTGATATCAAGCTGTCCAACAACAATATATCGGGCACGATTCCCCCAGACTTCGGCAAGTTTTCCCCGCTCAGAAGATTCGAAGTGGCCTTCAACAACTTGACCGGTGCATTTCCAGAACATCTGTGCCATAGGGGCACGCTGTTCGGGTTGGCTGCTATGGACAACAATCTCAGTGGGGAGTTGCCGGAGTCACTTGGAAATTGCAGTTCTTTGTCTGTAGCGATGTTGAAAAACAATGGATTTTTCGGTAATGTGCCTGGAGGACTCTGGATGTCGCGGAACTTGACGGCTTTGATCTTGAGTGGTAATGGATTAACTGGCGAGCTTCCTGAGGAGCTGTCCCCAAACCTCACTCGGATCGAGATGAGCAACAACAAATTCTTCGGCAAGATTCCGAGCACTTTGTCTTCGTGGAGGAACTTGGCGGTGTTCGATGCTAGTAATAACCTCCTCAGTGGCACGGTTCCGGCTGAATTGACCGAGCTTCCTAAGCTGACGAGGCTTTTGCTCGGTCAGAACGAGCTCTCCGGGATTCTTCCCACAGACATCGTTTCATGGAAATCCTTG
The DNA here is from genome assembly GCA_014182575.1 of Eucalyptus decipiens. NCBI lineage: Eukaryota > Viridiplantae > Streptophyta > Magnoliopsida > Myrtales > Myrtaceae > Eucalyptus > Eucalyptus decipiens. The sequence goes on along the minus strand of CM024611.1, from coordinate 12,061,294 downwards.
ACCACTCTGAATCTTAGTCACAATAAGATCTCGGGACCGATTCCAAGCGAAATCGGTATCCTACCTGAACTCACGCAGTTGGATCTGTCTGACAACCAACTGTCCGGCTTGATTCCTCCTGAAATCGGCCAACTGAATCTGAACTGTCTGAATTTATCCTTCAATCGCCTCAGGGGACCAATCCCGGCCAAGTTAGAGAACGCCGCATATGACACCAGTTTCCTGAACAACCCCGGGCTCTGTGCATCCAATTCGTTCATGAGGATCAATGTCTGCAACGCCCAATCCCATAGATTGAGCAAGACCAATCTCACCTTGATCGTGATCTTGGCCATTGCAGCAGCGATCTGCATTTTGTTGGTGGTGCTATTCACGATCAGAGCTTCCAGAAAGAACAGGGATTGGTCTGATTCAACTCCGAAACTGACTTCATTCCAAAGTTTGAATTTTACGGAATCGAATATTCTGTCGGGATTGAAGGAGCATAATGTGATTGGAAGTGGTGGATCAGGAAAAGTATATCGCATTATGGTGAATCCTTCTGGTGAGGCCGTCGCTGTGAAAAGGATTTCGAATAACCAAAACTTAGATGAGGAGCTGGAGAAGCAATTCGTAGCAGAAGTGGAGATACTTGGGAACATTAAGCATCGGCACATTGTCAAACTGTTGTGCAGTATTTCTTGCGAGAACTCGAAACTCCTAGTGTACGAGTACATGGAAAATAGCAGCTTGGACCAATGGCTTCACAAGAAGAAAAGATCGTCGCCCATCCCGGGAGTCACCAACAATATGATCTTGGATTGGCCGAAAAGGTTGCAGATTGCGATCGGAGCAGCTAAAGGACTTTGCTATATGCATAATGATTTGCGACCGCCCATCATCCACCGAGACGTGAAATCAAGCAACATTCTCTTAGACTCAGAGTTCAACGCAAAAATTGCTGACTTCGGCCTTGCAAGGATGTTGGCCAAGCCTGGAGAAGCTGTTACCATGTCAGCTGTTGCTGGTTCTCACGGCTATTTGGCACCAGGTTTGTCTATTCACTTAACATGAGTTCATTTCAGCTATATGCAAGTTCGCCTTCGTCATATCCTACATATGCTACCAGCAGGAATATTTAGTTTTGTCTTTCTTTTTTGTTGAACAACAGAGTATGCTCATACGACAAGAGCTAATGAGAAGATCGATGTTTATAGCTTCGGGGTCGTTCTCTTGGAACTGACCACTGGAAGGAAGGCTAACGACGGGAAGGAAGGCATGGGTCTCGCTGACTGGACATGTTGTCACATCCAACATGGCAAGCCAATATCTGATGCAATAGATGAGGAGATCAAGGACAGCTCGTACCTAGATGAAATAATCAATGTCTTTAAGCTCGGGATCTTTTGCACTGCGACACGGCCTTCCGTGAGGCCTACAATGAAGGAGGTAGTGCAAATGCTGCTCAAATGTAGCGATCCGCTTCATAATGTCGAAAAGAAATTCCAACACAGCTTAGACGCTGCCCCCCAACTCGGAAATTCTAAGAACGAGGAAATGCCACGTGGTGATTTTCATGTTCTTGAGTGCAACACTGGAACAGTTAGCACTGGAACAGTTGCAGAAGCTTAGTGAAGGGCTTTGAACTCTCAACTTCTGCAAAACTTCCCCAACTTATCCTAAAGAGAGACAAGTGTCACGGCCAAGAGGTTCCGGTAACTAAAGGGCCGTGCCTTGCCAAATAAGTGCATTTTGCCAGCATTTTGCTTCAGAATAAGTGCATTTGATTGCTGTCTTGTTGATTCTATTGTTGTATGCTGTAACCCTGCGTTGGTGCGGTTTACAGGCGTGTAATTTAAATAACCTGTTCACTGACAATCTATAAAAGACTGTCCTCCTGGAATTAATATGAGGCCTGTTATTTTTCTTTTATCTTGTATTTTGACCCATATAGTTTCTTTAGAATTTAGAACTTCCACTTTTAGTTTATTTTTCTTGACTCGAATTCTCACTTCAACAGCTTCTTAGACATTTTGAACCGCCATTTAAAATTTCGTTTCTTCCATATTGCCATCTAAAAATCATGAACATGCTCATTTTCCCTGCTTAGAATCTTAAAAATATTCAATTGACATTTAGGATGATAAATTTATTAACAAACTTTAATTTGCTAAAGATTTTATTCTTCTCTATAATTCTATCATAGTAGCCCCCAATCAAGGATGAATTGGGGGAACACATCGTGATTTTGGAGGTTATCACACATGTGAAACCCAACGCGATGCTGAAGCACTGGTGGGTCTACATAGTTCCCGACAATTACACGCCTGTAAACCGCACCAACGCAGGGTTACAGCATACAACAATAGAACCAACAAGACAGCAATCAAATGCACTTATTCTGAAGCAAAATGCTGGTAAAAATTGGAGCTGAAGAGACAATTGACTGTTCGCCCGTGCACCTCCTCAGCGGGCAATCGCAGCGGTGACTAATCAGTGGGGCCAACGGACGATCGGCAACTTGCTGGAGTGGGATGGCGATAGTCAAAGACATCATCGTAGTCCGTCCAGTAAGAGCTCGAAAGGTGGAAAAGTATAAAAGGTTGACCCTGTCATGGTGGCCCCCGGTTGCTTGGTCGGTAGTTTCTCCGAAATTTCAGTGGCTGACTGGACTAGCCGGCGAAAAGGTCGCACTTTTTTTTTTCCCTTTGCAAATTTAGGAGGGCGAAAATGGTTCGAGATGACTTTGTGCTGGGAGTTGGGTAATTTAAATAGACTACTGTCAATCCTATCATAAAAAGGACGAAATTTGCTGGCTTTGGTGATAAGGTAGCGTTCATGATATAATGCCGATGTTCTATCTTAGTCAAAAGGCACATTAAGAAATATATATATATATTTTTATATATTTTTTTTTTTAATTTGGATTAATGTAACACAAGCGAGAAAAGTGATAGTGCGATACAATTAGTTAAATTAGTTTGACAAACACATTTTGACCATTTGTCCCCTAGTGAATTGATAATGTGAATGAAAAAGTTTAATTGATGAGAATTTCTTAATTTAGTAACACTGTTATTTTCATTTGTAGAATAAATTTATCAACTGGTCTTGTGTTTACCTACCACTGCTACCTCCGAAATTTGTGAAATTGGACATTTAGTCTTTGAATTGATGCATTTTTTTCTTTTCCAAATCAAGTCATTTAGACTTTTGATTCGTTTAATTAGGTCCTTGAATTTGTAAAGAGTTTTGGCATTGAAATATCTAGTGTAGTGTTCATGTCGAGAAATATATCACTATACGGTTCCTTTTGTCATCAGTCAATTTGCTTTATTAACGTAGGTATTACATGTAGGCGATGCCTTCTTTGCTTCCTCCATGAAATTGACTCCTTCTCAATTCACTGACGACATCTTCTCCAACCTCCTCAGATATCCATAAGGGAAAGAGAACACAATGGGTCAGATAATAGACATCAGAGTTTGTATAGGCAAGCACATAAGGATCTCAGAAAATCAGATGATATGACAGACTTAGTCTTCCATTCATGCTTCTAGGTTAATAGATCGCTTACACAAATGAACCTGTACAAATCCTTGTTACACTTGCTTTGCTAAATTTATTTTGTCATAGGCGAAGGCAACTTTAGAGTTGAACCGCACAACACCAACAATGGTACAGAGCACTCCCAGTCATTTCTCTACAATCTCCAGTCAGCTCACCCATTTGGTGATACAAGCAAGATCTAACGGAGACATATGAATAACTCATACAAAGAGATTCTCGTATCTCACTGCAATGCCGATATGGAAGACTTAATTCTTATTGAAAGCTACTAGGCAATTCACAAAATGAACTTCAAGTGGCATATTCTCATGTTCTCAAACTTGTTTTACTAAGATAAGAATGGCATGTTTTAGCTATTATCTGGCGCGATTCCTTTTTCTGTCCTACTGAACAGTCTCTAGTATAAATGAGGGCGATGATCATCTCTTGAAAAAGAGAATTTAAAAACAAGCTTGAAATCAGTGTCATTTCGAAAGTGGACCCACATTCATAAGTGGCTGGAGGTGGATGGATCTGCCAGCATGCATCCCTTTCGGATACCAGGATGTAAGAAATAGGCATGACAGCAGTTAATCACAAGACATAGTAATGGAATGTGTGAAAGCTAATACGAACACCTAGAGGGGGGTGAATAGGTGTTTAAAATGAATCTTGGCAAATATATGCGGAATAAAATAAACTTCAAATAAAACAAAGGAGTTAGGGAAGAGAATAAGAACACAAGATTTATAGTTGTTCAGCTTAATCCAAGCCTACGTCCACTCTCCCACGCTAACAGCCTTCTTGGCTGGATTCCACTATGCAAACAACAAAAAATTACAACTTTGAGTGCAAACACTTAGTAGTAGATCACACTATCTCACTAAGTCACTCTTTTGGTATTTCTCTCACGATCACAAATGTTTAAACTCTCCAAAGACAAGTGTATGATTGAAGATCGCTCAGACTTTGGAATTATAAATTCTACGTTCCGTCTCTTACTTGCTCATCGGTCATTCATCTCCTTAAATACTCATTCACTTCCAAACTAGTCGTCGGACTGCATCTCGAGGATCGTCTTCCAATACACCCATTGGATAGCTATATATCTAGAAGATTTGGTAGCCGTTGAGTGACAAAGATAGAATCCCAAATTGATTCCGATCACCTATACAAATAGAATCTTGGTTTCCATAAGTAAAGCTCCTTCGCATAGAAAGTTCTTGTCTTCAAGATCCAATCGTCAATCAATTAAATTGAGTCAATCAAATCAATCTTGATGTAGAATTCAAACCAGATCACTAGCCGTTATATGATTGGGCTTGAGTTACGTTCTGTCAAATTTTGATGTAAAGTCTGAGAGCCATAAACTTTACAATCTGAGTCTAAGTGCAATAGACTTTACAATCTGAATCTCAACATATTCTGCTTCAGCATAGAATCTATCTTTTAGTTCAACTTCAGTATAGAGTCTGTCTTCTGGTTCTTTCAAGTATAGATTTGATAATATCATTTACACGTTCTATCATCTGCATAGTCTATTACTCAACCATCAAATACATTAATAGCCTTTGATTTATTTTGTCATCTTCAAAACACCATAAGGGATTTCCCTAACAAAATGAATGTAACAGGCTGTAAAAGACAAGTTAAGATAGTTATTATCACCGCATCTTCTATTGAGAATCCTTTCGTCCATTTAATTAGAGTCCCGGATGCGATCGATGATTGCCTAACCGGAAACGAGAAGGTAAAACCAAGCTCCCTCTGTCTCCCAGGGTAAAGATGTGAATCTTCACCTTCTGTAGCAACAGATTTTGCTAATGCCATGGCGATGAAATCAAACAATTCCTATAAGAAAGGAAATAAGAGTTAAAGAACAATAACCCACACGAATTGGTACATCATACGCCTAGATGATGATACCCAATTATTAGCCCACTTTCATTGACATTCCTTGTCATCAGTATCATCATCTAGGCGTATGATGTACCAATTCGTTTATCCTTAAAAAAAAATATAATAATAATAATGATGATGATGATGATGATGATGATAGAATTAATTGGGACTTAGATCTTTGGTTTTCCATTTTCTTCTAACTCCAGTTCGCCCAATTAGGCCGATTTAGTCTAAAATTAGTTATGTAAATAATTCGACATTTTCTAAATAATACGCTTGCTATCATAAGTTTCCCTAGCCGTGCCATCCGAAGCCGTGCCATCCGACCTCGACTCCCGCTTGATTTTTGGAGGACCCATCATTCTTTGATGAAAGCTTATTATTTTCGAGGGATAATGACATAAATAGTTCTTAAATTTTAGCCTAAAGTGCTATGTTGTCCTTATATTTATTCAATATAATCCATAAACTTTAACTTAGTGTGCAATATCATCTATGAACTTTTAATTTGTTCGATATAATTATTATACTTTTAGTATATGTTTTATTTAGTACCTGAACTGCAAGAAAATATTCAATAAAATGACAATATTGAGTTTATCATGGCCTAGACATTTGGGTCCCAATAAAGTACAAGAGCAAGCAAACTTGGACAAATTGTTTCCTTTCATACTTTTTTGGGTACTTTCTATTTATAATAACCCAATTCCAATGAATCATTAAATCATGTGAATCTCACATGGGTCTCATTTCATCTAATTATTTATATGACGGGTGGACTAATGTAGATTATGGTGTATCTCACGATTTTTCATTTTCTTCACGGTTAGGTCCGCCCCAATTAGGCCGAGATAGCAGAATCATCCGAGCGGGTGATTTGTTCGGTTTCATAAACTCTGTTTTCCGCGAGTTGGATAATCCCCACAGTTCATATTAACCAAAACAAAGAAAAAACCGAGAACATCTTCCTATGTTGCAACTTGTGAGCTGTTCTTTAGCCTATTTAGGTTTTGTCCTCAATCCACTTTTCGCCAATTTTTATTGGGTCCTATTTTTTTTTTTTTTTTTTTTTCTTCTTACTTTACTTTTAGTCTGACTCTCATTCTCGGAATTTTTTTCTACCTCCTTGCAAAAGATGGGAGTCGAGACCCGCACTTGAAGATAAATTGTTCCCACCCCAACTCTCTGAAAAAGTAGAGATTTGAACTCTCCACTTCCCCCTTCCATGTTGGAAGGGTGGCCACTGAAGCCAAACCCCAATAGTTAGCAGGTCCCATTCAATCGGAATTTTTCCCATTCAATCGGTCGTTTTTCGGTCCACTGTTCAAGAAGTTTATCCATGTCCTCTGTCGAACCTGCAGCCGAACAGGCTTTCTCTCCTCGTCAGTCCGTGTGCCGCCACTCCTCTCTGTGGGCTTAGGGAAAAGCCCGTATCAGTTCTGAATATTAAACTTCGATTTGAGAGTATGTAGGGGGAACGGGGAGTGAGAGAGGTGAGATGATTCAACCAGGTAAGCTCTGACCAAGTCTCAGTCATCATCAAACTAAATGGAATTTACGACTGTAGCATTACTTCATTCTTTGGGGGAAAGGAGATAATCGAACTACCTACTCACATCAAACGGCGAATTTGACTCGCGCTCTCTTGATAAGAAATCATGAGAAGTTCACACCGTTGCAGGTTGCAGGAGATGCGCATGAGTAAGCGGTCGGACGACCGGATGCCAAGGGGGGCGTACGTAGCAAAACATTGGGCCGAGACATCAAATCGAACTCGATACGAATTCGTTGAACGGGTCAAAAAGATCCACTCGAATGGAAAAAAAAAGGATGGTTCAACAACTCATCAATTGGGCCTTCAACTGATTATAAGAAGAGGACATAATGGGACGGGTCGGGCCTTCAGGATAAATTGGCCCATGATTTTTAGGATCTTGCTCCGTAGAATCATAATTTTCTCTTTGTCGAACACCATAGTTTTGGCATCCTCTGTGGGTGGAAGTCCAGCCGCGACTTCTGGGGATATGCAATTTCCGATCCATGTTTGAACAAGTTGATTGCATTTCCACCAGTGTCGGGCTAGGCGTTCATCGGAGGGGATTGCGATGGTTCCGTCAAGGAACCCATCTTTGTCCTTTGTCACTAGTGCCCCCAGAGCTCCTGTGACCACTTCAAATAGACCTCCAGTCCGATTAGTTCTTGGCTTATTAGTCGAAGCTCCTGTCCGTCGGCGTTGGAGACGTACAAAGGATCGCTGAGTTTTGGTCGCCCAGTGAACGCCGCCGCTAGAACGGGGAGAAATCCAGGTGTGAAATTCGGGTAGGGATTCATCCCTTGACCCGATCCGCTCGACCCGACTAGATAACCCGCATTTAGATATCCCGGGTAGGGATTATGTCCCGCACCCGATTCGCCCGACCCGCCCGTTTGGTCCATCCCGATGGTTGGGCTTGCCCCATTCGTGGCTGGCGGGCCCCCATCGTGACTCTGGTAGACCACGAAAACAAGCGATGAGGAACTTGGGCTTGGCCCAAAATAAAGTAGATATGGAATACACTGGTATGGTTGGCCCGTCGTGGGTTGCCCCAATTGGAACTGAGCCTGCGTGGGCCGCTACTGCATGGGTTGGGCCGGAGCTGATTGTTGGTCGGATACTGGAATTACTACAGGGAGATTCTGGATCTGTTGAGTTTGAGGACTATCTTCTTCACCAGTGGTCCTATTGTCAGCAGCCAGATTGGGGTCCTGTCGAGAAGGTATGGTAAGTAAAAAAAAATTTTCCTTCGAGAGTATGCCTAATGCCAAAAAATTAATCCTTTCACAGGTTGAGAATTCTCTTCGGCACAAATTTGAGGCGGAAGCGAGTCATAGACCGAGAGCTCTGATACCATGAAAGAAGGCAAAGAGAAGAAGGAAGGTTGGACGGAATCGAGAGAGAGAGTAGCGTAGGAAAATTTGTTGTATTCTCTCATAATAATTCTGAATGTACAAGTCTCCTAAGATATAATACAAGCTATATTCTGTGTAAGGAAGTAAATGATCTAATAAATCAATCTAGATCTAAATCTAATATTTAATTAACATATATACATAAATCGTGATCAATTAAGATCAAGATATCTCGAGCAATCCTTGGGCAATCTGCAATCTGCATATCTTCCAACAAAACTGGACTAGACTAGTGGTCGAATGCCCAGATAGGTCCATAAATCCGGTGAGTAGTTCCCACTTCTCATTTTATTGAATCGGTTCTTAATAGGCAATTTCCTATTCTAATACCCTAAATTATATGAAAATGTTTAATATTATATTTTCATTAATTCAAGTTTGGAGACATGCCTTGGAGAATTTGCAGATGCACTCAGCTCCACCAAAGGCCAATTTGCTTATCATCCAGAAGGCGAACATCGTGAAACTAATCAAAAGCTGTTCCATTGGACAATAGAAGGGCATAGCGAAGATTCAAAGGTTGGCCATTTGACTCGGACATTACCAAAAAAAAACAAACAAACAAAGAAAAAAAAAAGCACCAGGACCAGCGGGCGGCAATCAGTCCACTGGAGAATAGGAGGGCATAGCGAAGATTCAAAGGTTGGCCATTTGACTCAAAAAAAAAAAAAAGTGCGCCAGGACCGGCGGGAATCTATCAGTCAAGATCGTTGTCTGGCCGATCTATAAGGAACGTAAGACCCGTTCGTGGGTTGCAACGACTACAAGAACCGTACGTTAGTCTAAACAACAATCACTTCTTTTTCATGGAGACTAAAAAACAAAGGCTTATTTTTTCTGCTTGAATGAAAGTTATTGAAATCAGAAATGATTACAAATCGATCATGCGATCACTCAGGATAAACGGACTTAATAGACACCCTTGACTACATAATTTTCAGTAGTTTTAGAGCTTCATTATGCTATGCAACAATTTATGGAACCCAATTACATCTCTTTTTACAAATTTTATCAATTTTTGCTTAACATTTCTTTTGGCTCTGAGAATGTCCTCGTATACAGATTTTATTAGGCAGTCTTGCTCAACTCCAATTCCAAAAGTGAGCTACCTTGAATTGATGAAGGAAGGATTTATCCCAACCTGATACCCGATGATGTATTTATCCCAAAGTAACTTCTGTCTCACAAAAAATCTTAAATTGATGTCCCATAGCACATTTACTTTGAACTCATTTTCATCATGCAAAAAAAGAAAAAAAAAAGAAATCCAAATTGGCACCTTGACCCAACTCTACCATTGGTTATTATCGAGCTCAATAATCCCATTAAAATGCATACGTGTCGACACACGTGGCAGATGATTGTACGACGGATCACATGTAGTAGACAACTGTACAATGGATCAAATGTAGAAAATGACAAATTGATGTGGAATATGTATGCATTTCAATGGAAGGTGGATTTGGGTTAAGAATAACAATTTGGGATTTTTCATGAGACGAAAATTAATTTGGGGTGAATATGCCACGGAGGTCCTACTTGAGGGCTTTTTTTTTGTGGGAAAAAATAGTTTGAGGTGACTATGTCATGGGGTACGGATTTGAGATTTTCAATGGAATTAACCTGTGAGAATTTGAACTTCAAGCCTCGGAAAACATAAGCTTCCTAGGATAAATTTCATAGCAGGACTTCATCATAAGAAACCAATTTCTAGGAATCTCTAATCTCAATTAATTTCAATGCAAAACCTAATAATAAGAAAGCAATCTCAAGATATTTGTAGTTGTCTCACTGTCATCCTCAGCTAATGTCATTACATAACCAAAACATAGTAAGTGATGTCGTGGCTGTTAGGTTTGACGCGGTTAAAACAGTTCTCTGCTTTGATAAATTTTTTCTCTTACCTTCTTTTTAGCAAGTTGTGTTTCATATCATTCACCTTACTTTTTAAAAAGTGTCCATTCGGAGGGCCTACGAATCATCTCTTTTTACATTGTTTAGAGGCAGGTGTGTTTCCGATTGGATATATGTGTTCGCCCCAAGTTTTTGAAGCGTGTGACTTCCAATTATTAAGACTGTCATGTCAATGCGAATTGTCATCATTTAAATGACGATATTAATTTGAGAGACGATTCAACTTGACTGAAAAGAGACTTTCGTTAGACATAACTAAGTTATTGCTACTTAGTGAGTGTATATGTGGTTGAAATTCTCGCCGCTATCATATAATGGGATCGCCAATAGATTAGCTATGTTTTGTTAGACTGACTTTCGTGTTGCTGTCTTATTTTCTAATTTCCGCTACCAAAAACAAATAGTAAAAGTGTGAAATACCAAATCATAACTCCACAGATGAATAGGATTTCACGTGTTGCACATAACTTTCTTCAACGAGTCTAACGAGCAGTTCTAATTTTCCCCATGTACATCATAACGGGATGGTAGGGGCAAGGAGAGTCAAAAATTTCCACCATCTTGCTTGCTTTAGCTGCATTTTTCCCAATTATTTATTCCCATCCAAAAGGAAGGGACATGGCAAAAGCCAAAAAAACCCTACTCAAAAGGTGAGCTAGTTAGGTGACGGAATTAGCGTGAGAAAAGAAAGAATTTCTAATCGAAATTAATTTCAACGGAAGACCTCCTCATGACACATCCACGCACCTTTACATCCTTTTAGAAAGTCGAGCTTACCATACCGACACTTTTTATCTTAAATTAAAATTTTAAGAGTGGGAGTGAAAAATAATGTTTAAATCAATCCTAATTGATTGATTATTTGGAAAGCCCACATCTTATTAGGGCTAGAACTATTACCTAGAGGGAGGTGAATAGGTAAATATGAAGAATATAAAAAAAACAATTGAAGTCATTATTTCAAAATATCAATGTTTGATGATAAATATGAATAGGTAAATATGTTTGATGAAAGCTTATTATTTTCAAAGAATAATCATATAAATGGTCCTTAAATTTCGGCCTAAGGATAATGTGGTCATTATATTTATTCAATGTAATCCCTAAACTTTAATTTATTGTGCAATGTTATCTTTGAACTTTTACTTTCTTTAATGCGATCCTTATACTTTTATTAGAAGTTCGATTTAGTATCCAAACTGTACTAAAATATTCAATAAAATGACAACATCGAGTTAATTGTGACCTAGACCTTTAGGTCCCAAAAAAGTACAAATCGGGAAGACTTGGATGAATTGTTTCCTTTCATACTTTTTTGGGTACTTTTTGTTTATAATAACCAATTTCCAATGAATGGTTAGATAACGTGGGTCTCATGTGAATATTATTTGGTCTAACTGTTCATGTGAAGTGTGGGTTAATGGAGATCATGGCATATCTCATGATTTTTCATTTTCGTCATGCTTTCGTCCGCCCCAATTAGGCCGAGACAGCAGAAGCACCCGCGGCTGGCGATTTGTTTGGTTTCGGAAACTGTCTCCCGTCGAGTCGGACAATCCCTCAATTCGCATTAACCAAAACAAAAAACAAGTACATTTTCCTACGTTGCAACTCGGGAGCTGTTCTTTAGCCTATTTAGGATTCTGTCCTGGGTCCACTTTCTGTCCCGAGCGAACACTGGAAAATTTTACCAGGTTCTATTTTTTTTTTTTTTTTTTTTGAACAGAACCAGGTTCTATTCAATCGGGATGATTTGTGTGCGGTGCGAAAAGGTCGCTTTCGGTCCACCGTTCGAGGAAACAATCCATGTCCTCTGTCGAGCCTGCAGCCGAACAGGCTTTATCTCTTATTGCCAGTCCGTGTGCCGCCACTCCTCTCTGTGGGCTTAGGGAAAAGCCCTTACCAGTTCTAAATATTAAACTTTGATTTGAGAATATGTGCAGGGTCCGCGAGCGAGAGAGGTGAGATGATTCAACTTGGAAAGATCTAGCCGAGTCTCAGTCATCATCAAACTAAATGGAATTTATGACTGGAGCATTTCTTCATTCTTTGGAGGAAAGAAGAAAATCAAATTACCTTCTCGCATCAAACGACGAATCATACGACAGTTTGAACCACGATTTTTTGAGAAGAAATTACGAGAGGTTCATGCCGGTGCAGCGAAATTACGAGAGGTTCATGTCAATGCAGCTCGTTTGGGATGCATGCAAGCAAGCAGGTCAGGCAACCAGATGCCGAGGAGGGCGTACGTAGCGAAAAATTGGGCTAAGACTTGAAATCGAACTCAATAGAAATTAGTGGAACGGGCCGAAGGGAGCCGCTCCAATAGAAAAGAGAAAAAGAACGGTTCAACAACTCATCGATCGGCCCTTCAACTGATTATAAGAAGAGGACTTAATGGGACGGGTCGGGCCTCCGGGATACATTGGCCCATGATTTTTTAGGATCTTTCTCTGTAGAAATGGTTGGGCCTATCAAGCCCACTACCAGTTACTAGTGAAATTCCACCTAATGATGATGACGGCCCAGCATTTTAAGCTTAATAATTTTCTCTTTGTTTAACACCGGACACTTTTTCGTTTTAATGAAAAGCGTGACATTTAAAGGGGCTCAGAGATTTTTCCAGGAGCATTTTCCTTGGTGGCCTCACCCGATTGCGTGATGCCGAGAATCAAATTTGAGACTTCATATTTTTAGAGACTTTAATTTGTCGACCACTGGCTTGCCTGTTGATCCTCCTTGAAGCAATACGGTGAAATCATCGGTGTGTGGTTAACTCAAGTTTAGGAAATCATCATGGCAAATCACCTAGAAAGAAAATGCAAAATAGTATGAACTGTTTCAACTATTTACTCCTTCCAAGCCTTTGTAACCATGGGTCTCTTTAAGGATCATTAGTTGTTGATTACAAGATGTAACCTTACCACAAAAGAGGAGCCAAAGCTCCCAAAGGGCCTTTCGAGGACTGTCCGTTTGTTATATAGGGATGGTAAGCTCTACGGATGTGTTTCTTATTTTAACATGCTTCTATCCCTATTTGATATATTATATTTTTCTTATCATATGTTAGAAAATTTAAATAATAAAATCGTGTTTTATCTAATAATTTAAACTCTTAGAACGGCTAGCAATGATTCCTGAAAAATCTCACATGTTTTTAGAGTTAGTTGATCTTGAGTGTACCTAGTGCACACCCAAGTGTTTTTTTGGATCTTGTCTTGTAGCCAACGAACTTTTGTCGCATAGTTTGTAGAGCCCTCTCAATTAATCGCGATTAGTGTAAGTAATGACGGATTAGCCATTAAGTAAAATTTTATACTCGTTTTCCTGGATGAGATTGTGCATAATTTTGGTTATTTGCATGTATTTTTTTTTTAGGTCAGTTCTACTCTATGCCTACTCTACACTCACTTTCAGACTTTTACCCTGCCTCTTGCAAGGCATGGGAGTCGAAACCCACTTCTAAAACTTACTCGTTCTCACCCCATCCCCCCCTAAGAAGGTGGGGTTATTTGCATGTATGATGTTGTGCTATTGATTGCCCAATTGTAAATTTTATTTAATTTTTTTTTTTCAAAAAGGGTTTTTGGGCAAGAAAATAGAGAAATATGAGGTGTCGGGTTTGGATGCCAAATTTTACGTGTTAAATAAAACAATGGAGTTTTAAAATAGAAGTGTGTAAAGTTTGATAGGTTGATTTCAAATACATGATTACGTATGAATATTTTACTAAGATTTTTAAATATGAAAAATTGCCCAAGTTTATTATTTGAAAACAAAATATTGTGTTCTTGGCTAATTAACAACAATAAAAATTAGCTTAATTGATGGTGTGCTTGAGTGGTAATTTAATCAAACTCGCCACCCAACAGGAGTTTGGGGCCGGTGTCTGATTTTTATCGGATGCCTAGCGGGGGTCTGGATGTCAAGTTGCGGTTGAGGTTGAGGCCGGACCGATGCTTCTTTATGGAATGTCGTCTAGGCGGGGGTTCTAGATGATACCGTGCTTGATGGGGCGGGATGATTAAAGGGATCTTAGCTATCCCACATCACTTGGGAGAAGCCCTCTGGCTGGCCTATTTTATAATTGTTGCGGCTCCCCTCACCTCTTAAGACGTCTTTTGAGGCTGAGACCCCCAAATAAGACTGCTGACTCTTGTGTTGGTTGTGACTGGAGGAGTCGTAATAATTGGAACAAGTGTGTTGGCAATGCGCATGAAATTTTAATATATATTTCGATTGTTATTTATGCATGTTGCACTATTATTGCCATGTGAGATGCGTTATTATGCAGGGGTGTGCCAAGGCGTGGTAATTTTATATGTGGTGCATATAAGGCTGTCCCCCAGGCGAATCAGCTTCCTAATCGAGGTTTAGACTGTTAACTCGCTGATATTTATATTTCACCCCGTTGTTGTTAAATATTTTCAAGTCCGTAGTATGGAGTGTTGCCCCATACGTTTGGGGTCCCTTGGGACATGGATGTGGAGACTACTCTATTTCCTATCCCAAGGATCGACTGAACCCACGAGCTGGTGATCATGACAATATTGGTAGATGAGGGGTTTGTACATGTGGTGCCTCATAATTTCAAGGCGTGGTTTATTAGGGAGGCGAAGGGCGATCGGATTGGTCCACTTTAGGGTTTTGATGGACCGCCTTCCGGGAACATGAGAGGGCAAGTATGGGACCCCATGGATATTAAACTCCTTGGGTTAACAAGTTGATAACTAAATAGTTGCTTTTGGGAAATCGTTTGTTGTGTTTTACTATCCTTGTTTTGTTCATTGACTAGCTGTTTATTTAAGTCACTTCCGCATGCATTTAATTGAAAGATTAAAATAATTGGTTGGCGACGCATCCTGGGACTTAGAATTTTTAGTCGACCGTCAATGGATGTCTGTGTGCTCGAGATTCGGGGTGTGACACATGTCGTGTGTGTTAAGTTTAAATCCACAATTTTTTTTTTCTCTACTTTGATCAATGACTTCGTTTTTCTGCAGCAGAGCGAGATAGACTCCAAACTTCTGTGAAACTTCCTCAACATATGTTTTGTCTATGTAGTAGTGACCCATACCTAAGACTAGTTTCTGAATGTATGCTATAGATCTAGAATATATGAGAGATGGCTATGTAAATTTGAGCTAGATAGAGAACAATTTTGTGCACTTTGTGCAAAAGGAGTTGAACAAACTTGTATTTATTGAAGCAACAAATGATCAAAGATGAAGAGTACGCACTCCTGCTACTTAGACTTCCAAGAAAATAGTCAGGTCTGCAATGAGAGATGTCACCTAGGAATGTCGGTTAATATAACCATTGAATGTTTAATCTTTTGCTGCATTTGTACCTCAGTGAAATTGGCAAGTCCATTGATTGCTACCAACAAAACTCCTTCACTCAAATATTTCTAGAATGATAAATGATTGTATGACAGTTTTTAATTTATTAAAAAATTAATAGTCTATTTTAGATTGCAAAAATCAAATAATAAAAAATTATAAATTATTGTGAGTTCCACTAGTTACCACTTCACAACAAGTTATTATTCTCACTATAGCCCAAAAATTATTATGCTAGGAAAGTCATTCTAGAATTGCTATAGAATGATGCTGACACAGAAGGAACTAGGAAATGAGACCCAAGATCTTGATAGCATTGAGTATTAAGATCAGTACGACATCATCTTACGCATTCGCAACACTGTCTACAACAACGTCGGTCCACATTGGACATGGATAATGCAAAATCACACGCTTGTAATGAGGCAATCGGTCACTTCAAAATGATTAAGATTTCAAGGGACTTTCCAGGATTTTCGTCAATAAATCGAAACGCAGACGATTCACGGCAATGACTTGCCGATGCACCATTACTGCCTCTGAAATGCAATATAATTTTTCCTTGAACCATCTATTATTGATCATTTCTGATAAAAACATCCCTAAATTAAAAACCCCGGAGAAGTTCCTGCTATAGTAGTAGCCCATTTATTGGCAGCAATAAAGGGCTAAAAGGGAGCTTTGTAAAGAGTCCTTATGGGAGACTGATCCCTCATTTATTCATATTGCTAGAGAAATGAACTTAATACATTTGCGTCTGTTCTTCCTCGGATACTTGAGCCATCGAGGCTAAAGTTACTGGATTCATTGCTCCTCTAGACTACTTACAGGTACCCCGCCTTGAAGTATGATACAAAGAGACCCAAAAGATATCCCGAGAAAAGGGTGGGAAATTATACGAAATTTGAAAAACTAGCAATCTCTTGTCAAACCGAGATACTTCAGGGTCACACCATCTCGAGGTATTGTGAACGAGAGGCCACGAGAAAGGCAGCTTCGATGCCTGAGCTTTCACCGTATTCTCAGCAACTTCAGGTCCCAGCAACTCCTTGAGAGTGGCCTCCACGCAGATCCGGAATTTGGTGTAGCGCTCGAACAGACCTCCATCCAAAGCTATAACTAATCTCTGCTTCTCCCCGTCCCTAAGGGTATCTCTTCCTAGCTTCTTCAGGATGTTGAATATCATGGCAGGAGCAAGACGAGCACCTCACGGGGCAACTATGTCGCATAGGTCGACTCCAACCACCCTCCTCCACTCCTCTCCTCCTCCTCCTCCTCCTCCTCCTCCTGCTCTCACCACCACCACACCCGCCGCCACAATGGCACACACGATGATCGCCAACTTCTTGCTCATCTCCCACTGCTGCCACCAACTCCACAGCACACAGACCCCAAGCAAGTTACGATTCGGCTCTTCTCACAAGCTTGGTCCTTTACTATATTCTTCCACTCCTCAACAATCCTGAAATTTTCCGAGAGAACCAAACAGAAGGAAAGAGCTTGAATTCGAGCGAGCGCCAATGGAAGGTTAGTCTCCCTCTTTCCGGGCATGCCTAGATAAGTCTCTTTTCCAATACAGCAGATGCAAGTAGATGATTTTATAAAGACGGATTATCCGTTTGGCGTTGTGGGTTTTGGACTTTATCATGAATTTGATCATTTGAAAAAGTTGGGAATGGGGACTAGGGTTGGTGAAGACTTGGCCTTTTGTATTCAGGATTCAGTTCTTTTGGGACTCCGGGGATGACATGTCCGATTGTGGCCATTGGCGGCCTCGAGAAGATGTAATTCTCGGCGCTTACTCGGTGCTCAGCTTTATTTTTCACTCTAGTCAATATAGTTTTGCTAAGTCATATCAAGCTCGAACTCGGCTTTATTGAAATATGCCCGACGTCGGCTTACCTCAACTCCGTCGTTCTTATTTGAGATCAATTCATTTTTTTTTTGAAATTATGATGGTAATATTTGAACTCGAACTTGAAATCGAAGTTCCAAACCATCAGCGAAGTAAATACGGGAGCATAATTACCATGCTTACGATTTTTTTTTTTTTACTAGACGATTACGAATTAAAAAATCGATAAGTCCATTGAAGTCCAAAGTTATACTTTTCGATGTCAAACTCAATTGCACCTTTGAAAAATAATTCAGTTGTCCTCAATAATCGTGACCTAAATCTTTAGGTCTCAAATGTACAAACCGGGCATATTTGGACAAATAATTTTATTTCGTGCTTTTTGATACTTCTAATCTACAATAATTCATTTAAAATAAGTAGTAAGATCATGTGGGTCTCATATGGATTTGCTCATGTGACGTGTGGGCTAAAGTAGATCAGAGGTATCTAATGGTTTTTCATTTTTTTCCTATTTCAATCCATCCGATTAGGCTTATTATAGTCTAAATTTTTATTTTATTAAAAGAAAATAATTCGATGTTTTCCAAATAATATGCTTGCTGTGATAAGGTTCTCTAGTCATGCTGTTCAACCTCGACCCCTGCTTGGTTTGCCGAGGACCGATCATACTTTGATGAAAGCTCATAATATTCAATAACACCCGTAACTAAACAGTGTTTTTAGAGGTAGATATCTTGCTCATTTGAAATCCAATAAAAAGAAATTTATCTTGCGCTATGGCATCTTTACGAGAAATCATTGCTTGGTTAGAATGCAGCAGCAATGAGATTCCGATTAAAAAAATCTTTGCTTATAGATAACGAACGGCCGAGATCTATCCTTTTATGATCGCATCTACCAACTCGAGACAGCAGAAGCACCTGGGTGATCTGTTTGGTTTTTGTAAACTTTCTGTGTTTCCCAGCGAGTTGGGTAATCCCCAGAATTCGCATTAACCAAAACAAGCTGAGAACATTCTCCTGCATTGTAAGTCTGCAACTTGAGCTGTTCTTGAGCCTGTTTAGGAATCTGTGCAGAGTCCACTTTCCGTGCTGAACAATAGAAAATTTTGTCAGGTTCTATTTCAATCGAAATGATTCTGTGCAGTGCGAAAAGGTTGCTTTTGGTCCACTGTTCAAGGAAATCGATTTTTGTCCGCTGTCAAATTTGCAGCTGAAGAGTGAACAGGCTTTATCTCTTCTCATCCGTCTCGTCCATCGGCGTGCCACTTCTCTCCACGGGCTTAGAAAAAGCCCACATCAGATCCCAAGATTGTACTAGCCGCTCCCTGAAAGCACCAATTCCCGCGGGTTCTTATATATTTGTTTAGTCTTTTTGGAGTTGACAAATTGAACTCTCTCCATATTTGAGATTGTTCACTTGTCCAGCTTCGAATTTCAGAATATTGCTCAGAGGCAAACAAAAGACAGTTTCCCTTTTAACCTCTGATTTTCGTAAAGAGAAATCACGAGATTCGCACCGGTACAAATCGCATAAAATCCTCATAAAGCATGAGAATTGGATGCACCAAATGCAAATGTATCTATCATACTCGATTTCTCCCCCTTTTAAAGTCGCCGAGGAGGAGGCCTACATAGTGAAACATTAGGTCGACACATGAAAACTGAATTCAATAAGAACAAGTCACCACAGGTGATCAATCCATTCGAATAGAAGGAGATGGAACAACTCCACATCGATAGGGCTTTCAAATGATTACAGGAAGAGGATTGATGGGCTGGTCGGGCCTTCAGGATGTGCTGGCCCATAAGTTTTAGGATCTGCCTTCGCAGAAATGGTTGAGCCTATCAAACGCACTACCACTAGCCCCCATTGATAATGACAGCCAGACATTTCAAAGCATCATGCCCCTTTTTTTATACAGCGGACGTAATCTATTTTCTCGTTCTAATTAAAGGCATCACATTTAGAGGCGCCGAGAGATTTTTCCAGGAGCATTTTCCTTGGTGGTCTCGGCTGAAGTAGATTAGGTATTAGGTAAGGCTAAGAATCGAATTTGAGACTTCATACTTCTCAATCACTGGTCGCCTTGTAAACTTCTTGAAGCAATACACTGAAATCCTCATTGCGTAGGCCTACTTGAGTTTTATGGCAGTTGGATCATCCGGATATATACTCGATTAAAAGGGGTTCATATGCTATTCCCCTAGAAAGAAAATACAAATCAGTATAAACACTTTCAACTATTGAATCCTCCTAAATAGAAGTTGCAAATGGTTTGAAGGATCAGAACGTAATTTTATTGAATCTCAAAATGCTTTTGATTTCTTTGGTATGAAAGCACCTTATGGACCAAAAAAAGAAAAAAACATATTCAAGTCACGTAGAAAGTAGGGGTGAGCATGATCCGGGTGAGTGGTTCCCACCTTAAAATTGGGCCGCCCACTAAAGACCAATTTCAAAAAATTGGAACTAAGACCCGTTCATTGGTTTATGGATCCACCTAAGAATCAAATCGCCAATTTGGTCCGATCTTCGAGTGCGTCCATGGAGCCGGTCCCCAATCCCTACAAAGCTTGTTTGGCCTTATACTTAGATTGAATTGCGAGCTACCAATTTTGATTAAAGATTGAAAACTATAGGCGGGACAAAGAGACAATACTTATTAACTAAAAAATTAACTTTTTTGAAGGTCACAGTGTGGGTTTCTTAAGATTTTTCGACATCGGAAACATATAGAGAATTAGACTCCAAATTAAAAGTCTTGACCTCTAGAAGATAAAAATAACTTATTTCATCTTTTTTCAACGTCAACTTAATTTAATTATGAGAATGATTGATGAGAGACCTAATTATAATTTTAAAATGAGCTGTTGGCTCTTGTGACATCTCTGATCGGTTCTCTTCTTCCTCTACGTTTGTTTTGTTTTGTTTTTTGTTTTTTGTTTTTGTTTTTGAGAAAGTAAGTAAATGGATTATTAGAATGGGAAAAAAAAGTAGGAGGGTTAATCTTATTACACTCCCAAGAAATAAAATTAGTCAATAAGGTCAAATAACTATAAATATACACATATGTACATATATATTTAGTAAAAAAACTACAAAATAATCTAGTAATTAAGATGAAATTTTTTTCTTTAAATTTATATGTGTATATATATATATACACACACTGGTCCGGTCCGGATAAGTGAGTGGGCAGTTCCATGCCTAGATTCAAGCACTCGACTAATACTCATCAGTTCCACTAAATTGGAACCGGAAACTAGATTGGCTTTCATGAGAACTGCTGGTTCCAGTCCGGTGCGGTCCAGTCTAATTCCAAGAGGTCTAGGTGATTTTCGGTTCTTTTGCATATTCATAGTATAAAGCATCCATTTGCCCTGAACGTGTACAAGTTGAATGGTTTCTTTTTATTTTTATTTTTATATTTCCCCCCGTGTTGTGCTCATATATATAAAGCTCTGCATCCCACTCTTTTCAAAGGACGAAGATGTTGACACAACCACCTTTTTGAACGATCGGTGATGGTGCACGACCGGACAAAAACTAATCAATGTTAATTTCTTAATTTCCTAACGTAAATCCCGATCAGAAAGCCAGATCCCGACTGCCCACTTGGACGACCATGACTCCAATATGGTAGTCGAAGTGTAGATAACGCGTCAAACACGACGATATCACGTCATTGACGACGTGACATCTCAACAAGGGAGAGTCATAAGTGGGCTTGTCGCTTACATCACGAGATTCTCGACAATTATTGTTAATTTAGTATTCATATGTGTCGCTTTATGTCAAGAATAACTATTTCATGAAAAATATTCGAGATTCTCGACAATTATTGTTAATTTGGTATTCATTTGCGTCGCTTTATGTCAAGAATAACTATTTCACGAAAAATATTCTTTGAATTTTTTTTTTCATTTTTTGACATTTGGATTGATAAAGAAAATAAGTCAAAAAACAATCTTTACTTAAAATCAGAAAAGATAATTTCCACTTTAATAAATTGAAAATCAAATTTCTAAATATGGCAATAAATCAAAGCTTGAATCTGAAAATTTATGCCTGGACACGGAACCTCAACGCTAGTTCCTAGGTCCTTAGCGCAGGAGTCCAAGCGCATTAAGGTCAGATCCACAACCCTAGTTCCGGTGCCTCAATTCCCAATGCCCACTCTTGACTCCATCAAGGATAGGCCTAAGGACGCTAGTGCCTGTGCTAGTTGCATCAAGGTTGAGCCTAAGGGTCTAGTGTCCATGCTTGATGCCTTGGCAATTTAGCCCAACTCCACAAAAGCCAAGCACAAGATCCTACTACCCGTGCCCAAATCCCAACACCAGAGGCCAAGCACTTGACACTCGAGCTCGAACCCTTGGTACTTAGGCCCGGGTCCACAAAGGCTGTACCTAGGTCCTTGTGG
Source organism: Eucalyptus decipiens (assembly GCA_014182575.1). NCBI lineage: Eukaryota > Viridiplantae > Streptophyta > Magnoliopsida > Myrtales > Myrtaceae > Eucalyptus > Eucalyptus decipiens. The sequence continues at coordinate 12,039,375 of CM024611.1, read as the reverse complement.
TTTGGGCTCAAGTCCTTAATGCCCAAGCTAGTGTCTATCATGGCCAAGGCTTGGGACCCCAATGCTCGTGCTAGAGACTTAGTGTTCTACCCAAGTCCTTAGCGCTTGTGCCCATGTCCGTTGAGGCCAAGGCTTAATTGCCCATGCTTGGAACCATCGAGACCAAGCCTGGAACCCTAGTGCTAGTGCTCATATCTGTTGGAGAAATCTTTTTGGAATATTTTGAAGCTGACAAAACGTTTCCATCAGTCTAGTCTGAAGATTTGTAAACTCTACTATTTTAAGTCTGAAGACCTCCGGACTGCCAGACTTAAGACTCAAAGTCTATTCTCATTGACAGTTTCTAATCCGTTGAAGAAAGGCTATCTAGAACTGAGTGTTTCATTAAGGATTTGACCTTATTGATTGGAGAAGATCTCTTGGCTGGATATGACATAACGGATTCCTTTATTCGAATCAAGATTGATTAAAGATCCAATGATTGACGAAGTATACTTGGAAGGTTCTACTTATGAAAACCGAGATCCTGATTGTATGGGCGAGTAGGATTGATGGGCTATCGACATGTTCCTTAAATAGCTCGAATGATCTTCCTAATTGATTATGTCCAACGGAATGTTGGAAGAATTCCTTTTGTAAGTGCCAATGTCTGATGGCATAAAGAGGTATATAAGGAAGACGTTCCAGTTGTTCGAGTGGGTGCACGATAGAAGAATTCCAAAGTCTGAAGCTCCTTGTTCTTAGTCAATTCATTTACTGAGCGAAATCTTGTACGCACAAGAGAGTCTATATTTTGAGAAACCTTGAGGAATTGTGGTAGAGTATCTACACTATGAAATCAAGGGAAAGCATTAATGTAACATCTCTTTTGTTCATAGTGAAATCCAGCTAGTGGGCTGTCAATGCGGAAGAGTGGACGTAGGCTTGGAATAAGCCGAACCACTATAAACCTTGTGTTCAATTTTCTCTTCCCTATCTGCTTTACTTTGATCATAATTCATTTTGTTAACTAAAGGAGAACTTCCTTTCTATTGTCTGCTTAGTATTGCTCTCTTATCTCGAGAAAATATTTTTTCACCTATTCACCCTCCCTCTAGGTGCTTATACTAGCTATATCAATTGGTATCAGAGCCTGTGTACTCATTTTGTTTGAAGTTTTACTTCAGAGTTAAAGATCCATGGCTAGTATGTTAGCTCCAGGGCTGGTAGAATAGCAAAGCAATATCAGACCACCTTACTTTGATGGAAATGATTACAACATATAGAAAAATAAGATGAAGGCGTTCCTAAGATCAAAGGATCCTCTGGAATGGGACGTTGTAGAAAAAAGAATCATTCCTAAAGCTACACCTGTCTCAGAGAGAGGAAAAGAAGCTGTTGAGTCTAGTGAAATGACTTAGGAAGAGATAATCAAGAGACAAGCTCTTGATGCAAAAGTAATTTATTCTTTATATTGTGCTTTGTCACCTACTGAATATAACATAATATCTTCTTGTGTTACAGCTAAAATAAGTCTGTGATAGATTACATATTACCTATGAAGGAACCGATCGAGTGAAAGAGACCAGAATTAACATTCTCCTCGGTCAATACGAAGCCTTCAAAATGAAATCAGGAGAATCTATAACTGACATGTTTAGTCGTTTTACAGAAATCGTGAATGGTCTTGAAAATTAAGATCAACCAATTTCTGATTCCATGAAGGTAAACAAGCTACTGTGTGGACTCTCCAAGGATTGAAATCACATAAAGACCTCAATGAGAGAGACACAAAGAATCATGCCACTATCTGTCAATGAGTTGGTTGGGACTCTTCAGTCTTATGAAGTGGAACGAATCAATGAAGATGAAGATCCTAAAGGTAAGAAATCTATTGCATTAAAATCCAATGATGATTCTGATGTTACAGATTCTGAAAACGATATGGATGATGAAGAGCTTGCTCTCATGATAAGAAGATTTAGAAAGCTAAACAGAAAAGGAAGAAGATTCAATCTAAAGAGACAGAGTTTTCAAAAGCAACAGACTATGTTTGTTGAGGATGATGAATCAAACAAAGATGTAGTCTGCTTTGAATGTAAGTAAAATGGACACATAAGATCCAACTGTCCTCTTCTGAGGAAGAAGAAATGAAAAGCTGAAAAGTATCGAAAGGCTCTTAAAGCAGAAACTTGGAGTGATACAAAGTGTGAAGAAAGTGATGATGATTATGCCAATATATGTATGATGTCACAATTAGATTCAGATTCAAACTCCGAGACAGACTCAGATTCAGACAGTGAATTTGAGGTAAGTAACTTTAAAATTCCTATTAAAGTTTCTAAATACATTGATGAGTTGTGTTTTAGTCTTAAGACTTCTCTTAAAAGGATTTCCGAACTTAAAAAGGAAAACTCGCACTTTGAAACAACGGGAAAATATTTTGAAAGAAAATGTGAAATGTTTAGACATGAATGTTTCTACTCTTAAAGAAAGCGAAGATAATCTTTTAAAAGAAAATGTATTTTTAAAAATGACATATCAAATATTTCAAAAAGATTTTCAATAGGATCTAAGAAACTTGAGAAAATTCTTTCAAAGACAAAGACTTTATTTCAATAAATCTGGTTTGGGAATGACTGTGGAAACCATTCCTTTAATTGATTTTCCTAAAGTGAAGGAAATAATTAAGCAAAGACCCACAAGAGATGCTTACAAAAATCATTCTAAAAAGATCTTTGTAAAACCAGTAGGTCGCAATGCTCTCAGATGTTCAAAGTGCAATAGTGCGGATCATTTTGAAAAAGTATGTCCTGTGGTTTGGAAACACGTTAAGAAAGTATGGGCAAAAGCTGCATATCATACTAACACCAATGGACCCAAGAAAATATGGGTACCAAAGAAAGTTTGAGTCTCTTTTTTAAATGCAGGTCACTATCAAGAAAAAGGTAAAATGGTATCGGGATAGTGGGTGCTCAAGGCATATGACAGGAGATTCAAATTGCTTCATAAAGCTCGTTCAAGTAAATGGTAGAAAAGTCTCATTTGGAGGAAACAGCAAAGGAAGAATTGTGGGATTTGGAACTCTAAAGATTGGAAACCTCACAATAAGCAATGTTTCCTTAGTTGAAGGACTCGACTACAATCTGCTCAGTATCAGTTAGCTGTGTGATACCGGTTTCAAAATCAACTTTCAAGAAGGAATATGTTCAGGAACCAGCAAATATTCTACTTAGTCATTCATGGGTCGAAGACATGGAAATATCTACCTCTTGGATGTGAAACCAGATGAATCGCAATATCTTATCTCAATTCAAGACGAAGTGAACTTATGGCACGGAAAGCTTGGGCACATCAATATGAAGCAAATAGCCAAAATTTCAGCAAAGAAGCTTGTTCGTGGTTTACCCAATCTATCATACCAAAAGTCTGATCTATGTACACAATGCGTATTGGGAAAGCAGGTAAGAAATTCCTTTAGACTAATAAATCAAGTTTCCACTAATCGTGTACTGCAGCTTTTGCATATGGATCTCTTTGGACCAACCAGAACTCAGAGCATTGGAGGTAAGAAATATTGCCTAGTAATTGTGGATGACTACTCACGATTTACTTGGGTATATTTCTGACAAGTAAGTCTCGAAACCTTCTCTTACTTTGAAAAGTTTGCTAAAAAGGTTCAAAATGAAAAAAATGGTATGTTATCTCAAGTATAAGAACAAATTATGGAGGTGAATTTGAAAATCAAGATTTTACAAAATTTTGTGATGAATCTGGTTTTCAGCATGTGTTCTCCTCTCCATATACTCCAGAGCAAAATGGAGTTGTGGAAAGAAAGAATAGGTGGCTTCAAGAAATGGCTAGAACTCTTTTAATTGAAAGTAACATCTCTTCACGATTTTGGGTTGAAGCAGTTTTAACAACATGTTATATTATTAATAGAGTTTTTCTAAGGCCTATTCTGGAAAAAACCCCCTATGAGTTATTCAAAGAAAAGAAGCCTATTATTTCATACTTTTATGTGTTTGGATGTAAATGCTTTATATTGAAAAATGCAAATGATCGAGTTGGCAAGTTTGAAGAAAAATCAGACGAAGGCATCTTCCTTGGATATTCTACCTCAAGCAAAGCTTACAGAGTTTATAACAAGAAGACTCAATCTGTGGAGGAATCAATGAATGTTAAATTCCAAGATTCTATGTAAAATGAATCTATTCATACTCATCTTGAAGAATCTGAACCTGCTCCAGACTCTACAAAGTCTAAATCTCAAGAAGCAGCTCAGACTTTGAAAGGCCAGCAACACGTGGTTATTGAAGATTCAAATGAAGGAAGTGATCATCAACCTGACAAATCAACTAGTAACTGGAGGCATAAGTCCAGTCATCCCAAAGATCTCATTATTGGCGACATTAATGAAGAAATTCGCACAAGATCCAAAAAGCGCGAAGAGTCTAGTGCTGTGGCTCTTATTTCTGAAATAGAATCCAAAAGCATAGAAGAAGTTTTATCTGATGAAAGCTGGATTGAAACTATGCAAGAAGAACTCAGGCAATTCAGCATTAATGATGTCTGGGAAGTGACTCCTAAACCAAAGGGTAAATCTATTATTGGAGCTAAATGGGTTTTCAATAACAAGATGAACGAGAAGGGAAAGGTCGTAAGAAACAAAGCAAGACTTGTGGCCAAGGGATATACACAAGAAGAAGGGATAGACTATGACGAGACTTACGCACCAGTAGCAAGGTTAGAAGCAATTCGATTATTGCTTGCTTTTGCTTGTTATAAGAATTTCAGGTTATTCCAAATTGACGTCAAAAGTGTTTTCCTGAATGGATTTATCCATGAGGAAGTCTATGTGGAACAACCACCTGGGTTTGAAGACCCAAGGAAACCATACTCAGTATTCAGACTGAAAAAGACCTTATATGGTTTAAAGCAAGCACCTCGAGCTTGGTACGATAGGCTGAGTAAGTTTTTAATTCAGAACGGCTTTGTCAAAGGTAAAGTAGACACTACTCTGTTTATCAAAAGAGAAAGCAAAAGTTTTCTGCTTGTTCAAATATATGTTGATGATATTATTTTTGGATCCTTTAATGAAAGTTTGTGCCGGAAATTCACTAAGTCTATGCAGGATGAATTTGAAATGAGCATGATGGGTGAACTAACCTTCTTTCTTGGACTTCAAGTAAAACAATTGAAGGAATGGACTTTTATTCATCAAGAAAAATATGCTAATAATCTTGTTAAAAAGTTTGGAATGGAAAATTGCAAAAAGACTGATATACCAATATCAAGTTCTTTGAAGATAGACAAAGATGAAGGAGGAAAGAAAGTTGACCAGAAGCTATACAGGAGTATCATTGGTTCACTTCTTTATCTTACTGCTTCTAGATCTGACATTTTGTTTAGTGTTTGCATTTGTGCTAGATTTCAAGCAAACCCTAAAGAATCTCATCTAAGTGCTACAAAGCGTATTATCAATATATTACTTCAACTTCGAGCCTCGGTCTTTGGTATCCTAAAAAGGAAGACTTTACTCTTCTTGGATACTCAGACGCAGATCTAGCCGGTTGCAGAGTTGATAGAAAGAGCACCTCGGGTACCTGTCAACTACTTGGAAGCAGGACAGTGTCTTGGTTTTCAAGGACGCAAAATACGTAGCTCTTTCTACAATGAAGGCGAGTATGTAGCTCTTGGAAGTTGTTGTTTACAAATTTACGTGGATAAAACAACAGCTAAGAGACTTTGGAATTGAAGATTCATGCACGGAGATTAACTGTGACAACACCAGCGCAATCAATCTCACCAAAAATTCAATTCTTCACTCAAGAGCAAAGCATATAGAGATTCGACATCACTTTATTAGAGATCATGTTCAAACGGAGAAGTTTCGATTCAGTTTGTTGACTCAAAGAACCAACTGGGGGATATATTTACAAAGCCTTTGGAGAAAAATCAATTTGAAATCATCCGTTCCAGACTCAACATCTTGAAGATTGAAGAAGTTAAAGTCTAGAGACTCTCAGACTCAGACAAACAAGATTTTTGACTGTAAGTTATTCTCTCTCATATTAAATCTTGGAAAGGTACGATCATCTATCTATAATTGATTTTTGCTACTTTCAATTTCCATGATAAGTGCAATTTTTCTTTTTCAAAAAGGAGTTAATTTTTTAAAAATGACAGTTATCTATTTTTGAAAAAGGCAGTTATTTTTTTTTAAAAGGCATCTTTTACTTTCCATTACGACGTTTAGTATGCCTCTCTTCGACTGACCTATTTATAGTCGGTTCCTCTTCGTTTAACTCCAAAAACCCTAAAAAGCATCGATCTTTCACTCCTGTCTTTTTCTCTTTTTTAATCTTCGAAAAAAGTTGTCATCTTTATTGGGAAAGTCAAGTTTGGAATCTTTCAAAGACTGGGAAAGATGTCATCTTCAAGGAAGTCTTCGAGGATTGCAAACAGGGGACCAAAGCAAATACGTGAGGGGCCTACGCACTTTGATCTCACCGAGGAAGAAGAGTCTCCTAGTCATCAGCAGAGCCCACAACATTCTCAGCAGCGTCCATCTCCTCCATCTAGTCCACAGGATGTTGCTCATCGAGAAAATGAAGAAATCATCGGAGGCGCAGATCCTGTAAGAGTTCATAAGCCCTATTTTACTTATAAGCTTTACCGTACTTTAAAAAGGATCGCTACTCCATTGAACTACATCGATGAGTTTCTTAAGGACAAGGGGTATGGTAATGAGTACATCTTCTTACGAAATGTGGAACGTTTGGAAATTGCCCCTACGGGGTCGGTAGAAGAATCCCTTGCTAATATCCCAAGTCATCCGCGTGTTGGAGGACTAAATCCGATAGATGGGAATGATGATGACAAGTTGTACAGTCAATTTCAACCGAGAATGGGTGTTGTGGCAAAAATTCGGGGAAAAAGGACAGACTTGTTTCGATCGAATGAACAAAAGGATCTATACTCTAAGTTGTTGAAGCAAGGGGTGATAAACCCTAGGAGTGTGGACTTTGATTTCCTTGATGCTGTGAACGTTAATTTGAGGGAAAAGTTCAGTCTTCTTCAACTTGAACAGTTCTGTTTTGACTCTACAGAAGCCTATGCTGAACTCACTACATATTTCTATTCGAATCTTAGTTTCTTGGATGCGAATAGAATCTCTTTTAGTGTCCGAGATCAGGACTATGTGGTGGATGTAGATATGATGGCTGATGTGATTGGGGTTGAGAGAGGGAGATATCAACCTATCAATGTGTCTATTGCTCGTGCTACATTGGAACTTGTTAAGGATAGAAGGACAGAGGAAAGAATTTCCTACTCAAGGATGAGTGTATTTAATATTCTGCTTCACAAGATTGTGATTAATTGCCTCAGACCAAAATCTACTTCAAAGCGATGTTTCAAATTCGAGGCAAAGCTGATGTATGCCATCAATCTTTGGGAAATTTTTTTCTCTTCCTCACACTATTATGTTCCACATGTATAGAGCAGTGGTGAAGGACAAGGCTCAACTTCCTTATCCAGCTCTTGTGTCAAAGTTATTCAGACATTTGAATGTTCAGCCTCCACGAATTCTTTGTGTTCGATCGTGTGATCAAATAGTGGTGGGACTGAAAATGGTGTCTAAAATGCATCTGAAGGAACTCAACAAGGCGTTGGAGAAATTCAAGGAGAAAACCCCTGTAAAAACTCATCAAGTCTCTTCGGCAGCAAAAAGAAAAGGGAAGGAGCCCATGGTAGCTCCATCCAAGAAAAGAAGAGCTCTCATCGTTGAGGATGAAGATGATGAGGATGCCATCACCATTTCTGCTATGGCATTGAAGAACTTGAGTCGTTCTGTTCCAGAATCAATGGAACGACAAGAGAAAGAAACGGAACAGAGGACTGGAGAAAGAGAAGATTTGGAAGCAGAGGAGAGAGAAGTAGAGGAGAAAGAAACAGAGGAGAGAGAAGCTGAAGAAAGAGATGCAGAGGAGGAAATGCTTGAAGAAGAAGAAGAGGAAATAGGAGATCAAGAGGAAGGAGAGCATGAGGAACACTCTTCTCCACTTGAAGGCATGGAAACAGGGGGAGATCGTGAGAAAAGAGGAATGTCCTCATATCCTGCTACCAGTGAAGGAGTCAGCCGCTCTCCAGCAGATCCAAATGATGTCTATACCTCTCAATTTCCTGAGGAGGGACATGATGTTTCATCGCCCAATCTGCGTGACTATGTTGATTTGCCATCGTCTGCCTTTACTCCATATGATCGTGCGAAGCCGGTCACGTTGGATCGATAATTTCGCAGAATTCTTGATGTTCTCTTGGAAATGCGGGGTCAGATATATGCTCTGGGATGCGAAGTTCAGAATTTGCAGACTGCAGGTCAAGCTTCTTCAGTTTCCTTGAAAGATCAGATTCAAGCCCTTGCTCTTCAGATTCAAGCAAATGCTAAGGGTGAAGAGGTGGCTCAACTGAAGGAAGAGTTGAAAAAGCTGGAAGGTATTGTCCAGTCAATGTGAGATTTCCAGCTTGTTCGTGTTCCCAAGCATTCTTGATTCCATTCTCTTTCAATCTCAACCTTTTTTTATGATGACAAAAAGGGGGAGAGATGCAAGATTTGAAACTTTGAACTTGAACTTGAACTTTTGATTTATTTTGTTTTGATGTTTGACTTGACTTTTGTGTCTAGATGTGGACTATATTTGGATTTGGGTTTGACTGCTTATATTAAGTACTATTGATATCTTATGAATGGCTTTACTCACATGCAAGACTAACCTATTTTCTGTGGTTGCAGATTCTAGTGTTATCATTAAGCCATTTATCTATATGAGATATCCATATTTGCTTGAGTAATGTTTTGCAGGTCAAAGTTATCCAAATCTGCAGGAAAGTTTTGTTACCATCAAAAAGGGGGAGATTGTTGGAGAAATCTTTCTGGAATATTTTGAAGCTGACAAAACATTTCCATCGAGTCCTAGTCGTAGATTTGCAGACTCTACTATTTAAAGTCCGAAGACCTCGGATTGCCAAACTCAAGACTCAAAGTCTATTCTCATTGACAGTTTCTAATCCGTTGAAGAAATGCTATCCGTAGCGAGTGTTTCATTAAGGATTTGACCTTATCGACTGGAGAAGATCTCTTGGCTGGATATGACGTAACGGATTCCTTTATTCGAATCAAGATTGATTAAGGATCCGATGATTGGCGAAGTATACTTGGAATGTTCTACTTATGGAAACCGAGAACCTGATTGTATGGGCGAGCAGGATTTATGGGCTATCAACATGTTCCTTAAATAGCTCGAATGATCTTCCTAATTGATTCTGTCCAACGGGAATGTTGGAAGAATTCTTTTGGTAAGTGCCAATGGGTATGATGGCATAAAGGGGTATATAAGGAAGAAGTTCTAGTTGTTCGAGTAGGTGCACGATAGAAGAATTCCAAAGTCTGAAGCTCATTGTTCTTAGTCAATTCATTTACTGAGCGAAATCTTGTACGCAAAAGAAAGTCTATATTTTGAGAAACCTTGAGGAAGTGTGGTAGAGTATCTACACTGTGGAATCAAGGGAAAGCATTGCTGTAACATCTCTTTTGTTCATAGTGAAATCCAGCCGGTGGACTGTCAGTGCGGAAGAGTGGACGTAGGCTTGGAATAAGCCGAACCACTATAAACCTTGTGTTCAATTTTCTCTTCCCTACTCTCTACTTTACTTTGATCATAATTCGTTTTGTTAACTAAAGGAGAACTTCATTTCTATTGTCTGCTTAGTATTGCTCTCTTATCTCGAGAAATTATTTTTTCACCTATTCACCTCCCCTCTAAGTGCTTATACTAGCTATATCAATATCTCCCATGCCTGAGCCTAGGTACCTAACCCCGTTTGGGGTCGATTGAGGCTGAGCTCAAGACCTTGGTGCCCATACCTAATTCCTTGACTATTCATGCGCAAGTCATTATTACCCAATTAGTCTATGGTTATTTAGGATAGTCAAATCAAATTTTCATTACCAAACGACGGAAAATATTTTTTAGTTTGTTTTCGAGTTTCAACTAAACACTAAAAAAAATTGATTTATTGGAAAATGACTTCTTGAAAAACATTTTTTTTTAAATGTTATATCCTTTGTGAAACAAATAGAGCCTTAAATCGATTGTCTTTTCAACATGGAGCAAGGGATTCTCCTCTATTCCCCACCACTAATGTCACTTCTTATGTATAATTTCTCTCATTTCTATAACGAACACTACTCGGCACGACATGAACGTAACAGAAATAAAAGCAGACATGGACGACACGATAATTATAAGAGTAACTCAATCGAAAATGATATGATTACACTTGCGTTGCTCTACCAATTCCGATGGGAAACTAACATGCCAACGTATTCGACCCCCCCTAAAAATGCCAACGTCATTGCATGTCATATGTACCAAAGTTCAGTAAGTTTCGTAGTTTAATCTCATTGACTAATTTTCTATATATTTAGCTTGCTTATTGGTTATTTATAGCTTACACTTATGGCATCTCCAAAAAATACATACTTGCTTTGGTGAAATGGAATGAAAGATGGTTTCTCTGAATTTAGTCTCGTGAGTAATATACTTCCCAAAGAGAAAAAGAAAGGAGGGGCGCATTATTCATGAATTAAGAGCACAGAATTGCATTCTTTCTACAAATGTAATTATCACGGATAGTGCAAAACAATCTATTGCATTATGAACTTAGGCAGCTAATTGGGTCATGTTAAGGCACTAATGCGAGACGATCAAGAAGATCTAGACACACAGTTACTTTAAGTGCATTATCACCTTTAACATTTGAAAGCCATATTTTTCATTTGGCAACAACGTACCAACCGGATCAATTTTTTACGATTTATTCAATTGTTTTAGCAGTCTCCACTCCTGCAAACTTCATAATATATATGCTTAAGCTTTGCTTATTCATTTCTAACTACATTGCAAATCCCAAACTCTTTCTAGGGAAAATAACTTTTCTAGCCTAGGTCAGTCATATGTTCCTCCTATGATCCAATGTACAGACCCTCTAAATGGATATTTTCTTGGCCTATGAGAGCTTCTCTTTCTAACCGATCATAGTTTGGTACAATCGAACTACAAATTTCAATGAGTCCAATCAAAGCACAGACCTGAAATACGAACTCCACACGTCATGGTGCATGATTTAAGACGGTCTTGGTCGTGCCGTGAGGGTTAGAATTTCGTGGACCCATTTGGAAGATTTTTGTGGTCGAGCATTGGCTCGAAAGAGGAGAGAATTTCTTTGGATGATATGATTAGGCGCACGATGATTCAAAAAGAAATGTAGAAAGACTTGGAGCATATCATCTATAGCTAACCCTCTATGTGAAACGACAATTTCCTTTTATATATTTTATGGTCTATCAAAGGAAAGAAAGGTTAAACGTATTTGTTTAATTTTCCAAACTTGCATGACCCGTCTTTGGCGGTATGATATAGGAATTTCACTAAATTTTCTTTTACCAAAACTAGACTTTTGGAATGAAGTGAGTGGAAAAGGAGTATTGCTTATTCGAGGGAGAAAAGGAGTATGTTCCACTCGTCATGGTGCATAATTTAAGACGGTCGTGATCGTGCCGTGAGGGTTAGAATTTCGTGGACCCATTTGGAAGAATTTTGTGGTCAAGCATTGCCTCGAAAGAGGAGAAATTTCTTCGGGTGATACAATTAGGCACACGACAATTCAAAAAGGAATGTAGAAAGACCTGGGCATATCATCTCTAGCTAACCCCCTATGTGAAACGACAATTTTCTTTTTTTATATATTTTATGGCCTACCAAAGGAAAGAAAGGTGAAATGTATTTGTTTAATTTTCCAAACTGACATGACCCGTCTTTGGCTGCACGACATAGGCATTTCGCTAAATTTTCTTTTGGAATGAAGTGAGTAGAAAAGGAGTATTGCTTGTTCGAGGGAGAAAAGGCAAAGTCTAACACGATGCATCGCATTGCCGAGTTTTTCCAATTGATTCAGCGAAACAAGACAAAATGGATATCGCACTTGTATGAGGTTGAAAATAATTAATCCATTGTGGGTTGAATAAATCGTGGATGTTGGCCGTCGAAACAGCATCATGGGATCAACATAGCTAGATACCCAAACATAGTGAAGGAAAAGAAAGAGATTTGCATATCTAATTTGGAATCCATCATTCTTTATGCAGAATGGCGACGATTCGATGCTTAAGTTCTTCTCCTCTATCGCCCTCAGATCCTAGCTGGATGAGACCACTCCTCACGGCTTTTCTTATGTGAGGTGATAGTGTGTTTTTGGAGAAAAGAAAGTCATAGGAGGGATCTCATAGCTATTTATAGGGTTTTTAGCTAGGCCCTCTCATCACGAGCCGGGCCCAACTCGGCCTGCACAATTTAGGCCCATATCAATTTATTAAGAGACCTTATGTCTTACCTTATTAGAGCAGTCCTGTAAAACGGTAAATTGCAATCTCAATTAATGTAGCTTACATTGAAAAACTTTTACATTCTCCCATAAATTAATTCTATGCTCTTTTTATTATTATTTATTTATTTTTTCATATATATAAATATATATTTAATATATAACGTGTTGGAACGTGTCGGAATTCTCTATTTTTTGAGAAATAATGTGTCAGCGTGTCGTATCGTGTCATGTCGCGTGTCGCGTGTCAGTGTCGATGCTACGTAGCTACCCACTACGACTCCAATATGGTCGTCGAAGTCTAGATAAAGCGTCAAACACGACGATATCACTTCATTAACGACGTGATATCTCAACGAGGGAGTCATAAGTGGGTTTGTCGCTTACATCACGAGATTCTCGCCAATTATTGTTAATTTGGTATTCATATGCGTCACTTTATGTCAAGAATAACTATTTAACGAAAAATATTTTTTGAATTATTTTTTTTTCATTTTTTGATATTTAGATTGCTTAAGAAAATAAGTCAAAGAAAATATATACTTAAAATCAGAAAAGTAATTTCTTCTTTAATAAACTAAAAATCATTTTTCAAAAACGACAAGAAATCAAAGCTTGAATCGGAAAATTTGTGCTCGGACACGGGAACCTCAACACTAGTTCCTAGGTCCCTAGCATAGGAGTCCAAGTGCATTAAGGTCGAATCCGCGACCCCAGTGCCGGTGTCTCAATTCCCAACACCCACTCTTGACTCCATCGAGGATAGGCCTAGGAACACTAGTGCCTAGGTCCTTAGTGCCTATGCTGGGTGCATCAAGGCCGAGCCTAAGGGTTCAGTGCCCATGCTCAATGTTGTGGCAATCTAGCCCAAGTCCACAAAAACCAAGCGCAAGATTCTACTACCCAACACTAGAGCTCGGGCACCTGACGCTCAAGCTTGAATCCATAGTACTTAGGCCCAGGTCCACAAAGGCCGTACCTAGGTCCTTGTGGCTAGGGCTCAAGTCCCTAATGCTCGAGCGAGTGTATCAAGGCCAAAGCTTGGGACCTCAATGCTCGTGCTAGAGACTTAGTGTTCATGCTCGAGTCCTTAGTGCTTGTGCCCGCATCCATTGAGGCCAAGGCTCAATTGCCCATGATTGGAACCATCGAGGCCAAGCCCGGAACCCCGGTGCTAGTGCTCATATCTCCCATGCTCAGACCTGGGTACCTAACACCATTTGGGGTCCATCAAGGCCGAGCTCAGGACCTTGGTGCCCGTACCCAGTTCCCCGACTATCCATGCGCGAGTCATTAATACCCAATTAGTGTATGGTTATTTAGGATAATCAAATCATATTTTCCTTATCAAACGATGGAAAATATCTTCCAGTTTGTTTTCGAGTTTCAACTAAACACTAAAAAAATTGTCTTCTTGGATAATGACTTCTTGAAAAACATTTTCTAAAAATGTTATATCTTTTGTGAAACAAACATAGTCTTAAATCGATTTTCTTTTTGACATGGAGCAAGGGATTCTCCTCTATTCCCCACCACTAATGTCACTTCTTATGTATAATTTCTCCCATTTCTATAGCGAACACATCTCAGCACGACATGAACGTAACAGAAATAAAAGCAGATATGGACTGATATAGCTAGAACGAGTACCTAGAGGGGGGTGAATAGGTATAAAACAATTTTTACTTAAATCACACAATACTAGACAATCGATGGATATAAACAGCAATCGAAAGGCGAGAGAATGGAAAAGAGAATTGAACACAATGATTATAGTGGTTCGGCTTTTGTTTAAGCCTACGTCCACTCTTCTGCACTGACAGCCTATTGGCTGGATTCCACTATGAACAAAGAAGTGTTACAGCGTTGTTCTTTCTTGATTCAGTGGTGTAGATGATCTACCACACTTGCTCAAGATACCACTAAGTATAAACACTCTTTTGTGTATACAATTTTGCTCAGAATGAATTGACTGAATATCAAGGAACTTCAGACTCTGGAATTCGTCTATCGAGCATGCACTGAAATAACTTGAACGTCTTCCTTTTATACTCCTTCATGCCATCATACCCGTTGGCACTTACCAAAGGAATTCCTCCAATCTATCCATTGGACGGAATCAATTAAGGAGATCATTCGAGCTATTAAAGGAACTTGACGATAGCCCATCAATCCTGTTCGCCCATACAAACAGGATCTTGGTTTCCAAGAATAGAACTTTCCAAGATTACTTCGTCAATCATCGGATCTTGAATAGAAAGAATCCGTTAGCTTAACCCAGCCAGGATATCTTCTCCAGAGAATAGGACTATCTCCTTAACCAAACACTTAGGTTCTGGATAGCCTTTCGACACTGGATTAGAAAACTGTCGATGAGAATATCTTTAAGTCTTGAGTCTTGAGTCTTGAGTCTTGATGTCCAACTGACTTCAGACTCTAAACCGAAAGTCTGTAATAATCAAGACTAGACTGAAAGAAACGTTTTGTCAGCTTCAAAATATTCTGGCAGGATTTCTCCAACAATGGACGACATGATAATTATAAAAGTAACTCAATCGAAAATGATATGATTAGACTTGCTTTGCTCTACCAATTCCGATGGGAAACAAACATGCCAACGTATTCTACCCCTAAAAAAAAAAAAAAATGCCAACGTCATTGCATGTCATGTGTACCAAAGTTCAGTAAGTTTCGTAGTTTAATCTCATTGACTAATTTTCTATATATTTAGCTTGCTTATTGGTTATTTATAGCTTACACTTATGGCATCTCCAAAAAATACGTACTTGCTTTGGTGAAATGGAATGAAAGATGGTTTCTCTGAATTTAGTCTCGTGAGTAATATACTTCCAAAGAGAAAAAGAAAGGAGGGGCGCATTATTCATGAATTAAGAGCACAGAATTGCATCCTTTCTACAAATGTAATTATCACGGATAGTGCAAAACAATCTATTGCATTATGAACTTAGGCAGCTAATTGGGTCATGTTAAGGCACTAATGCGAGACGATGAAGAAGATCTAGACACACACTTACTTTAAGTGCATTATCACCTTTAACATTTGAAAGCCATATTTTTCATTTGGCAACAACGTACCAACCGGATCAATTTTTTACGATTTATTCAATTGTTTTAGCAGTCTCCACTCCTGCAAACTTCATAATATATATGCTTAAGCTTTGCTTATTCATTTCTAACTACATTGCAAATCCCAAACTCTTTCTAGGAAAAATAACTTTTCTAGCCTAGGTCAGTCATATGTTCCTCCTATGATCCAATGTACAGACCCTCTAAATGGATATTTTCTTGGCCTATGAGAGCTTCTCTTTCTAACCGATCATAGTTTGGTACAATCGAACTACAAATTTCAATGAGTCCAATCAAAGCACAGACCTGAAATACGAACTCCACACGTCATGGTGCATGATTTAAGACGGTCTTGGTCGTGCCGTGAGGGTTAGAATTTCGTGGACCCATTTGGAAGATTTTTGTGGTCGAGCATTGGCTCGAAAGAGGAGAGAATTTCTTTGGATGATATGATTAGGCGCACGATGATTCAAAAAGAAATGTAGAAAGACTTGGAGCATATCATCTATAGCTAACCCTCTATGTGAAACGACAATTTCCTTTTATATATTTTATGGTCTATCAAAGGAAAGAAAGGTTAAACGTATTTGTTTAATATTCCAAACTTGCATGACCCGTCTTTGGCGGTATGATATAGGAATTTCACTAAATTTTCTTTTACCAAAACTAGACTTTTGGAATGAAGTGAGTGGAAAAGGAGTATTGCTTATTCGAGGGAGAAAAGGAGTATGTTCCACTCGTCATGGTGCATAATTTAAGACGGTCGTGATCGTGCCGTGAGGGTTAGAATTTCGTGGACCCATTTGGAAGAATTTTGTGGTCAAGCATTGCCTCGAAAGAGGAGAAATTTCTTCGGGTGATACAATTAGGCACACGACAATTCAAAAAGGAATGTAGAAAGACTTGGGGCATATCATCTCTAGCTAACCCCCTATGTGAAACGACAATTTTCTTTTTTTATATATTTTATGGCCTACCAAAGGAAAGAAAGGTGAAATGTATTTGTTTAATTTTCCAAACTGACATGACCCGTCTTTGGCTGCACGACAAAGGAATTTCGCTAAATTTTCTTTTGGAATGAAGTGAGTAGAAAAGGAGTATTGCTTGTTCGAGGGAGAAAAGGCAAAGTCTAACACGATGCATCGCATTGCCGAGTTTTTCCCATTGATTCAGCGAAACAAGACAAAATGGATATCACACATGTATGAGGTTGAAAATAATTAATCCATTGTGGGTTGAATAAATCGTGGATGTTGGCCGTTGAAACAGCATCATGGGATCAACATAGCTAGATACCCAAACATAGTGAAGGAAAAGAAAGAGATTTGCATATCTAATTTGGAATCCATCATTCTTTATGCAGAATGGCGACGATTCGATGCTTAAGTTCTTCTCCTCTATCGCCCTCAGATCCTAGCTGGATGAGACCACTCCTCACGGCTTTCCTTATGTGAGGTGATAGTGTGTTTTTGGAGAAAAGAAAGACATAGGAGGGATCTCATAGCTATTTATAGGGTTTTCAGCTAGGCCCTCTCATCACGAGCCGGGCCCAACTCGGCCTGCACAAATTAGGCCCATATCCAATTATTAAGAGACCTTATGTCTTACCTTATTAGACCAGTCCCGTAAAACGGTAAATTGCAATCTCAATTAATATAGCTTACATCTGAAAAACTTTTACATTCTCCCACTTGAGATATATTAATTGAGATTGTACTGTATGTGTGCACCTTTATGTTGGTCTAAAGACAATTCTTACTAGTTAATCATATCCTATAAAGTCTTGAACATAGAATTATGGTGATAACTGCATATAGATGCACAAAGCCTTCCGTGGTCACAAATGCTTTCAATTTTACTAATATGGATTCAGTATGGTTGCGTGGTAAATGGATAACACCTTATAAAGAGTAATACCTTATGTGCCATCCCCTTTCTCTATCACTATTCTCTTACCTTAAGTGTCACAAGAAATCGGATGTGCCGCTAGAAGATATCTTTTTTATTATAATGAACCTACATATATCTTATCTTTATCATTAACCTTTCTTTATGTGTAATCAAGGCATATGCTCAAGGCTAATAACTGGATGCCCCTAGCCTTCGCTTAAGGTTTACACGGTATCTTGAGATTTTGATTATATTTAATCAACTCAACATGATGACAACACACTCATGAATATTTTATTGAATGTGAAAGAGTTTATACATGTCAAAATGTTACTAAATGTAATAAAACACAAATGTAAGTTTTATTAGAGTAAAAACAAAATAGCTTCCGCTAAACAACAGCATCCAATAATGCTTCTCAGCCTATGTTTATGATTTATTGTTCAAATACATAAGGGCAAAGATCTTTAGTTAGTGGATTAGCAATCATATAAATTGTGGAAATATGCTTTGCTGTAACGTCACCACTTTGTATTATTTCTTTTTGTTCAAAAACTTGACAACCACATGTTTAGACCCCGTGAGACCTCTATTGTTGTTAATAAACAACGTTGAAGAGTTATTATCTCAATACAATTGTATGGGTCTATTTGCGACTTATTATCTCAATACAATTGTATGGGTCTATTCGCAAAATCAAATATGATCAATTTCTTAATGAGGTTCCAGAGCCAAATATTCCAAGTAATAGTTAAAAAGCAAACTACAAACTCCATTTATATGGTAGAGGATAACATAGATTTCTATTTCTCGCTTTGTCATAGTACTGCATCTTCTACTAACATAAAGATACATCATGTTGTCGACTTCTTGTCATCTTAACAATTAGTAAAATCTGCATTCGAATACCTTACTAGCTCCAGGTCCTAAACATGTTTGTAAATCAGCATATAGTCTCTTGCTCTTTTAAGTACCTCAAAACTTTCATGGCGACAATCCAATGATCGTATCCAGAATTTAACTAATATCTACCTAAAAGTGTTGTCGCAAAAACGATATATAGTCTAGTGTAAACTTGAGCATCCATGATACTTCTAAGTGCACTAGCATAATGTATATCCTTCATTTGGGCTTTCTCAATCTCTGAATGAAGACATTGCACTAGACTTAGTTTATCACCCTTAACAATAGGAGCAATTCCTGGCTTACAATACTGCATACTGAATCTTTCTAGAATATAATCGACATGTGCCTTTTGAGACAAACCCAATACACGGCGAGAACGATCCTTATGGATCTCAATGCCAAGAACGAAAGACATCTCACCAAGGTCTTTCAAGTCATAATTCTTTGACAACATTTACTTTGTCTCATGCAACAATCCAATATTGTTACTTGCAAGCAAGATGCCATCTACATAAAGTGTGAGTAGAATACCTCCCATTGACCTTGGAGTATATACACCAATCTACTTTGTTCTCAACAAAACCAAACGAAATAACAATACTATGAAACTTCAAGCACCATTGTCTACAACTTACTTGAGGCTATAAATAAGACTTTTCAGTTTATACATAAGCTTAATTGAATCATTTACTGCAAAACCTTCGAGTTATATCATATAGACTTAGAATGTATCCATTGACAAATTTAGATTTAACATCCATTAAGCATAACTCCATATCCAAAATGAGCTACTAATGGCATCTCACTTTGAAAGAATCTTTAGAAAATATTAGGTAAAAAAATTGCTTCATAGTCTACTCATTTTCTCTGAGTGAACCCCTAGCTACTAGTCTAGGTTTGAACTTCTCAATATTTCTTTTGGAGTCTTTTTTAGTCTTATACATCCATTTGCAACGGATGGGCTTGCGACTTTTAGGGAATTCAATAAGCTTCCAAACACTATTACGTTTCATAAATTGCATATAATCTTTCATCGCATCTAACCACAGATTTAATTGAGGATAAGAAACAACATTTATATAAGTCACCAAATCGGCCACGCAATAGATATTGTAGTCATTTTATCACAAATATGCTATATAGTCTGGTGGCACAACCGATTACCTCAACCTAATAGATCTCCTGAGTAGACCTACAATTACTTCATCCTACACCTGAGAGTTTGACAAACAAGCACCTGAGAGTTTGACAAACTTCATTAGGAATTGTTATTAGTATTCTTAACCTCAACAAGCTTAGTCTGTAGTGTAGGAGACTTCACAATTATCTGTATAGGTAAAGACAAAGAGACAATAGTTTCTACCATACTATTATTTTTAATAATCTGAGAATAGCTATGCTCTGTAGTTACGCCGAACTCCAGAAACTTAGCTGTTTGTGATTCCACAATTCTTTCACCTCCATTGGGATTATAAAACCTAATATCCATTCTAATGATTTGAGTAAGATACGAAATAACACAGAGTGGTTTTGGATTATATAACATCATTTTTGCAGAACACCCCAAACCTTAAAATGATTCAAGTTAGATTTGCATCCAAATCATAATTCAAAAGAAGTCAATGGAATAGTTTTGATAGGATCATGGTTTAATGCATAAATGGTTGTTTCAATGCTTCGACTTTATAGAAAACTAATAAATTAATCTTACTAATCATACTCACCATCATATCTATTATGGTGCAATTACGCTTTTTAGCTACACCAACTTGTTCAAAATTTTCGAGTATGGTAAACTAAGTTACCATCCAAGAATCTTTGAAATATTTGACGAATGGCCCTTTAGGCTATCCAATATTTTAAGTACTCACCACTGTGGTCAGATTTGACAACCTTTAAGATTTATCCCAATTCTAAACTTCAGTTTGAAAGATCTTGAACTTGTAAAAAAGCTCGGACTTTTCTTTAATCAAATACAAATAACCATATTGGGAGTAGTTGTTAATAAATGTGATGAAATAAAAATTTCTACACAATGTTATCATATAGGGTCCACTAATATCGGTGTAAATGACTTTTAACAGGTTAGAACTTCGGACTGCGGTTTTGTTTTTTGTCTTAGTCATCTTACTTTTACAATAGTCTACACAAGTCTTTAGATAACCTTTAAAAGTAGACACAATGTTTACTTTATTAATCTCTCTACTCTTTCTTTAGACATGTAATTATGACGTTAATGTATAAGACTATCCTTTAAGCATAAGTCTTTTGGAAATAATTTTTTCAACTATATAAGTGACGTTCATATCATTGGAAGATTAGCACAATTGGTACAATCCATTTGATATATTGTAGTAGCCAACTTTACTTTACTTGAATTAAATAACATAGAAACAATACTATTTTTTTTTTATTGAAAGTGCTAGTATGAACACCTAAAGGGGGTGAATAGGTATAAAAACAGATTCTAATAAATGCAGTGAAAACCTTTACTTTTAACCCGAGTCTGAATAACAACAGACTTTTGAAACTGAGTTTGAAGTACAACAGACTTTAGCAGTTAAATATAATTACGAACAAAATAAAGGATCTTAGGGAAGAGAATAAGAATACGAAATTTATAGTGGTTCGGCTTAGATTAAGCCTACGTCCACTCTCCCACGCTAACAGCCTTCTTGGCTGGATTCCACTATGCAATCAACAAGAGATTACAACTTTGAGTGCAAACACTTAGTAGTAGATCACACTATCTCACTAAGTCACTCTTTTGGTATTTCTCTCACGATCATAAATGTTTAAGCTCACCAAAGACAAGTGTATGATCGAAGGTCGCTCAGACTTTGGAATTATAAATTCTACGCTTCGTCTCTTACTTGCTCATCGGTCCTTCATCTCCTTAAATACTCCTCCACTTCAAAACTAGCTGTTGGACAGTATCTTCGAGGATCGTCTTCCAATCTACCCATTGGACAGATCTGTATCTAGAAGATTTGGTAGCTGTTGAGCGACAAAAGTATAATTCCAAATTGATTCCGATCGCCCATATAAATAGAATCTTGGTTTCCATAAGTAGAGCTTCTTCATATAGAAAGTTCTTGTCTTCAAGATCTAATTGTCAATCAATTAGATTGAGTCAATCAAATCAATCTTAATGTAGAATCCAAACCAGATCACTAGCCGTTATATGTTTGGGGCTTGTGTTACAATCTGTCTCGTTCTGGATGTAAAGTTTGAGAATGTCTTTTGTCTAAAGTAGAGTCTGAGTGCAATAGACTTTACAATCTGAGTCTGAACATTTTCTGCTTCTGAACATATTTAGTTTTAAGGTCTGGATATAATCTGAATAAGTTTAGCTCCAGCATAAAGTCTGTCTTCTAGTTCTTCATTCACGTTCAGTATGGAATTTGTCAAAGTTGGCAGACTTCTGATGTTGAATAGATTTTGACACTAAAGTCTGGCTATCTTAAAACTTTGATACAAAAGTCTGAAAATCTTCATAATAGACTTTGGACATGTGTTACGTTCAGTCTTCTGGCAGTTTTCAGACTTTGACAATATCATTTACATGCTCTATCATCTGCATAGTCTGTTACTCAACAATTAAACACATTAGTAGCCTTTGATTTATTTTGTCATCTTCAAAACATCATAAAGGATTTCCCTAACATTTACTTCAAAAGAGTAGCCACACACATCAAATGTAATACGGAAACTAAGTTTCGTCAAATGGAAAGTACATAAAAGGTGTTTTTCAATATCAAATGAAAATCATAATCCATAATTAAAACATCTCCCACGAACTCGACTTCAGCTTTAACGTTGTTTCCAATGATGAGTTATGATTCATCCTAATTTGGCTTCCTTCAATTTATGAACCCCTTTATGATAAATAACATGATTCATTGCATCACTATCTAGCCATCGAGGACTGGATGAGACTTTCAATAGGAATGAGATTCATAAACGAGTGCCAAAGAATCACTAACTACAGGTTCACGCTCGGACAACCAAGCTTTATGTTTTTCGCAGTGATTTATGTGTTCTCTTTTCCTACAAAAGTAGTAAAGGATATTATTCCTCTTAAAGAGTGATATCTTGGGACTAGACTGTCAAAATAACTAGTGGTTTCATGAGTTTTTTATGAGTATGGTTTTGGACTTTAAAGCTACCATTCTTAGGATGTAATCCTTAACCTCATCAGAACCATCATAACTTATGTTGAAGAGTCCTTGCAAATGTATCTCGATCTCGAAATTAGACAAGACACCATTTCAAGCCACCAAGGCTTCCATAATCCTTTTAGTATACAGTCAGTTGGTAAACCATTTTCAAGAGTTCCTTAATTGAATGTTTCATGGATAACAGACAAATTTGATTGCTCTTTTTCCAAGCAGCAAAATGTGCTTTCTAGTTCCATAGTGCCGGCAATGATATTGCCAGCTTATCCTTAGTAAAAGCAATATGAACATTTACCAATTTCATCTCAAACAGAAAATTATTTTTTCACTACTTAAAATTTGACCCAATAAGAACCTCATTCATAGTTGAGTTGCCTATTTCAGAGAAGATAACTTAAAAGCAATGCACGCAATTGGCATTATATAAGTACAGTGTAACTTGAAAATAGTATAAGTACATATCTTAAGAACTACATATTTCATCATATAAACACATTTGGGCAAAGTACCTAACATGCAATTGTGTACTCTCCATATGACAGTGATTTCTAACTTTTTGCAAATTCACCACCTTTGGGTATATGAACCATTAAGGTTAGTAACTCCTTAGCCATATGCTGTACATGTATCACTCCATGAGCTAATACACAAACACATCCTTTGGAAGTATGACCACGCATCAAAATATAAGATTGACATTTCTCGTTTGTCACTTTGGCATTCAAAACCAATTGAATTATCGAAAATCTCTCATACCAAGGATATAAATTATATGTCTCAAATTTATTTTATACATGTGATTTTAGACTCAATGACGAGTAATTTGTCACTAAAATCACATATCATACTAATTATATTACTTTATTCATTAATATATATCGAATCTTATACATGATGAATCAATACTCTACACATTTTTAATGTGATGATATATACATGAGCTTGCAATGTATTTCCAAAACCATGGTGAAACACATGAAAAATACGCAGAAAAATACCCCAAACATACACATATTTAGGGATCCGCATGTATTTTACATCCTTAAAAGTATTAAACATGTAAAATAAATACATCATAGTGTAGAGAATCTCCACACAAGCATGCGGCACTAAGAACGTGCCAAATGGAGCACGCACGCGTCCTCACACGCCAATGGATTGTGTGGTGCATGAACTGCACGCGCTTGCTTGCATGAGCTGCCCAGAAAGCTGGTCCGAGGTTCAACCAATCTGATCGGTCGATTGATTCGACTAGCCAACGTTTGATCGATCAACAGTCAAATCGGGCTAGGTCAAAATCGATAAACGTGGGTCGAGTCAATGCAGTCAACTTAGGTCGATCAAAGGTCGGTCGGGTGATGTCACTGATGGCATCACATGCTATGGGTCAAGCACAAGTAAGGCATGCACGTGACGTCATCATGACATCATCAGAGACATGCATCCCATGTTAGTGACACATGTTCGCAGATGACGTCCCACTAAGGTGGTTCCTGCGTCGCGTGCGATGACACGTGGTGCTAGTTTCCAACGCCTCTTTAGTGCGTGCAGCGTGTGTAGTGGCGTCCAGTTTCTTCTGAAGGCACACCATCCATCAAAATGCTCGTCTACAAAAGGAGTCCAAATGTATGATCAAAATTCATTTTTACTGGACTAAAAATCACGAAAACAGGGAAAACAGTATGGAAATGGGCCAACTCCAAAATGTTTAAGCAGGCACATATGGCCTCCATCGTACGCCCTTTAGCCACCAAAATGCTTGTCTTGATAAGATGAGTCCGAATATGTGATTAAAATTAATTTTCATTGGTTAAAATTTTCAAAACAAGCCAAATTCCTTATGTTCAAGTTCCAGGCCATGAAGTGGCTTTGATACTACATGTTGGCCGTTGAAGTGGCATCCCAGAATCAACATAACTAGATACTTGAATATAGTGAATGAGAAGAAAGATATTTGCATATCTGATTTTGAATCCATCGTTCTTGATGTGAAATGACAATGATCCAATGCTCAGGTTATTTTCCTCTATTGCCCTCGATTCCTAGTTTGATGAGACCGCCCCTCACGGCTTTCCTTATGTGAGGTGATAGTGTGTTCGTGGAGATAATAGATTTAGAGGAGGGGGTAAGTACACTATTAGTGCCAAAACTTGTGTACGACACTCACTTTGGTGACAAAACTTTATTTTGGATCACTTAAGTGCCAAATTTGAGGAAAAAGATCACTTTGGTGCCACCGACAAGAGATTCTGGCCAAAATGATTACGTGGCTTTTATATTTTAAAAAAAATCGACATGGCTTTTAAATGATGTCGTTTTTCATCCTCCTTAAGAAAACGACATCGTTTTGCCATCCTAAGTGGATGGCCTCACAAAAACAACGCCGCACAACTCATTTGGGGATTGAAATTAGAGTTTTTTTGTTCGATCCTCGCCCAACGCCGACCTAGCTTTCTCAGCCACTGTCGCTCGGCCACCGTCGCTCAGCCTCCGTCGTAGTTGCTCGACTAGGTGAGCGAAGAGAGGCTAAGGTTGTTGCTCGGGCAAGAAGCGACAAGAAGAATAGGAGGCGAAGGCGGAGAAGGAGGAGGAAGAAGGGGGGTCGAAGGTGGAGAGAGCAAAGACGAGGAGGGCGAGAGAAACAAGGAGGGCGCAGATGGAGATGGTGGATTGGGCTCTACTTAAGGAGCGGCTGAAGTGGGTCCTTCTGAAGGGGGAAGGAAAAAGAGGAGGAGAGGAGGAAGAGGACAAGAGCTTGGACTTATCAACAATGTCAGACGAATCGAAGGCGGAGTTGTACTGGTGCTAGTGCTAGTGCGCTGCTGGTGTTGCTGCTGGCTGGTGCTAGTGTTGTTCTTTGGGCAAGAAGATGACGAGAAGCCCATGCCATGCCTTCTCTCTCTCTCTCTCTCTCTCTCTCTCTCTCTCTCTCTCTCTCAATTTGGGAATTTAGGGTTTTGAATTGGGGGAAAGATGTCAAACGATGTCGTTTTGTTGTTTAAATTATGACTGTACTCTCCGGCGAGCCACATCAGCTTCAAAATATAATAAAAAAGTGTCACATCGGATTTCCGACCAACCAGATCAGCATTGGCATTGAAATGATCGTTTTTCAAAAGTTTTGGCACTTAAGTTATCCAAAATAAAGTTTTAACACCAAAGTGAGCGTCGTACACAAGTTTTGACACTGATAGTGTATTTACCCAGTTAGAGAAAGGATCTTAGTACTACTTATATCTTACTTTATTAGACCAACCCTATGAAACAGTAAAATTACAATCTCAATTAATGTAACTCACATTAGGAAAATTCTTATAGTGGAAGCCCTAGTGTTTTCATCTTGTGTGTTTGCAAATAATTCATTATGATCAACTAGTGTATGTTTCTATTTTGAAATCATGATCTGATTCGAGGTACCCTCGTCTTAGTTGATAGTACTTGTGTGTTTGAGGGTTGAGCTTCGCGTGATTCAGAATAATGTGCATTTGTATTTGCAAGAATCCTCTCTTTCTACACAATTCTCTTTGCTTCAATGGGGGGTTTGGATTGGATTAAGAAACAACCCCCTGGTGAATTGAATTACAAAATTCTCGATACAAACTATCTTAATTAATTACGATGTAACTATGATTTTATCCCAAATTTTTTTCTGAAGGACCCACTCGTTTATCTTCAGTTTAAAATCCTAAGAGTAGTGTGATGAATGATTACGTTTAAATCAATCCCAATTGCCCAACTCCCTATTTTCGACCCTGTTCGCGAGGCCAACAACACATGATGTGGAATACCGACCTCTAAAGGTGATCGAGTTCACAAGCACATAATGATAATGGCGGGATGAGAGACTAGAGTTTACCGGGGAAGATATTGCCTCGACTTAATTTCTAAGCAAAGTCATGGACGAAATTAATCACAATACAATTATTGTATGAAAACTTGTGCAACATAGGGTTTACGTGATTTTTGTTAGGCCTATTAGGAAATCTACATGTCATTCAATTGGGTGATACACGTTGAACTCTTCAATTTGTTTATGAATTGAAGTAACTATTATTGATCCAAGCAAGACATGTTTATCAAAAGGAATTGCATGATGTAGCACATCTAGCACGATCTTGCATCGGGTTTCAATAGGACCATCAATCGCAAAGGGTCCTTAGCACTGCTGGAACTAACAACAAGGATTGATTTAGTTTAATCATGTGTGATGATAACTATGACATCCTGAATTTTGACGCTGTTTTGACTAGATGAAATAGGTTTTTCATCGACATGGCTATGGTCCTTTTCTTTGAGCTGATCACTCACGAGATAACTAATCTATCAGGTGAAACCGTTATGGGATATAAACGCGATAGACTTGAGATTCGATCAGAAATCGACTGCTCGATCGTGATAATTAGCAAGGGTCAATACGACACCGTTATAATCAATTAGAGATCGGAGATAGGTTGATTCGATAAAAGCACATAATTAAATTGTGGGTGATTCCACTTAATTACAAAGTTCGTGTCAAACGGCACTAAATCGATTTTTCTATCAATTCTGTACCCGGTGCCCATAATTGAAACCTTGAGATTTTTACGACAACTGAGAGTCACTTATGAGTTGGAAATGCACAAATGTTGATCGAAATTATCGACCACGGGTCAAACACACTAAAATCCCTAAAAGCTACCCGATAAGTTAGGTCACGTTAAAATCGCGTCCGCTTGATTTTAACCACGAAATTGAATTCGGTTTCAGGAATCGAAAGTTCGAGCGTGTCACAATTTATTTTTAGAACATTGTCTCATCCTTTGAAGAATTTTTGGCGAGCCTAGGATTTTTGGCAGAAAATCAAATTTTGGCAAAATTAATTCAAGGAAATTCGGAGGGGCATTTTTAAGTGGATGTTTGGCCTTCAAAGTGAGTTAGTTTGTGAGGGAAATTATGGAAATTCGTATGGGCACCTTAGTTGGTATTTTTGGAGGCCAATTTGGTTTAATTGGTGAGGATTTGGAAGGAATTTGGGTGCAAATTCGTAGGGGATGTTGGTTGGCTACATTTGGCCTTCAAATTGAGTTCGTTTGGTGAAGTTTTGAAGGGAAATTGGCTTGTGGATGAAGCTTGGATAGTAAGGGCAGAAGACTTTGGTGCCAAAGGCACTCAAGTGGAAGATATTTGAAGTGGAAGGCCATTGGCTTCTGCCTTGACTTCCAAGACCCTTGTCCCCCCCTTGTTTCCCCTCCTTCTTCCTCCCATGCGACCAATCCCAAGAGAACCATTGCATCTTCTTCTTTAGCTTCTTCTTCTCCATTTTCCCTCTGCTCAGCCCCTCCGTCCTTATCCATCCCGTTTGAGCCAATCGTTGCATCGCTTGACCACACGGTAGCCCCGCACAGCCGCTCGACCCCACGGCTCCAGTCCCGCGTCCGTGCCATCTGAGCTGCCAGCCCCATTAACCAGCTCCTTTCACCCATCTCTGCCAACTCGAGCCGTCCTTGCTTGTGCCCGTTGTTGGAGAAAACTTCCCTATTTGTTTTGAAGTTGACAAAACTTTTCCATTAGTCTAGTTTGAAGATTTGCAGACTCTATCGTCAAAGTCTGAAGACCTCCAGACTCAAGATTTGAAGTCTGCCCTCATTGATTGTTTCTAGACCGATGAAGAAAAGTGTTATCCATTAAAGAAGACTTATCTAGATGCAAGTATATCTTTAAGGATTTGATTCGTACGGTTGAAGAAGATCTCACAGCTGGAGAAAGCATTTCGTGATCAATTATTCTTATCGAAATCAATTTGGATAATTAGATCGTTTAATAGACGAAGTATACTTGGAAGGTTCTACTTATGGAAACCTAAATCCTGATTGTATGGGCGAGCAGGATTGGTGGGCTATCATCACATTCCTTAAATAACTCGAGATCTTCCTAATTGATTCTGTCCAACGGGTTGATTGGAATAACTCTTTTGGAAGGTGCCAACAATTATGAAGGCATGGAGGAGTATATAAGGAAGCGCTTAAATTATTCAAGTGTGTGCATGAAAGAAAAATTCCAAAATCTAAAACTCTTAGTCCTTCGTTATTTCAATTGTTGAGCTCGAATTGTACTCAAAAGAGAGATTAGATACTTGTGAGACATTGAGGAAGTGTAGCAAAGTCTCTACACTGTGGAATCAATGATGTGAGACTATAAAATCTCTTCTGGTTCATAGTGGAATCCAGTCGGTGGACTGTCAGTGCGGGAGAGTGGATGTAGGCTTTGTCTAAGCCGAACCATTATAAACCTTGTGTTTTGATTCTCTATCTCTAAGTCTTTACTTTAATTCGCAGCTCTATATAACTATTTATAGTCTTTTACATTTTCAGTCTATCATTCTTAAAAGTGAATTAATTTATTAAGTTTTGCAAAAACTTCTTTGATCACCTATTCCCCCCTCTAAGTGCTCTTACTAGCCCTATCAATTGGTATCATAGCTTGTGTACTCATTTAACTGAAGTATTTTTACTTCTGAGTTAAAGATCTATGACTAGTATGTTGGCTCCAAGTTTGGTTGAAGGCCAAAGTAATACCAGACTACCTTACTTCGATGGAAATGATTATAGCATATGGAAAAATAAGATGAAGGAATTCCTAAGATCGAAAGATCCTCTGGAATGAGATGTGGCAGAAAAAAGAATCATTTCTAAAGTTACATCAGTCTCAGAGAGGGGAAAAGAAGTTGCAGAAGCTAGCGAGATGACTCAAGAAGAGATAACCATGAGACAAGGTTTTGATGCAAAAGCGATTTACTCTTTATATTGTGTGTTATCTCCTACTGAATATAACAGAATATCTTATTGTGAAATAACCAAAAAAATCTAGGATAGGCTGCACATTACCTATGAAGGAACTGATTGAGTGAAAGAAACAGGGATCAATATTTTACTCAGATAGTATGAAGCCTTCAAGATGAAGTCAAGAGAATCCATCACTGATATGTTTAGTCACTTCACTGAAATTGTAAATGGTCTAGAGTATCAGGGACAGCCAATCTCAGGACCCATGAAGGTTAACAAATTACTACGTGGACTCTCCAAAGACTGGAATCACATAAAGACTTCAATAAGAGAAACACAAATGATCATGCCGCTCTTCATAGACGAACTGGATGGCACACTCCAGTCCTATGAAGTGTAGCAAATCAATGAGGAAGAAGAGCCCAAAGGTAAGAAGTCTATTACTTTAAAATCTAACAATGATTCTGATGTTACAAACTCTGAAGAAGATATGGACGATGAAGAGCTAGCACTTATGATAAGAAGGTTTAGGAAATTAAACAAAAAAGGAAGAAGATTCAATTGGAAGAAATAAAGCACTCAAAAGTTTCAAAACAAATCAACTGAGAATGATGAATCCAATAAAGATGTGATTTGCTTTGAATGTAAGAAAAATAGACACATCAGACCCAACTGTCCTCTATTGAAGAAAAAGAAGGGAAAAGCTGAGAAATATATAAAGGCTCTCAAAGCAGAAATTTCGAGTGATACGAATGTGAAGAAAAGTGATGATGATTATGCCAATATTTGTTTAATGGCAAAATCAGAATCGACTCAAACTCGAGACAGATATAGACTTAGACTCAAACAGCGAAATTAAGGTAAGTAATTTAAAAATTCCTACTAAAGTCTCGAAATATATTGATGAACTTTGTCGAGCCTCAAAACTTCTCTTAAGAAGATTTCCGAGCTAAAAGAGAGAATTCTACACTGAAACAACAGGAAAACTCTTGAAAAGAAAAGTCTGAAAATTTAGACAAAAGTTTTGCTGTTTTAAAAGAAAATATAGTCTCTCTTTCAAAAGAAAATACATGCTTGAAAAATGACATTTCAAATATTTTAAAAAGGTTTTCAATAGGATCTGAGAAATTGGAAAATATTCTTTCAGTAAAAAGACCTTACTTTAACAAATCAAGCTTGGGAATGACTTTTGAAACCATTCCTCTAATTGATTTTCCAAAAGTAAACGGAAGAATTAAAGAAAGACCTACAAAAGCCTTTTATAGAAATCATTTTCAAAAGTCTTTACAAAACCTGTTGGTCAAAGTGCTCTCAAATGTTCTAAGTATAACAGCTCAGAATACTTTGAGAAAGAATGCCCTATGGTTTTGGAGACTTGTTAAGAAGGAATGGGTAAAAAAAACATTTCTTGCACTAACTTCACTAGACCCAAAAAAGTGTGGGTACCAAATAAAGCTTGAGTTTCTTTTTTAATTGCAGGTCACTATTAAGAAAAAGATTAAATGGTATTTGGATAGTGGCTATTCAAGACACATGACTAGAGACTCAAGTTGCTTTACAAAATTTGTCCAAATAAATGGTGGAAAAGTCTCTTTTGGTGGAAATAGCAAATGAAGAATTATTGGATGCGAAATAGTAAAGATTGGAAGTCTTACAATCAACAATGTCTCATTGGTGGAAAGACTAAATTACAATCTACTCAGCATAACCAACTGTGCAACACTGGTTTCAAAATCAATTTCCAAGAAAGAGTATGCTTAGGAACTAATAAAGATCTTTCTCAATCTTTTATTGGACGAAGACATGGGAACATCTATCTTTTGGATATTAAACCAGAAAGATCTCAATGCCTAATATCAATTCAAGATAAAGCGAAGCTCTAACATCGAAAGTTTGGCCATATCAACATGAAGCAAATTGCCAAAATCTCTTCCAAGAAGCTTGTTCATGGACTACCCAACCTGAAATATCAAAAATCTGACTTATGCACACCATGTCTGTTGGGAAAACAGATTAGAAGTTCTTTTAAACCAATAAATCAAGTTTCCACTAATCGTGTGCTGCAGCTCCTACATATGGATCTCTTTAGATCAATCAGAATTCAAAGCATTGATGGAAAGAGATATTGCCTAGTAATAGTAGATGATTATTCACGATTTACTTGGGTTTACTTTCTGGCAAGTAAGTCTGAAACCTTCTCTCACTTTTCAAAGTTTGTTAAGAAAGTACAGAATGAGAAAGGATATGCTATTTCAAGCATACGGACAGACCATGGAGGTGAATTTGAAAATCAAGACTTTACAAAATTTTGTGATGAATCAGGTTTTCAGCATGTGTTCTCTTCTCCATACATTCCTGAACATAATGGAGTTGTGGAAAGGAAGAATAGATATTTGCAAGAAATGGCAAGAACTTTTTTAATTGAAAGTAATATTTCTTTTCATTTTTGGGCTAAAGCAGTTTCTATAGCATATTATATTATTAACAGAGTATTCTTAAGGCCTATTTTGGAGAAAACTCCCTATGAGTTATTCAAAAGAAAGAAGCCAATTGTTTCTTATTTTCATGTATTTAGTTGCAAATGTTTTGTCTTGAAAAATGTAAATGATTGAATTGGTAGTTTGAAGAAAAATCAAACGAAGGAATCTTCCTTGTATATTCAACCTCCAGCAAAGCCTACAGAGTATTCAACAAAAAGACTCAGTTTGTGGAAGAGTCGATGCATGTCAAATTTCAAGACTCTTTGCAAGATCAATTGATTCAGACTCAACCTGAAGAATTTGAACCTGCTTTAGACTCTACAAAGTCTACCTCCCCTGAAGCAACTCAGACTTCAGAAGAACAACAACGAGTGGATGTTGAAAAATCAACTGAAGAAGAAGATCAACAATCTGTCAGACTAACCAGCAACTGGAAGCACAAGTCTAGTCATCCCAAAGAACTTATTATTTGTGACATTAATGAAGGGATTCGTACCAAATCTAAAATGCAAGAAGAGTCTAGCGATGTGGCACTTATTTCTGAAATTGAACCCAAAAGCATAGAAGAAGCTTTAATTGACGAAAGTTGGATTGAAGCAATGCAAGAAGAACTCAAGCAGTTCAGCATTAACGATGTTTGGGAATTAACTCATAAACCAAAAGGTAAATCTATTATTGGAGCTAAATGGGTTTTCAAGAACAAGATAGACGAAAAAGGAAAAGTGGTAAGGAACAAAGCAAGACTCGTGGTCAAAGGATATATGCAAGAAGAATTGATAGACTATGATGAGACTTATGCACCAGTAGCCAGGTTAGAAGCAATTAGATTATTACTTGCGTTTGCCTGTTATAAGAATTTCAGGTTATTCCAAATATATGTCAAAAGTGCATTCCTGAATGGATTTATCCAAGAAGAAGTCTATGTGTAACAACCTCCCGGTTTTGAAGACCCAAGAAAACCAGAACTCAGTATTCAAATTGAAAAAAGCTCTATATGGATTAAAGCAAGCACCTCGAGCTTGGTACGACAGGTTAAGTAAGTTTTTAATTCAAAATGGTTTTGTCAAAGGAGAAGTGGATACCACTTTGTTTATTAAAAGAGAAAGCAAAAACTTTCTACTTGTTCAAATCTATGTTGATGATATTATATTTGGATCACCTAACAAAAACTTGTGCAAGAAGTTTTCTAAGTCTATACATGATGAATTCGAGATGAGCATGATGGGTGATCTATCATTCTTTCTCGGACTACAAGTGAAACAATTAAAGGAAGGAATTTTCATTCACTAAGAAAAATATGCAAAAGAACTTGTTAAAAAGTTCGGATTTGAGAATTGCAAAAAGACTGAGATACCAATGTCTAGTTCTTCGAAGCTGGACAAAGATGAAGGAGGAAATAAAGTTGACCAGAAACTCTGCAGGAGTATTATTAGTTCACTTTTTTTTATCTTACTATTTCTAGACCTAACATTTTGTTTAGTGTTTGCATTTGTGCTAGATTTCAATCAGATCCCAAAGAATCTCATCTAAGTGCTGCAAAACGCATCATCAAATACGTGGCAACTACCTCAAAGTTAGGTCTGTGGCATCCCAAAGAAGGAGACTTTACTCTCCTTGGATATTCAGATGCAAATCTAGCAGGTTGCAGGGTTAACAAAAAGAGTACTTCCGGCACTTGTCAATTGCTTGGTAACAGGACAGTATTATGGTTTTCAAGGAAGCAAAGTACTGTGACTCTTTCAATAGCAAAAGCAGAGTATGTGGCCTTTAGAAGTTGTTGTTCTCAAATCTTATGAATAAAACAACAACTAAGAGACTTTGGAATTGAAGACTCATTCACCAAGATTAAATGTGATAACACCAGCCCAATTAATCTCACAAAGAATCTAATTCTTCATTCAAGAGCAAAGCATATAGAGATTCGACATCACTTTATTAGAGATCATGTTCAAAATGGAGAAGTTATGATCCAATTCATTGATTCAAAGAATCAACCGGTAGACATATTTACAAAGCCACTGGAAAAAAGTCTATTTGAGTATATTCGCACCAGACTTAACATCTTATCCTTTAAAGTCTGAAGAAGCTCAGACTCGGGGATAAAGTATGAAGATGTTCAGACTCAGAAGAGCAAGAGTTTCGACTGTAAGTTATTTTGGTATTGATAAATTCAATGTTTGGTTAAAAATTTGAAAAGGTACGATTACTGATTGATGTTATCTTTCCAAGTTTTTGAAGTTGTGGCATTTATTCTTTTTCAAAAAGGAAGTTATCATTCTTGAAAAGACAGTTATCTATTTTCAAAAAGGCAGTTATTCATTTTCAAAAAGGTAATTTTATTTTTCCTTTTATGACGGTCCGTATACCCCATTTCAACTACTTTATATGCTGTTTTTCTTCTTCGTTTTCATTCACAAACCCTAGAGCACAGAACCTCTCTTTTTACTCTCTAGTTTAATCCATAAAGTTTTCATCTTTCTTGTGAATCGAGTTCGAGAAATCTCTCAAAGACTTTGACAATGTCTTCCCAAAGAAAGTCCTCTAGGATCGCAAGTAGGGGACCACAGCATATGCGTGGGGGTCCTACACACTTTGATCTGACCGAGGAAGAAGACTCTCCAAGGTAGCAGCAAAGTCAACGATAACAACATTCTCAACTACGCCATTATTCTCAGGCTAGACCTCAAGAGCCTCAGCAACAAGAAGCAAAGGAAGAAATTATTGAGTATATAGAACTTGTAAGGACTTTTAAGCTCGCATTTACTTTCAAGCTCTACACCGCTTTGAAAGAAGGTGGTTATGCAATGACTTTTATTGATGAATTTTTGAAAGAAAAGGGGTATCGAAATGAAACTTTCTTTTTAAGAACAATGGAACGTTTGGGTATTGCTCCTGTTGGTTCGGCAGAAAAGGCTTTTGTGAATTTCCCTGGTGATCCACATTTTGAAGGATTTAATCAACCTGAGGGAAAAGATGACAATGAAAGGATGTTCACTCATTTTAAGTCTAGGATGGGTGTTGCTACGAATATTCGAGGAGGAAGAGTGGATCTGTTTCGTTCTAAGGAACACTAGCGAGTTTATTTTAAACTGCTGAAGTGAGGGGTGATGAACCCAAAGAGTGTGGATTTTGATTTTCTCGACTCATTGAACATAAAGTTGCAGGAGAAATTTACGTTGCTTCAACTTAAATGCTTTTGCTCTGAAACAGTTGGTGCTCATCCGAAACTTACAGTGTATTTCTATTCTAATCTATCCTTTTTAGATGCAAATAGACTTTGCTTTAGTGTTAGAGACCAGGATTATGTGGTAGATATGGACATTCTAGCTGATGTAATTGCAGTAGAAAGAGGGCATTTCCATTCCATCAGCGTGTCTGTTGCTCATGCCATTATGGAGCTTGTTTGAGATAGGATTGCAAAAGGATGGATTTCATACTCGAGAACGAGTGCCCCTAATATCTTGCTTCATAAGATTGCGATTAACTGTCTCAGACCCAAATCCACATCAAAGACTGATGTTTTAAATTCTGAAGCAAAGCTGATGCATGCCATCAACATTGGTTTCAAGTTCTCCTTGCCTCACATAATCATGTTTCACATGTATAGAACAGTGGTAAAGGACAAGGGACAACTCCCTTACTTTGCTCTTATCACTCGCTTGTTCAGACATCTTAATATTCAGCCTCCCAAAATTCTGTGTGTTCGAACCATTGATCCAATGGTGGTGGGACTGAAGATGGTCTCAAAGATGTGCCTGAAGGAGCTGAACAAGGCTTTAGAGAGATTCAAGGTGAAGACCCTGGTCAAGGCACGACAAGACTCTACGGCTGCAAAGAGAAAAGACAAAGAACCCATGACAGCACCATCTAAGAGGAGAAGAGCACTCATCTTGCAGGAAGAAGAAAATGAAGATGACATTCCAATCTCCGCTCTTGCCTTAAAGAATTTACAGATTTTTGTTCCAGAGACAAAGGATCGAGAGAACCAAGATAGAGAGGAGACAGAGCAGAGAGATGAAGAAAGGGAAACGATGAGGAAAGAAGAAGAAGAAGAAGAAGAAGAAGAAGAAGAAGAAGAAGAAGGAAGAACAGAAGAAGAAGAGCGAAGAGGAGAAAAAGCAGAATGAGAGAGTCATGGTGATTCTCCTGCAGAAGAAGAAGGACAAGATCATCGTGACGTTAAAGAAGAGGCAGAGCAAGAAGAGTGAAGGCACTAAAACAGGGGGAGCTACTGATAAAAGAGGTACTCCTTCACTTGCTTTTACCAGTGATGATGTTAGTTGTTCTCCTACCAATCCAGAGGATGTGTATGCCTCTCAATTTCCTGAAGATGGTAATGAAGCTTCATTTCCAAGTTTGGATGTTCGTGCTGAAATTCCATCATCCGCCAACACTCCTCAATCTGATCATGCTAAAACTAGCACTCAAACTAATAATTTAGCAGACTTTAAAAGACTGCTTGAACTTCTTCCGGAGATCAAAGGTCAGGTTTATGCCTTGGGATGTGAATTTCAGACTTTGCAGAATATTCATCAAGTCACTTAAGTTTTTTTGCATGACCAAATTCAAGCCCTTAATCTTCAAGTTTAAGCAAACGCAAAGGGTGATGATATAGCACAACCGAAGGCGGATCGCGGAAGCCTGTAGGAGACTATCAAGTTTATGGAGGATTTCCAACTCATTCGCATCCCCAAGCAATTTTAATTTTATCCATTTCTCTTTATATTCTCCACTTTTTTGCTGTTGACAAAAATGGGGAGAAGTTGACACAGATTTGATTGGTTTTTGGACTTATCTTTTGTTTGGTTGTGACTTGGACTGGTTTAGACCGATTGGTTTGCTGCAAAGTAACTTAAGCTATGATTATGGTAAAGATAGTTGTTTATACAGGACTCACATGTTTTCTGTGGTTGCAGAATCCCTACCATTCTTATCCTAATCTATTTATCTATTATGAGATATATTGATTTGCTTAAGTGTTGTCTTGCAGGTCAAAAGTATCCAAATTTACGGAAAAGTTTCGTCACAATCAAAAATGGGGAGATTATTGGGGAAAACTTCCCTATTTGTTTTGAAGTTGACAAAACGTTTCCATTAGTCTAGTTTGAAGACTTGCAGACTCTATCGTCAAAGTCTAAAGACCTCCAGACTCAAGATTTAAAGTTTGCCCTCACTAATTGTTTCCAGAGCGACGAAGAAAAGTGTTATCCATTAAATAAGACTTATTCAGATGCAAGTATATCTTTAAGGATTTGATTCGTACGGTTGAAGAAGATCTCACAGCTGGAGAAAGCATTCCGTGATCAATTATTTTTACTGAAATCAATTTGGATAATTAGATCGTTTAATTGACGAAATATACTTGAAAGGTTCTACTTATGGAAACCTAAATCCTGATTGTATGGGCGAGTAAGATTGGTGGGCTATTATCACATTCCTTAAATAACTTAAGATCTTCCTAATTGATTCTGTCTAATGGGTTGATTGGAATAACTCTTTTGAAAGGTGCCAATAATTATGAAGGCATGGAGGAGTATATAAGGAAGACGCTTAAATTATTCAAGTGTGTGCATGAAAGAAAAATTTCAAAGTAAAAAACTCTTAGTTCTTCGTTATTTCAATTGTTGAGCTCGAATTGTACTCAAAAGAGAGATTAGATACTTGTGAGACATTGAGAAAAGTGTAGCAAAGTCTCTACACTGTGGAATCGAGGATGTGAGACTGTAAAATCTCTTGTGGTTCATAGTGGAATCTAGCTGGTGGACTGTCAGTGCGGGAGAGTGGACGTAGGTTTGGTCTAAGCCGAACCACTATAAACCTTGTGTTTTGATTCTCTATATCTAATCTCTTTACTTTAATTCGCAGCTCCATATAACTGTTTATATTCTTTTACATCTTCAGTCTATCATTATTAAAAGATGAATTAATTTATTAAGTGTTGCAAAAACTTCTTTGATCACCTATTCCGCCCTCTAGGTGCTCTTACTAGCCCTATCACCTGCTAGCTCGTCCAATGTTCGTCCTTGACCAGCCGCTCCGTCTAGCTCATCGTCGTTCCGCCCGAACCACCTCAACCAACCCTTCCACAGAACCGACTTCCAACTTGGCTGTGAGGCTTGTTGATTATTTTTCAGCCCCTTCTGAGCCTCCTTTGGTGTTGCCATAGGCTCAGGTCTTGGTTGCCGTCGCGCCGCCGTCACCATGAACCGTTAGCTCGCTAATCCAGTGATTTAAATCTCTAATCCTTGATGAAGTTGTTAATTGCACTTAGGGATTAGATTAATGCTAATTAGCTTAGTTAAACTAGTACTAAGTGAGATTAGCCTTAAGTTGGATTAGTGTTAATCTAGTTTGATTAGATTAGCCTTAAAATGGATTAGTGTTAATCTTAATTGGTGAGATTAGCACAAATGAGAGTAGTTTAGTCTAATTTAGTGGATTTCTCCTAGATCTGTTTACTGGATGCTTGCCGTTTGCCATTTTTGTGGATTGAAATGTGCTACGATTTTGAGGTTGATTCTTTCTTAAGAAATGTTTTAGACATCTTCAACTATGACATATATTTTACTCAAGATTTAATGGATTTAAAATAATGAGAAATAAACTTCATTAAAAACAAAACATAACCTCTATTTGTGCTGGAACCAGTGACCTTATGGTGTTGTATGGATTTTTATCAACTCTTACGGTTCGATTTTTAAAATAGTTTCTTAACAAAAGTTGTTTTTCACATCTTTCAATTTAACATACTCAAATTTCAGATTGAACGGACAAGTTTTGGACTTTGAACCAAACCAACTTTGGAAAATAGACTTTTTGGAAATAGACACAGTTTTTGTAACGGTTTGGGCGATTTAATACTCTTAATCCAAAAGGATCTAGGCTAAGGTGTCTTCATGAAAAATATTTATTTAGGTATCATTTATAACATTTTCAAATTTTATAATTTTCTAAGCTTGTTTAATTATGTTTCTGTAATTAAACTCGGAGCGCGAGAGTGGCCCAGTTTTTGCCGATTAGGACCGGTAGTGGTTTTATAATTGTTCCTGATGTTGTGCTTGCTGGACAATGGATATTTGATGCTTTGGTTGACCTTTGGCATGTTTAGAGTTTATGCATGATAATATGTGAAAGTGGTTGCTTAACTGTGCAATTGGGTGCTTGGTTGTTGTTATGGACTATTATTGCAAAAATTGGATTTTGGTATTTAAATAGAAAAATGCCGAGCGTCGGTTTTTGACGCCAAAAATGTTTTATGTACTATATAAAATCATGGAATTTTGAAATGGCTGAGTATCACACTTTATGGTTCAAATTAAAGATGTGACCATGCACAATTATTTTACCGGGTATTTTTAATACGAAGAAAATTGGCTAAATCCATTATTTGAAATGGAAGTATTTGAGTGCAATGCATGATGTTGTGTGTGATCGATTTATCAAAACCCATTACCCAGCGGGAGTTTGGGGATGATGCCCAATTTATTGGATGCCCGGCGGGAGCCCGGAAGCCGGTCGCGGTAGAGGACGGACCGCTACCCTTTTTTGGGATACCGTCTAGGCGAAAGTTCTAGATGTTGCCATGCCCGACAGGGCAGGACAGTGCCCGATTTTTATCGTATGTTGGGTGGGAGTCCGGATGACCGCCGACTGGGGAGTTGGCCATGGCCGATGGGCCATAATAACTAGAACGTGCATGAGTGGATAAGATAGCCACGCTTGATTATGGAGCAAAATTATGTGACACGGTATGGGACGTGTCATAACGGTTTTACCCTATAATCGGGACCCTTTGATTGGTTAATATAGGAGTTGATGTGTTCTAGTTATGAAATGCGTTTGCTGTATTGATATGAGATATGTGATGTACTAATGTGAAGGGAGGTGCTGATGCGAGGGTAAGTTGTGTGTGTGGTGCATGTTTAGGACGCCTCTGACTGAATTCTTGTCCTAATTGGGGTTTAGGGCGTTGACTCACTGAGACTTTGTCTCACCCCGTCATGGTTTAAATTTTTCAGGTCCTTAGTATGGAGATACCAGAGGGTGTCATGGAGGGTCCTAAGCTAGAGTCGAAGGGATCCAAATTATAGGTTGTCCAATAGTTCTTTTTGGGACAGACCTTTGGTGTACAGACCTGTATGACCGACTTGGCTTGTATATCTAAAAAGTATGTTTTGTGAAAATTGGTTGTCCTGCTTTTCTATCCCATGTTTGTGATTGTCCGGGTATATGTTTAATTCGCTTCCGTGTGGGCATAAAATGAATGGGTTAGCAACGCATCTTGGGAACGTCGCAAATTTTAGTCGTTGCCAAGGAATGTGCGCGTGCCGGGATTCGGGGCATGACAATAACTTTATAAAAATATATTTATTTTACTTATTTTAGCTAATAAATAATGCAAGATTTGTGAGAAAATATTTGGATTTCTTTTTATTTATTCAAATTTTCTCTGTTTATGCAGCATAATTAGATATGGAGAAAATAAGGGAAGAATACAAAAAGAATGAAAGGAATATACCAACCATAGAATCATTAGAAGGAATCAAGACTGTGATTTATTTCCTAATTTAATGCGAAAAATAAGCAATTGTCTTGTGTTTGGAACCTTGAATTTATCCTATAAATAGGATAACATTGAGAGGTGGGGGGATAGTTAAGTTTTTAATTTTATATCTTTTTTATTTTTCAGGGGAGTTTTTAAGTATTTTGAAGAAGACAAAAAGTGATGACATAATTCTTGTTCTTTAATTCAAGATGTTGATTTAATTTATATTCTCGTTTCTTCTTCTAATATGTTCATGATCATAATGATATGAATATTATGTTTTTTACGTTTTGCAAATGATTTCATTCATGTAAATTTTATATTAATGTGCTTAGTGCTTTTAAGTGACTGTCCACCATTTAAATGATTTGATGTGTATATTTGAGACTAAGAATATGCAATTACTCCCTATAATATATGACGATAAATTAAATATACATAAAAGTATACCATATTATTTGTGTGGCTTTTGGTGATAAGGTGATCTGAAAGGTTCATTGTAAATTAGGAATGTTTATAGATTTTAATACATTTATGTTTATTTAATTTCACATAGAGATATAGTAGATAGATAAACTGAGTCATATGAACAAAGGGGCGAGTGTATTGCTTATGAACGAGCTAAATACAATGAGGGGGAGGGTCCCTTATTTTTACAAATTTGGGTCTAATCTCATTCGTTGATCCTCCCTCTGATCCAATAGTTGTGTTTGAACATGTATCATCATTACAAGTCTACACATTAGGCCACTCAATGGCTTTAGACCTTGGGAAAGCCCAAAGCATGTGTCAGAAGTAAGGGCAGGGCCAGCAAGGCCGCTTGACATGAAGTAGGTGAATGGTCATGAGCTTTTGTCCATATTGTGCATGGGCTGGCTATGTGCTAATCATGGGTCGTCCATTGATCGGTCGTGGGCTAATCGTGGGCAAACCCTTGTGTGTGACACGACCCCATCATGGACAGTCTTGGATCATGCTTTGTCCGTGGGCTGTGTCAGTATAGTTATTTTTCTTTAACAATTCTTTCTATTCTTTTGTTTTCTTTAATTATTTTGAAATGAGAAAGGACGGGCTGATATAGGTCTCAAAATTCATGAATGTGAGGACTCAAATATGCGATGCATGTAATACCCACCACACATCTAGGTCCAAATTTCAGGACTTTGGTACGAGGTTAAAAACCGTAGGGGGTTCTGCCGAGCATAAACAAAAGCAAACTGACACGTTTCGCTAGATGTTTTGAGCTGATAGATCTCAAGCTCCGACACTGGAGAGTCTCTCTTTAACCAGAAAAGCTCTGGACAACCTTCAATTATGCCGAGACTAACCTCATCACCTCCTCATATTCGCTTCTTCTTCCCCTTCTTCTCCTACATCCCTTGTGTGCAGGGTCTCAAATCCAAGATCAAGAACTGCAAGTGGTGTCGAAGCTCAGGCAATCCTGGCAAGACCCATCGTCCCTCGACCACTGGGTAGCCTCCAATTCATCTTCCCACTGCGCATGGCCCGAG
The DNA here is from genome assembly GCA_014182575.1 of Eucalyptus decipiens. Classification (NCBI taxonomy): domain Eukaryota; kingdom Viridiplantae; phylum Streptophyta; class Magnoliopsida; order Myrtales; family Myrtaceae; genus Eucalyptus; species Eucalyptus decipiens. The sequence continues at coordinate 11,997,591 of CM024611.1, read as the reverse complement.
ATCAAATGCCAAGAAGGCTCAATCACCGAGCTCAATCTTGTCAAACTGAACATAAATTATTCGATCCCCCCATTCATCTGCGACCTCAAGAATCTGACCAAGCTCGATCTCTCCTACAACAATATTAATGGAGAATTTCCCACTGTTCTCTACAACTGTTCCAAGCTCATGTACCTCGACCTGTCCCAGAATTACTTCGAAGGTCCTATTCCATCCGATATTGATCGCATGGCCGATCTTCAGGTCCTGATTCTTGCTGCCAACAGCTTCTCGTTCAACGTTCCGGCATCGGTAGCGAGGCTGCGGAGGCTGAGGATCCTTCACCTTTACATGTCTGAGTACAATGGCACATACCCTGAAGAGATTTTTGGCCTCTCCGATCTCGAAGAACTGAGGCTCGAGTACAACAAGAAGTTCGTGCCATCACAGCTACCGCAGAACTTCACTGTCCTGAAGAAGCTGCGGCTCTTCTCAATGGCGCAGACGAACCTTTATGGTGGAATCCCGAAGGCGGTCAGCGATATGGAGGCTCTTGAGCTCTTGGATTTGGGGATGAATCCACTGACAGGAGAGATCCCGGGCAGCATTTTTGCTCTGAGGAACTTGAGCGACTTGTACGTGTACGAGACTAATGTGTCCGAGTCAATCCCTCAGGCAGTCAGCGCCGCCAACCTGCGCGTGATTGATCTGTCTTTAAATAATTTGATGGGGAATATACCTGAAGTTTTTGGACAGCTCAAAAATCTCTACTGCTTGAATTTAGAGTTCAATCAATTGTCTGGCGGAATCCCGGAAGGTATCGCCAGTCTTCCCGCTTTGTCTGATATCAGGCTGTCCAACAACAATCTATCGGGCACGATCCCCCTGGACTTCGGCAAGTTTTCCCCACTCAGAAGATTCGAAGTGGCCTTCAACAACTTGACCGGTGCACTTCCAAAACAACTGTGCCATGGGGGCACGCTGTTTGGGTTGGCCACTATGGACAACAATCTCAGCGGGGAGTTGCCGGAGTCACTTGGAAATTGCAGTACTTTGCTCGAAGTGATGCTGAACAACAATGGGTTCACAGGCAATGTGCCTGGAGGACTCTGGATGTCGCGGAACTTGACGGCCTTGCTCTTGAGTGGTAATGGATTAACTGGCGAGCTTCCCAAGGAGCTGTCCCCAAACCTCACTCGGATCGATCTGAGCAACAACAAATTCTTCGGCAAGATTCCGAGCACCGTGTCTTCATGGAGGAACTTGGTGGTGTTAGATGCTAGTAATAACCTCCTCAGTGGCACGGTTCCGGCTGAATTGACCTTGCTTCCTAAGCTGACGAGGCTTTTGCTCGGTCAGAACGAACTCTCCGGGATTCTTCCCACAGACATCGTTTCATGGAAATCCTTGACCACTCTGAATCTTAGTCACAATAAGATCTCGGGACCGATTCCAAGCGAAATCGGTCTTCTGCCTGTACTCACGCAGTTGGATCTGTCTGACAACCAACTGTCCGGCTTGATTCCTCCTGAAATCGGCCAACTGAATCTGAACCGTCTGAATTTATCCTCCAATCGCCTCAGGGGACCAATCCCAGCCAAGTTAGAGAACGCCGCATATGACACCAGTTTCCTGAACAACCCCGGGCTCTGTGCATCCAATTCGTTCATGAGGATCAATGTCTGCAACGCCCAATCCCAGAGATCGAGCAAGACCAATCTCACCTTGATCGTGATCTTGGCCATTGCGGCAACGATATGCGTTTTGTTGGTGGTGCTATTCACGATCGGAGCTTCCAGAAAAAACAGGGGTTGGTTTGATTCAACTCTGAAACTGACTCCATTCCAAAGTTTGAATTTTACGGAATCGAATATTCTGTCGGGATTGAACGAGGATAATGTGATTGGAAGTGGTGGATCAGGAAAAGTATATCGCATTATGGTGAATCCTTCTGGTGACTCCGTCGCTGTGAAAAGGATTTCGAATAACCAAAAATTAGATGAGAAGCTGGAGAAGCAATTCGTAGCAGAAGTGAAGATACTTGGGAACATTAAGCATCGGCACATTGTCAAACTGTTGTGCTGTATTTCTCGCGAGAACTCGAAACTCCTAGTGTACGAGTACATGGAAAATAGCAGCTTGGACCAATGGCTTCACAAGAAGAAAAGATCGTCGCCCATTCCGGGTGTCACCAACAATATGATCTTGGATTGGCCCAAAAGGTTGCAGATTGCGCTCGGAGTAGCTAAAGGACTTTGCTATATGCATAATGATTTGCGACGGCCCATCATCCACCGAGACGTGAAATCGAGCAACATTCTCTTAGACTCAGAGTTCAACGCAAAAATTGCTGACTTCGGCCTTGCAATGATGTTGGCCAAGCCTGGAGAAGCTGTTACCATGTCAGCTGTTGCTGGTTCTCCCGGCTATTTGGCACCAGGTTTGTCTATTCACTTAACATGAGTTCATTTCAGCTATATGCAAGTTCGCCTTCCTCATGTCCTACATATCCTACCAGCAGGAATATTTAGTTTTGTCTTTCTTTTTTGTTGAACGACAGAGTATGCTCATACGACAAGAGCTAATGAGAAGATAGATGTTTATAGCTTCGGCGTCATTCTCTTGGAACTGACCACTGGAAGGGAGGCTAAAGACGGGAAGGAAGGCATGGGACTCGCTGACTGGGCACGTTGTCACATCCAACGTGGCAAGCCGATATCTGATGTAATAGACGAGGAGATCAAGCACAGGTCGTACCTAGATGAAATAATCAATGTCTCTAAGCTCGCGATTTCATGCACTGCTACTCAGCCTTCTGACAGGCCTACAATGAAGGAGGTACAGCGAGTGCTGAGCAAATGTGGCCATCCGCTTTACAATGTCGGGCAGACATCCCCCCATAACACACACGTCACCCCTCTTCTCGCAAATCCTAGGCACGAGGAAATGCCGCGGAGCGATAACCAAGTTCTCAGGTGCAATACCTACTGACTCTCTGCAGAAGCTTTGTGAATGCATGAAGGTGACTTTATACATACAAATTGTCCATCTTAGGTTTTGGATGCTATCGTGGATGTAGTTATTTGAATAAGGTGTAAGGAAGGGTGAAGGTGTGAGTGAAGGGTCCAATATTAAGAAAGCTTTGGCATTTTGTATTCAAGATTTGGTTCAAGGAATCAGTTGATATCTTGTCATATTCCAGCAAAAAAGGCCCATCTCCTCATTCAGTCCACGTCCCATTCCTCTATGTGAGCTTAAAAAAAGCCCATGTGAATTCTAAATCTTAATCTAGCCTATTGGGGTTTGACATGTATTAGTTATATGCTCTAAAGCAACCATATAATAGTTAGATGTAAGGGATTTTAGTTGTATTGTCAAATTAATGGCAAAGACATATTCATTCATTTGTCCAATTATCTATATGAATAATTCCATAATATTAGTTGTGATTGGACTTATTCTTGAGACGTTAAAAAAATGCATGACGGGTTCACAGTTAGATTGAATCTTTAAACCGTTCCCGGTCAATGGATCATTTAGTGGATAATAATGATTTTATTGAGATCAGTGTGTTCTTAACTTCACCATTGAATATTGGATGCTTTAGGTAATGACGAGTCACGAGTCATTGGGTATTATGATGTCCGAGTTAAAAAACAAGTGCTTATAGCAGACAAGTTCACTAAAGGTGATGCACATAGAACGATTGGCAATATGGAAGCTTTTAGCAGGGTCAATGACTAATCAATTATGCTTTGATCTTGTGTAAATAATCCTTAGACCTAAGGCATGGTGTTAACTTATGTGTTGGACGGCTATAGTTCACAGGTACGCATATTGGTGGCTCATTGATCCATCTCTATACTTGATGGTCATAACTCATTCACATACAAAGTTAAATGTGTGCGCAACATGGAATCTATCTCCTTGTTACATGCAAGGTACAATAATGATGTCTTATACGATCTAATTGTGATACTATGTTGAAATCTTCGGCCGGGGTTGTAATCGAGAATGAATTATTTATGTCTGTATAAAATGCAAGTTAATTAGGTTTATGCATATGATCGATTTGGTGACTTGACAAATATTCCATGGTCTTTGTTTGATTGGGACATAGTAAGACAGAGGAATTGAATTACACTGTAGTCAAGAGTTGACAGGTTCATTATGTTCTTAAAACATTAGGTAGCCATGACATATTACTATATGTCAATCATGACTTGTAGGAGCTAGAGATTGATCGGCACAATCAATTCTCTTGGGAGTACTAATGTGTTAATACAATTCTTATTGCCAACTCAGTCATGAATCTAGGAATGTCACACACTATAACCAATTCATTCCACTGGATATAACTCACTCACGAGAGCTGTTCTCTTACTCACCCAGCTTCTGGAAGAAGTAGTCAATAACTTATTTGGGAAGTTATAGAGTAATTTCTTATGGAAGTAGTCAATAACTTATTTGAGAAGTTAAAAACTAGTTTCTAGAAGTAGTTTCTGGAAGAAGTAGTCAATAACTTCTTTGAGAGGTTAAAGACTAACTTATAGAGGAAGTTAAATGTTGACTTCAGTAGGACATTATGTGTATAGAGCAGAGAGAAGGTGAGTGAGTTAAGTAAGAAAATGAGAGAAAGAGAGAGAGAATTACATTGTTAGCAACGGTTGCTAACCACGTGCGAAGAATTGTCTCCACAAGATTGCTAGCACAATTATAGTGGTGATTACCTGCGAGCTCTTTTTTGTTCAAGATGCGTTGGTGGTGTGTCTGAATTAGAGACCTGACGTTTATGGGGCTCTAACTAAAGAACATTTGAATCAAGTCATTTAAAGCGCGCTTCGAGAGGTAATCTGTATAACTCCCTTCGATATTCTAATTTTTTATTAAAACGCACAAACAACGCCTTTGGAGATACATGTATGGTAGAATTTTTATCTTTGCTTCCATTGTGTTTATGTTTATTTAGCCTATGCATGTTCCGTAAAACCCAAACAGTGATATCATAGCCAATCCTTAGGCATTTTCGTGCGTTTAATTGATTTTGGCTCGTATTTATTTTTGCGTTCTAATGGTCAATTCACTTTTGTTAAGAGAATCTGTTGCTCTTACATGGCCAATAGAAGTTGATTAATTTATATGATAAATTTAATCAACTAACAAAAATTGGAACCAAACCAATTTTGAATCAAAAATCTATAATTTGCTATATTTTGTGTTTATCTTCCGCAAAATGATTCGCAAATGTGAACTTAGAGGTGACAACGTGGCTACCGCTTGGAATCACACTCGTGAAATTTGTTTCACTTATTTTGATCTCTTGATGTGGCTTACGTTGCTCAGCCATGAAATTGATTCAATGCAGAATTTTATTTGTGCATTCTAGAGCTTTAAATTATGAATTTATAGCCTGTAAGGAATGGTGGTGATTATGGAAAAACCCATAATTAATACGATTGATATATGAATGAATGTATGATGATTACAGGTATTTTTCGGGATTGTAATTATTAAATGGAGGCTACATCCTTCCTTTTATTTTTCATGAAATGTATTTTTGGCATAATTTGGTATATCTATTATTAATGTAAATGCTACGAAAGGAGGAGCCATAAAGCTAGAGAGCTTCATGGGCTCGGTCTTTGAAGAGTTCAAGGATCTAAGAAGAAGTGAAGAGCAGGTCTCTATTATTAAAATATTAAAATGGCTAAATGGGCCTCATTGGCTTGAGACTCATTGAGCCATAATTCCATGATCACCACGTAGGATTCATTTTTCAGATTGTCAAACTTTTCTCTCCAAAAATTATCTTGTTGTCTGAGCTTTGAATTTTCCTTCTTTAGTTCGGAAATCATTTTAAGAGAGAATTTAAGGTTCAAGCAAAGTTCATCTATATACTTAGAAACTTTAATAGGAATTTCTGAATGACTTTGTGGCATCCCAAAATTCATGGCAACCTCCAGATACATTAAGGTCTATGAATAGGTGACAGTCACCGAACTGTGACTTTGTTTTTATTTTACAGGCATTGATTTGTATTTGTTCATTTGGAATAGTATTTCAATTTTATCCTTTGAACCAAAAGGATGAGATTTGATCTTGCATAAGAATTATATGCGCTAAAAAATTAAAGAATTAGAACTTAAGGATATTGAGCGGGCCGTAAGAATTTGGAGTATATATGTGTGTGTGTGTGTGTGTGTGTGTGTGTGTGTATACTTGTATATAAAGCAATCTGAATTTTGTTATTAAATTAAATTTGATAGAGATAAAATACTATATATATAGATAAAAAAAAAGGGAGGAATTAGGGCCTTATTTCATGGACTCTTGGGCCCAAGAATTCAGGCCCAAGCAGGCCCAAGAAACACCCCAAGGGTGTCGCACAAACCAAGAAGGGGAGGAGGGAGTGCCTGTCCTCCAACACTTGTCTTCAATGTTGCCACTTGTTCTCCTCATGAGAACACTTGTCCCCCATGCAAAATAAGGATGCATGCAAGTATATAAACAACCAAAAAGAAAGAAAGAGAAGGGAAGTGACCAGTTTTGAGGGGGGTGAGAGAGAGAGCTGTCGAGAGAGCGAGAGAGGGAAACCGAGAGAGGAAGAGGGAGGCCGCACGAGGAAGAAGTCCGTCCGTGCGTCCGTCACCATCCGTGTGCCGTTGTTTGCTTGATTTTGGAGGCAAGTTGGGATCCATATTCTGCTCTTGCATGTGTGTCTTGCATGTGTGATTGTTTGGTGGTAGATCTCGGATGCTTAGGGTATGAGAAACCGAAGCTAGAGTGTGTTGTTCTTGAGAATGTATTCTGTTTTCGTCTATACCGCCTGACCCAGAATGTTGTAGAGGCTTGCATGTGGGTTTTGAGTTGGATTTTGGATTTTACTTCTTCACGAAAGTTGTAGAAACCATCTCAAAGTATAACATACTAAAATTTGAGACAAAATGGCTGATTTTTAAGGGGTGAAACCCATCCTCTATGAAAAGGCTAGATCTGAAACTGTTTTGTTGACCTCTTGGTGGTTTTGTGTGTTGCATGTCATTTTTTACTGAGAATCTCACTTCGACTTCTTCACAAAATTTGTAGAGAACATCCTGAAGACTAACATACTCAAATTTGAGGTAAAACGAGCAAGTTTAGCCTAGTGAAACGGTTTTCTTTTGAAGACGGTAGATCTGGAAGTATGGTACTGGACTCCCGAGACTTCGTGGACTAAATGGTGACTTTCCTTTGAGAATCTCACCTATATCCCTTGATTAAAGTTGTAGTGTACTTCTTGAGGCACAACATATCAAAATTTCAGAGGAAATGAAGGAGGGTAAGTAGGCGAAACCTTGATTTTTCAGAGACACCTAAACTGGACTGTTCGGTACTAAGAACAGGAGATTCGACCGTCTATAGTTAATTATCTAAGACGAATCTGGCCTTGATGTCTTCAAGAAAAATATACCTTAGAGTCCCAAATATAACCTGGTAAAATTTCATAATTTTTGGAGGTCATTTGGGTATCTTAATCGAAATATTTCAAGAAATGCGTAATCTGATTTTATCCGAATTTTGCATGCTGTATTGTGTGAGCTATATCTTCTTGTGTGAAGCTCTTTTGGGCATGTGTTCCTCATGGAATTGCTACCTTTATGTCTTGCCTATCACATGTTCTGATTTTATAATTTTTGAAGATCATATGGATATTCAATTTATATGTTTTCCGAGATTGTGCAAGCTGGAATTTGGTAAATCTCAAAAGTCATGATGTATGGATTATTCTAAGTTGTATGGACCCCATGAGTTGCATTGTCATAAGTGATTGTATCTTGCTGCATGTATGATGATGATTGGACATGCATATAAGAATCAAATGATGAAAATGATCTTGTTTGCCATCACATCGTATACCATGTTGAAATTGAGCCATAATTGTAAATATGAACTATGATAAGTGAGAAGGCCGTCGAAGGTGTGAGCTGACGATGCCCCGGGAGTGTCGGGATGCCCGGTCAGGGAGTGCAAATGCCGGATGCCTAGTTGTGTCATGATACATGCCCGGAGGTTTGTGCCGGATGCCCGGTTGTATCATGATGCATGCCCGGAAGGTCCTCGGGAGTTTTAAGATGCCCGGTGGTATACGGTACGTAACTCCAGAGGGGGGGAATCCTGGTGGTATGTCGGTACGTAATTCCGGAAGCCTCGGAGGTGTGTGCCGAGGGATTCCTCATGATGCTAGTTGGGATATAAGATGCCCGGAGGTTTGTGCCGGATGTCCGGTTGTATTTTGAATACATGCCCGGAGATTCCTTGCGATGCCAGTTGGGGTGCAAGCGATAAATGTGGGATGCAAATATTGGTCCCAGGAAAGAAAAATGTGGTGGCCCAAAATGAAAGAATAAAATTGAGAAATTGAAATTGAATTATGCATGGTATGGCAACATGTATGCATGAGTGCATGATGATGAGTGCATGGATGTATGTGCACCTATGGTATGATGGTACATGTATGACATGATGATGGTGAGTGCATGGATGTATGTGCACCTATGGCATGTGATGATGGTGAGTGCATGAATGTATGTGCACCTATGGCATGATGGTACATGTATGACATGATGATGGGGAGTGCATGGATGTATGTGCACCTATGGCATGATGGTATATGTGACATGATGATGGTGAGTGCATGGATGTATGCGCACCTATGGCATGATGGTATATGTGACATGATGATGGTGAGTGCATGGACGTATGTACACCTATGGCATGATGGTACATGTATGACATGATGGTGATGATTACATGAGGATGTATGTACATGTGGTGTGATGACATATGCATGGCTTCAAGGTAAGTTATGCATGGATGCATGAATTACATGTGTTATGCTATGATTGTTATAATTGTACTGTGTGATGCATTGAGTGGTTTATTGGGTTCTTTACTTGCTGAGTGGCTGTACTCACCCCTTTTCGGGAATAACATTTCAGACTAGATAAGATACCTCTGCTGCCACTGCTACCAGTAAATGGATCAAGTGGTTGGATATGACTGCGAGGAGGAAGATAGCAAAGGAAAGAACTTTTGGATGCCAACACTGATCGATGGACTTTAAGTATACGACTGTTGGAGGAGATGTCAGTCATCTTTTGAAGTATAGCTGAGTATAGAAGACTACGGCATTTTGATGTACCGATGAATGATGTCAATTTGGTTTAAGTAAAAAAAAGTATACGGCTTTTACCTATAAATGTTTAGTTGGTGTGCATCGTTTTCTGAATATAGGGAAGGGAGTTGTTAGATGTGCTTCCGTATATGAACTACGCAAGGGACCGATAATAAAAGATGTAAACCCCCATGGTTGTATGGACCCGTTGCAATTGAAATGGTATCAGAGCGACATGTTATCAGGTCAAGCGAATGGTAATCGAACTGTGGCGACCCTAACAGTTCGAGGGCCGGTCAAGATGTGGCATCCCAAAATTCATGGCGACCTCTAGTTACATTAAAGTCTATGAATAGGTGATGGAAGTACCATCAAGTTATTTTATGGCCATTTAATCTATAATTTGCAATAAGATATATGGCTAAGCTTTTGAGGGATAATTATGTGATAGGAAAGAAAATCCTATCATTGGCCATGTGTTTTATAAATTGGAATTTATGGAATTATGATTTCAAGATTTTGGCCATGTGGAATTTAGTAATTAAAAAAAGAAAGAATTAAAGATGAATAATTGAAAGGGAAATTGTGGGTTTAATTAGGTTGGGCCTTAGGCCCAAGAGTATGGATTTTGGAGGGCCAAATGGTTGGCCCATTGAAGCCCACAACGGGGCTGTCGACCAGCCCATTTGCCGGCCCAAGATAGGCCCAAGAAGAAGGCCCATTAACCTTGCATGTCCTCCAACACTTGTTCTCTCCTTTTCGCCACTTGTTCTCCTCATGAGAACACTTGTCCCCCATGCAAACCTAGAATGCATGCAATATATAAGCATCCAAAAGAGAGAGAGAGAGAGGGAGAGAGAGAGAGTGGCTTGTTCGGCCAAGAGAGTGAGCCGAGAGAGTGAGATGCAAGAGAGTGGGAGGCCGAGAGAGGAGGAGCTCGCCCATCGCCGCCCGCACGCCGTTCGTCCGTCGCCGGAGTGCCACCGTTCGTGTGGTCTAGAGGCAAGTGGGAGTCCTCTAGCTTCTCTTGCATGCTTGTATGTTGTTTGCATGTTGAATTTTTGAGTGTTAGAAGAGAAAAACCGAAGCATGGATGAGTTGTGTGTGTATGGTGTGACTGTTCTTGCTCGGATCATGTGAGTCAGAAACTTGTTTGAGCTTGCATGTGTGTTTGGAGTCCGATTTTGGCTTCAATTTATTCATGAAAGTTGTAGCTAGCATCTTGTACTATAACATACTAAAATTTCGTGGAAAATGATGGAGATTTAAGGGGTTAAACTCTCATCCTACGGAGACCTCAGATCTGGAAAGATTTTACTGACCTCTTGTTGGATTTGTGGTTGCATGTTGGTGTGTGCTAAGAATATTTCTTCGATTTCTTCATGAAAGTTGAATGGGACATCTTGAACTATGAAAGTTGAATGGGACATCTTGAACTACAACATACTCAAATTTGAAGTGAAATGAACAAGTATAGCTTAGTAAATCGACTAGATCTTGGAGACGGTGATTTTGGAGATGTATTTCGGGACACCCGAGACTTCATGGACCTAAATGACGACTATACTCTGGTTATTTGACTTAGATCTCTTCATCAAACTTGTAGATAACATCTTGATGTATAACATATCCAAATTTGAGAGGAAATTAAGAAGAATAGGTAGGTGAAAACTCAGTATTTCGGAGAAGTATGCACTGGACGGTGCGGTAATGGATCCAGAAGCTTCGTGAGGTTGTATAAAATAATCCAAAAATAATATGGCTTGAAGTGCTTCATGAAAGTTGTACGAAAATGTCTTGGATATAATTCAGTAAAATTTCATAATTTTTGGAGGCCATATGAATATTTTAATTGAATTTATTCGGAAACCGTGCATTCTGGTTTCATCCGAGAATCATAGGATGTTTGTGAAAAATGTGAGATTGTGAAAAAATTCAATTTGGCCATGAATTTTGCATGTAATTATCATCCTATTGGTTTGTTTAATAATTTCTTGGATTTTTATAATCTTGGGAATTTATAGTTATTAAAAATAAAAATAATAAATAATAATAAAATAATAACATAAAATAAAATAAAATAAAATAAAATAGATTATTGGCCATAGATTCCATGTAATTAATTTATGTTGCATGTGTGATAAAGTCTTGGTGTATGCATGACATTAAATTGAGATGCATGTGTGAATCATATGCCAAGTATGATTTGTTTGATATCATGCCATATGCCATGTTAAATTGAGATCAAAATAATGATAAGTGTGGATAATGATAAAAGGAGAGGTGGTTGTGGCGGAGGATAATGCCCGGAATGTATAGAGATGCATTGCCGGATGGCCCCGGGAGTGTCGGGATGCCCGGTGGTATACGGTACGTAATTCCAGGGGAGGCCTGGTGGTATGTTGGTACATAATTCCGGAAGCCCTGTTGGAGGTTTTTGCCCGAAGGGAATACCTCGCGATGCCAGGATTGGGGTGCGGGATGCCCGGCCAGGGAGTGTAAATGCCGGAAGCCCTGTCGGAGGTTTCTGCCCGAAGGGAATGCCTCGTGATGCTAGTTGGGATGCGAGATGCCCGGAATGTGGGGGCCGGATGCCGGTGGCTGGAATGGCTGAATACGGAAGCCTCGGAGGTCTTTGCCCGAGGGGATGATGAAATTGATGATTTGAGAAATGGGTGATGTGGTGATCAAATTTAAAGATAAAGATGAAAATTAACCCATGGTATGATATGCATAATGATATGCATGATGATGATGATGATATGTGATGTGATATGATGATCACCCATGGTATGATATGCATGATGATATGCATGATGATGATGAGGATATGTGATGTGATATGATGATCACCCATGGTATGATATGCATGATGATATGCATGATGAGGATGATGATATATGATATGGCATGATGACATGTGTGATATGATGATGTCATGATGATGATGACATGTGTGATAGGATGATGTCATGATGATGATGATATGTGTATAGTATGATGATGTCATGTATATGATGATGATGACATGTGTATGATATAATAATGTCATGATGACGATAATATGAGTATGACATGATGATACACATGTATGTGTTATGATTGTGGTGATGATGCATGATAATATATGCATGACTTCAAGGTAAGTAATGCCTGCAATGCATGTATGACTTGTATGATGCATTGAGTGGTTATTGGATTCCTTTACCTGCTGAGTGGTTGTACTCACCCCTTTTGGGGACCAACATTTCAGATTAGTAGATGGTTTAAGCGGTTGGATATGACCGCGAGGAGAAGGATAGCAAAGGAGGGAACCTTTGGACGCCGACACTGGTTGATGGACCTTAAGCATACGATTGTGGGAGGAGATGTCGGTCATCTTTTGAAGTATAGCCGAGTATAGAAGATTACGGCATTTTGATATACCGATGAATGATGTCCATCTAGGTTAAGTGAATAAAAGTGTACGGCTTTTACTTATAAATGTTTAGTAGGTGTGCATCAATTTCGGAATGTAGGGAAGGGAATTGTTGGATATGCTTCCGTTATGTAAATTGCGCAAGGGACCGTTAATAAAAGATGTAAACCCCCATGGTTGTATGGACCCGCTGCAACTAAGAATGGTATCAGAGTGACATGTTATTTGGGAAAGAAAAAGGAAAAGCGAACTGTGGTGACCCTAGCGGATCGGGGGCCGTCGAGGGGTGCCACACGAAGGGTGCCACAGACTTATCTTGATTTCCTTGTCAGATTATAAATATGTGTTTGAGTCTAAGTCTGATTCTGAACGAGCCATTAGACAGATATTTGCAAATTCTTCTTCGCTTACCTCACATTTTGTGTCACTCCAGGTTTCTGCTTTAAGAGTTTTCTTGTATTTCTCATACTTTCCTTTCTTTTTTTTCAGCAAGGGACAATTAGGTTTAATTTTCCCCTCCTCTTGCACTCGAAGCATATTACATCCTTACTTGTTTCAATATCTTCCATTAATCTCTTTTGGAAATTTTGCTTGCTTTGCTTCTTCCAGTTCAATCTTCTTCCTTTTTCTATTCAATTTTCTGAATTTATTTATCATAAGGGCCAGCTCCTCGTCATCCATGTCATCGTCCGTATATCATCAAAATTAGCATTGGACTTAAGTGCAATTGACTTGTTACCTTTTGGATCATCTTCATCATTAATCTGTTCCACTTCATACGATTGAAGAGTGCCTATCAACTCGTCAACAGAAAAAGGCATGATCCTTTGTGTCTCCCTAATTGAAGTCTTCACATGGTTCCAATTCTTTGAAAGTTCTCGTAGTAGTTTGTTGACCTTCATTGAAGCAGCAATTGGTTGACCTTGATATGCCAATCTATTTACACTTTCCGTAAAGTGACTGAACATATCTCCAATAGATTCTCCAGGCTTCATTCTGAAAGACTCATATTGACCAAGTAAGATGTTTATTTTTGTCTCATTTACACAATCTGTTCCTTCATAAGTGACATGAAGCCTATCCTAGACTTCTTTAGCTATTTCACATGAAGAAATTCTGTTACATTCAACAGGAGACAAGGCATAGTATAAAGAATAAATAGTTTTAGCATCAAGAGCCTATCTCTCGGTAATTTCAGCTTGATTAGAATCCTCGGTGATATAGCTAGTAAAAGCACCTAGAGGGGGGTGAATAAGTGTAAAAATAATTTCTTGAGATATGAAAGCAATACTAGGCAGACAATAGAAATGAAAGCTCTCGTTTAGTTAATGAAACGAACTATGATCAAAGTAAAACAGAGAGTAAGGAAGAGAAAATTCAACACAAGGTTTATAGTGGTTCGGCTTATTCCAAGCCTACGTCCAGCATTACTGCGACAGACCTTGGCTGGATTTCACTATGAACAAAAGAGATGTTACAGCAATGCTCTCTCTTGATTCCACAGTATGGATATTTTACCACACTTCCTTAAGGTATCTCAAAATATAAACTCTCTTTTGCGTACAAGGTTTCGCTCAGCAAATGAATTGACTACGAATCAAGGAGCTTCAGACTTTGGAATTCTTCTATCGCGCACACACTCAAACAACTGGAACGTCTTCCTTTTATACTCCTTTATGCCATCATACCCGTTGGCACTTACCAAAGGAATTCTTCCAATCTTCCGTTGGACAGAATCAATTAGGAAGATCATTCGAGCTATTAAAGGAACATGTCGATAGCCTATCAATCATGCTCGCCCATATAATCAGGATCTTGGTTTCCATAAGTAGAACCTTCCAAGAATACTTCGCCAATCATCGGATCCTTAATCAATCTTGATTTGAATAAAGGAATCCGTTATGTCATATCCAGCCAAGAGATCTTCTCTAGTCGATAAGGCTAAATCCTTAAAGAAGCACTCAGCTCTGGATAGCCTTTCTTCAACGGATTAGAAAGCATCGGTGAGAATAGACTTTAAGACTTGAGTCGGCAATCCGGAAGTCTTCGGACTTTGAATAGAAGAGTCTGCAAATCTTGGACTATCTTTTGATAGAAACGTTTTGTCAGCTTCAAAATATTCCAAAAAGATTTCTCCAACAATCTCCCCATTTTTGATGGTAACAAAACTTTCCTGCATATTTGAATAACTTTGACCTGCAAAACATTACTCAAGCAATATGGATATCTCATAAAGATTAATGACTTAATGATAACACTATAATCTGCAACAACAGAAAATAGGTTAGTCTTGCATGTAAAGCCATTCATAAGATATTAATAATACTTAATAAAAACAGTAGTCAAATCCAGTCAAATCCAAATCCACACCTCATTCAGTCATTATCTAGACACACAAAACAAACTAAAAAAAGTTTCAAAGCTTGCATCTCTCTCCCTTTTTGTCATCATAAAAAAAGGTTGAGATGAAAATGAAGTCAAATTTGCTTGGGAACGCGGACAAGCTGGAAATCTCCCACAGACTGAATGATGCCTTCCAGCTTTTTCAAGTCTTCCTTTAGATGAGCTACTTCTTCTCCTTTAGCATTGGCTTGAATTTGAGTAGAAATGGCTTGAATACGATCGGATAGGGAAACGGAAGAAACTTGTCCAGCATTCTTCAAGTTCGAACCTCGCACTCCAAAGCATATATCGACCTCACATTTCCAAGAGAACATCAAGAATTCTGCGAAAATCTCTTTGTATTATCGGTCAACGTACTAGCTTGGCACGGTCTGATGGAGTAAAGGCAGACGATGGTATATCAGCATATTCATGCAGATTTGGCGATGAAGCATCATGACCCTCTTCAGAAAATTGAGAGGCATAAATGTCCTCTGGATCTGCTGGAGAACGGCTGACTCCTTCACTGGTAACATGATAGGAGGTTGTTCCTCTTTGCTCCTTATCTCCCCTGTTTCCATGGCTTGGTGGAGAAGAGAGTTTTCATGCTCTTCTTCCTCTTGATTCTCTCTCTCTTCTTTTTCTTCTTCAATCCTCTCCTCCTCTACTTTTTCTTCAGCTTCTCTCTTCTCTTCTTCTTTTTCTTCTCCTTCTTGCTCCTCTGCTTCTCTTTCTTCTTCTTCTTTCTCTTCTACTTCTCTCTCTTCTTCTTCTTTCTCTTCTTCTCCTTTCTCTTCTTCTTCTTCTTCTTCTTCTTCTTCTTTCTCCTGTCTTTCTCTCTCCTCTGCTTCTTTCTCCTGTCGTTCCATTGATTCTGGAACAGAACGACTTAGCTTCTTCAATGCTATAGCAAAAATGGTGAGGTCATCCTCATTATCTTCATCCTCAATGATGAGAGCTCTTTTCTTTTTGGATGAAGCAACCATTGGCTCATTCCTTTTTCTTTTTGCTGCAGAAGAGACTTGATGAGTTTTGACAGGGGTTTTCTCCTTATACTTCTCCAACGCCGTGTCAAGTTCTTTCAGACGCATTTTCAACACCATTTTCAGTCCTACCACCATTTTGTCACATGGTCGAACACGAGAGAATTTGT
This sequence comes from Eucalyptus decipiens, assembly GCA_014182575.1. Lineage (NCBI taxonomy): Eukaryota > Viridiplantae > Streptophyta > Magnoliopsida > Myrtales > Myrtaceae > Eucalyptus > Eucalyptus decipiens. The sequence continues at coordinate 11,981,505 of CM024611.1, read as the reverse complement.
GGAGGCTGAATATTCAAATGTCTGAATATCTTTGACACAAGACACAGATAAGGAAGTTGTCCCTTGTCCTTCACCATTGCTCTATACATGTGGAACAGGATGGTGTGAGGAAGTGAAAACTTTTTCCTAGTATTGATGGCGTACATCAACTTTGCCTCTGAGTTTGATACATCAGTCTTGGAAGTTGATTTCGGTCTAAGGCAATTGATCACAATCTTGTGAAGCAAAATGTTGTTCGCACGCATCCTTGAGTAGGAAATCCTTCCCTCTGTCATTCTGTCTTTAACAAGTTCCAATGTTGCACGAGCAATAGAGACATTGATGGGTTGATACCTTCCTCTCTCAACTCCAATCCCATCCGCCAGCATATCCACATTAACCACAAAGTCCTGATCTCAGACACTAAAAGATATTCTATTCGCATCTAAGAAACTAAGATTTGAATAGAAATATGCAGTTAATTGAGCATAGCCTTCTGTGGTGTCAGAACATAACTATTCTAGTTGAAGAAAATTGAACTTTTCCCTCAAGTTCACATTCACAGGATCCAGGAAATCGAAATCCACACTCCTAGGATTTATCACCTCACGTTTCAACAAATTGGAGTATAGATCCTTCTTTCCTTTGATCTAAACAAATCTGTCCTCTTTCCTCGAATTTCCGCTGCAACACCCATTCTTGTTTGAAATTGGTTGTACAGTTTATCATCATCATTTCCATCTGTCGGATTAAATCCCCCAACACACGGATCACTAGGGATATTTGCAAGGGCTTCTTCTACCATCCCCCTTGGAGCAATTCCCAAATCTTCCACTTTTCGCAAAAAGATGTACTCATTCCCATATCCCTTGTCCTTAAGGAACGCACCAACGTAGTTCAACGGAGTACCAATACTCTTTAAAGCACGGTAAAGCTTATAAATAAAGTTGGGCTTTTGAATTCTTACAGGATCAGCGTCTTCAATGATTTCTTCTTCTTATTGATGACCCACACCCTGTGGACTGGATGGAGGGGAATGACGCTGTTGATAATGTTGCAGCCTCTGTTGTTAAGATGGTGACTCCTCTTCCTCAGTGAGATCGAAGTGAGTAGGCCCCTCACTCATTCGCCGTGGTCCCCTGTTTGCAATCCTCGAAGACTTTCTTGAAGACGACATCTTTCTTTGTCTTTGAAAGATTCTTTGCTTGACTTTCCCAAGAAAAGTGACTACTTTTTCGAAGATTAAACAAGGAAGGAAGACAGAAATGGAGGATCGATGCTTTTTAGGGTTTTGGAGTTATGAGAGAGGAACCAACTGTAAATAGCCCAGTCGAAATACCAAACGTCATAAAGGAAAGTGAAAAGATGCCCTTTTTAAAGATAACTGCTTTTAAAAAAAAAAAAACAAATAACTGCCATTTTAAAAAGAAATTAATTTTTGAAAAGGTAAAATTGCACTTTTCACGGAAATTTAAGATAGCATAAATAATCGTACCTTTTCGTGATTTAATACGAAATAGAACAACTTACAGTTAAGACCCATGATAGTCTTATTCTAAGAGTCTCTAGACTTTAACTTCTTCAAGCTTCAAAATGTTGAGTCTAGAACGAATGATTTCAAATTGATTTTTCTCCAAAGGCTTTGTGAATATATCCGCCAGTTGGTTCTTCGTGTCAACAAATTGAATCGAAACTTCTCCATTTTGAACATGATCTCTAATGAAGTGATGACAAATCTCTATATGCTTTGCTCTTGAGTGAAGAATTGGATTTTTGGTGAGATTGATTGCCTTTGGTATTGTCACAATTAATCTCCGTGCATGAATCTCCAATTCCAAAGTCTCTTAGCTGTTGCTTTATCCACATAATTTGTGAACAACTTCCAAGAGCTACATATTCTGCTTCTGCTGTAGAAAGAGCTACTGTTCTTTGCTTTCTTGAAAACCAAGATATTGTTCTGTTTCCAAGTAACTGACATATACCCGAGGTGCTTTTTCTATCAACTCTGCAACCGGCTAGATCTGCGTCTGAGTATCCAAGAAGAGTAAAGTCTCCCTTTTTGGGATACCATAGGCCGATACTTGAAGTTGAAGCAATATATTTGATAGTTCGCTTTGCAGCACATAGATGAGATTCTTTAGGGTCTGCTTGAAATCTAGCACAAATGCAAACACTAAACAAAATGTCAAGTTTAGAAGCAGTAAGATAAAGAAGTGAACCGATGATACTCTTGTATAGCTTCTGGTCAACTTTCTTTCATCCTTCATCTTTGTCTATCTTCAAGGAACTTGACATTGGTATATCAGTCTTTTTGCAATTTTTCAATCCAAACTTCTTGACAAGATCATTAGCATATTTTTCTTAATGAATAAAAGTCTCTTCCTTCAATTGTTTCACTTGAAGTCCAAGAAAGAAGGTTAGTTCTCTCATCATGCTCATTTCAAATTCATCATGCATAGACTTTGAGAATTTATTACACAGACTTTTATTAGAGGATCCAAAAATAATATTATCAACATATATTTGAACAAGCAAAAAACTTTTGCTTTCTCTTTTGATAAACAATGTAGTGTCTACTTTACCTTTGACAAAACCATTTTGTATTAAAAACTTACTTAGCCTGTCGTACCAAGCTCGAGGTGCTTGCTTTAAACCATACAAAGCCTTTTTCAGTCGAATGCGAGTCGGCTTCTTTGGGTCTTCAAACCCAGGAGGTTGTTCCACATAGACTTCCTCATGGATAAATCCATTTAGGAAGGCACTTTTGATGTCCATTTGGAATAACCTGAAATTCTTATAACAAGCAAAAGCAAGTAATAATCGAATTGCTTCTAACCTTGCTACTGGTGCATAAGTCTCATCACAGTCTATCCCTTCTTCTTGCGTATATCCCTTGGCCACGAGTCTTGCTTTGTTTCTTACGACTTTTCCTTTCTCGTTCATCTTGTTCCTGAAAACTCATTTAGCTCCAATAATAGATTTATCTTTTGGTTTAGGAGTCAATTCCCAAACATCATTAATGTTGAATTGTCTGAGTTCTTCTTGCATAGCTTCAATCCAGCTTTCATCAGATAAAGCTTCTTCTATGCTTTTGGGTTCCACTTTAGAAATAAGAGCCACAGTACTAGACTCTTCGTGCCTTTTGGATCTTGTGCGAATTCCTTCATTAATGTCGCCAATAATGAGATCTTTAGGATATTTGGACTTATGCTTCCGATTCTTGGTCGATTTGTCGGGTTGATGATCACTTTCTTCATTTGAATCTTCAATAACCACTTGTTCTTTGGTCTTTCGAGTCGATTTGCTTCTTGAGATTTAGACTGTAGAGTCTAGAGCGAGTTCAGATTCTTCAAGAAGAGTACGAATAGATTCATTTTACATAGAATCTTGGAATTTGAGATTCATTGATTCCTCCACAAATTGATTTTTCTTGTTATAGACTCTGTAGGCTTTGCTTGAGGTAGAATATCCAAGGAAGATTCTTTCGTCTGATTTTTCTTCAAACTTACCAACTCGATCATTTGCATTTTTCAATATAAAGCATTTGCATATGAACACATGAAAATATGAAACAATAGGCTTCTTTCCTTTGAATAATTCATAGAGGGTTTTTCCAAAATAGGCCTTAGAAAAACTCTATTAATAATATAACATGCTGTTGAAATAGCTTCAGCCCAAAATCGTGAAGAGATGTTACTTTCAATTAAAAGAGTTCTAGTCATTTCTTGAAGAGATCTATTCTTTCTTTCCACAGCTCCATTTTGCTCTGGAGTATATGGAGAGGAGAACACATGCTGAAAACCAGATTCATCACAGAATTTGGTAAAATCTTGATTTTCAAATTCACCTCCATGGTCTGTTCTTATACTTGAGATAGTATACCCTTTTTTCGTTTTGAACCATTATAGCAAACTTTTCAAAATAGGAGAAGGTTTCAAACTTACTTGCCAGAAAATATACCCAAGTAAATCGAGAGTAATCATCCACAATTACTAGGCAATATTTCTTACCTCCAATGCTTTGAGTTCTGGTTGGTCCAAAGAGATCCATATTAGTGGAAACTTGATTTATTAGTTTAAAAGAATTTCTTACCTGCTTTCCCAAAACGCGTGGTGTGCATAGATCAGTCTTTTGGTAAGATAAATTTGGTAGACCAAGAACAAGCTTCTTTGCTGAAATTTTGGCTATCTGCTTCATATTGATGTGCCCAAGCTTTCTGTGCCATAAGCTTGCTTCGTCTTGAATTGAGATTAAACATTGTGATTCATCTAGTTTCACATCCAAGAGGTAGATATTGCCATGTCTTCGACCCATAAACGACTGATTAGAATCTTTACTGGTTCTTGAACATATTCCTTCTTGAAAATTGATTTTGAAACCGGTATCACACAACCGGCGATCGAGCAGATTGTAGTTAAGTCCTTCCACTAGGGAAACGTTGCTTATTGTGAGATTTCCAATCTTTACAGTTCCAAATCCCACAATTCTTCCTTTGATGTTTCCTCCAAAAGAAACTTTTCCACCATTTACTTGAACGAGCTTTATGAAGCAATTTGAATCTCCTGTCATATGTCTTGAGCATCCACTATCTAGATACTATTTTACCTTTTTCTTTATAGTGACCTGCATTTAAAGAAGAGACTCAAGCTTTCTTTGGAACCCATATTTTCTTGGGTCCATTGGTGTTAGTATGATATGCGGTATTTGCCCATACTTTTTTAACAGGTTTCCAGACCATAGGACATTCTTTTTCAAAATGATATGCACTATTGCACTTTGAACATCTGAGAGCATTTCGACCTACTGGTTTACAAAAGCCTTTTTGAAATGATTTTTGTAAACATCTCTTGTAGGTCTTTGCTTAATTCTTTCCTTTACTTTAGGAAAATCAATTAAAGGAATTGTTTCTTGTCATTCCTAAACCAGATTTATTGAAATAAGGTCTTTGTCTTTGAAAGAATTTTCTCAAGTTTCTCGAGATCCTAATGAAAATCTTTTGAAACATTTGACAAGTCATTTTTTAAGAATGCATTTTCTTTTAAAAGATTGTCTTCACTTTCTTTTAGAGTGGAAACATTCATGTCTAAACATTTCAACTTTTCTTTCAAAACATTTTCCTGTTGTTTTAGTGTAGAGTTTCCCTTTTTAAGTTCGGAAATCCTTTTAAGAGAAGTCTTAAGACTAAAACACAGCTCATCAATGTATTTAGAAACTTTAACAGGAATTTTAAAGTTACTTACCTCAAATTCACTGTCTGAGTCTGAGTTTGTTTCAGAGTTTGAATCTGAATCTGATTGTGCCATCAGACATATATTGGCATAATCATCATCACTTTCTTCACACTCTGTGTCACTCCAGGTTTCTGCTTTGAGAGCCTTTCGATACTTTCAGCTTTTCCTTTCTTCTTTCTCGAAGAGGACGGTTAGTACGATGTGTCCCTTTTTCTTACATTCAAAGCGGACTACATCTTTGTTTGATTCATCATCATCAATAGACTTGGTCCATTGCTTTTGAAAACTCTGTTTCGTTGGATTGAATCTTCTTCCTTTTCTGTTCAGCTTTCTGAATCTTTTTATCATAAGAGCAAGCTCCTCATCGTCCATATCGTCTTTAGAATCAGTGACATCAGAATCATCATTGGATTTTAATGCAATGGATTTCTTACCTTTAGGATCTTCATCTTCATTGATTCGCTCCACTTCATAAGACTAAAGAGTTCCAACCAACTCATCGACAGATAGTGGCATGATTCTTTGTGTCTCTCTTATTGAGGTCTTTATATGATTCCAATCCTTGGAAAGTCCACACAGTAGCTTGTTTACCTTCATGGGATCAGAAATTGGTTGACCTTGATTTTCAAGACCATTCACGATATCTGTAAAACGGCTAAACATGTCAGTTATAGATTCTCCTGATTTCATTTTGAAGGCTTCGTATTGACCGAGGAGAATGTTGATTCTAGTCTCCTTCACTCGATCTGTTCCTTCATAGGTGATATGTAATCTATCCCATACTTCTTTTGGTGTAACACAAGAAGATATTATGTTATATTCAGTAGGTGACAAAGCACAATATAAAGAATAAATTGCTTTTGCATCAAG